>JAODUP010000302.1:125000-375000 GCA_025642065.1 Paralvinella palmiformis
ATGTGAGCTAAGTGGCCGCCAATCTGATTGGCTCCGTTATTTCTCCTCATAAGATCTCAGAATGGAATATCCAAAAATATTCTTCTTCAACAAACAAGGTCAGCTAGACTCCTCTCCCCAGTCGGTGATAAACACGGACTAGGTGGCTTGTATATATACAGACGTATGTATTACAGACACACACGCGCCCACGCACACACAAGCATGCACACACACACACGGATCACATCAGAAGCCATACCAATCAACCAGACTAGATATATACAAATATAACTTACGCTATAAAAGCCACCTTCACATGCTTTATTTTTGGACGTACTGACCACAAGACACCTGCATAAACTGACCACAAGACGCCTGCATAAACTGACCACAAGACACCTGCATATACTAACCACATGACAGCTGGCCAAATAAATAACATGAAAGCAGATCATATGACACTTGGTCACACATACCACATGAAAGTTGGCCGTACATACCACATGACAACTGACCACACATACCATATAACAGCTTACCACATGGACCACAAGAAAACTGGTCTTATAGACCACATGACAGCTGGCCATACAGATCAAATGAAAGTTGGTTATGCAGACCAAATGAGACCTGGCCATACAGAACATGTGTCAGCTGGCCATATAGATCAGATGACAGCTGCTGAAATAGCTGGCCATATAGATCTTATGAAAGATGGTCATGTAGACCACATGACAGCTGGCAATGCTGATCAGATGACACCTGGCCATACGGAACAAACGACAGCTGGCCATATAGACCACATAACAGGTGGCCACACAGCTCAGTTGACACCTGACCATACATACCACAGTTAGACATATAAGCCATATGGCAACTGACCACACATATCACATGGCAGCCTACCACGTGGACTAGAAACCTGACCACTGACCACACACAGATCAAATGAAAGGTGATCATATAAACCACATGACAGTTGGCCATACAGACCACGTCACAGCTGGTCATACAAATACCATGACAGCTGATGAAATAGACCAAATGACAGCTGACCATACTGATCAAATGACAGTTGGCCGTACAGATTAAATGACAGCTGGCCATACTGACCACATGACAGCTGGCCATACATACATACAGTTGGCCATACAGATTAAATGCCAGCTGGTCATACTGACCACATGCCAGCTGGCCATACATACATACATGACAGCCGTAGAGATCAAATGACAGACGGTAATATGGATCAAATGACAGCTAGCCATAGAGACCAAATGGCAGCTGGACAAAGAGATCACACGAGCGCTTACGATATAGGGCACATTACAGCTGACCATACAGGCTAGAAGACATTCCCAAACATTACATATCATGATCCTGGACCAGCATTAGACTGACAAAGTCTGATTATGGTAATGATGATCACGTGGAACGGTCCAACTGCGTTGTCATGGTAACAATAAACAGGCAGGCAGACTGTACAAAATGGTGGGTAGCATACTAAAAAGCTAATAAAAAGATGAGGTTTCCAACTCCACACGGTACCAGCTTATATCGGGGGCAGATCCATGAAGCACGCATTGACATCATGGTACAGATCCATGAGGCACAGACTAAGAATGCCCAGCTCTCTCTCTGTGTGTCCGTCCGTCCGTCCGTCACACATACACACACACACACACATACACACACACACACACACACACACAAGCGCACACACGCACACACGCACACACAGTAAGGTGTTAAGCCATCAGCGCCATCACGTCAACAATAACCAGATTACACGCCGACGCCAGAATAAAACGCGCCTCGTACCAGTGCCACCTAGCGGCCATTATTAGCACCACTCTAGGTGTGACTGTAGCGGGCCCAAGTGGTGATCGATGGTGGCCCGAGTCCGTCAAATTTGTCGCCGAATCGCTTTATCAGCCTCCGCCAGCAAATAGTCAGCCCGCGCCGGATAACTTCTGCTCCGACATTTAATTATCGGCCAAGATTGGCACAGAATGGAATAATGAAGGCACAATGGAGTGACTCATCTTGATATATGATCTTTGTATTAATTACTGAATGACTACACGGGGAAATGAGGCTAGCAGAAGACACCTACGTCTGGCTGATTAGATAGCTTCTCGGTAGGTTGCCGCAGTCACGCAGTCGCCTACAGTGGTTAGTACACTTTCACGAAGTTCACTATAACGCTATAATCGCCTATAACGCGGTCGGGTAGACTACACCGGATACACGGATCTCCATGGCAGTGGAAAATTGCGTGAAGATTTGGTTTCTCTGTTTAGGTTTGACTGTTTTGAAACGCGTCCACCATTCATTTTACTAATAATCAAACATAGCAGAAGGACTATCCGAATCGCAACAGTACTCTGTAAACAATATTCGTGTGCATATCAGAGTACCCACAAGGAATCCAATATAAAATTCCCTGATGCTTGACTGATATACAAACAAAATTCACCAATTACATCAACTAAATTAGCATCAAACATAAAATTGACTTTTTATGCATGGTTTTCCCATTCAATACACACAAACTTTCAGTAACAGTTATAAATGCAATACAAAACCATTCATTCTACCAAATAGCAAGAATTGATCAATATTTGCGTCCTGCATCACGAGGGCAAAACGGCCTATATATGGACGCGACCTAACGTCGACTAAACCATAGTACCCCCACGTGTGTTGTACATTCGTACGGGTGATAAAACTATTGCCTATGATCACACGCCAGTCACGTCATTTCTATAGAACAAAGTAGAAATTCCCTAATTTTTCCTTGATACTTTTAACCTATTTTCAAATTCCCTGACCTTTCCCTAATAATTCAACACAAATTTCCCAATTTTTCCAAAGAGGGAATATTTCTGGATTGTTTTCCCGGATTTTTTGTAACCGCAGACATCCTGGCATATCCAATGAGAAACGCGTCGTGGACCCCTGTGTGGTACACTACAGATATTCATGAATGCAGGCATCTATTATTATTTTAAGTGCGATACATTCTTTACGACATCTTGTTACGATTCCCACGACGGGCTGGCTCGTTTATAAAATATTGTCCACGACAACTTGCTCATTCTCACGCCGTATCTAATGAAAATTAGCTAATTAAACTATCTAAAGTTTCTCGAGATACGTCGATTTAAAACAAAACAAACAGAAAACAATCAGACAATCGAATTTCTGTGATTGTAAACATAACAACGAGATTCTAACACAGAGAACAATAACAATGGACGCTGCTTCAATCATTTCAAAATAGAAACCTTTAATGAATGATAAACTAATTAACATCTCAGGTCATCGATCGACAACTTTCATTGATCGTCATATAACGAGACATATATATCTCATCTGAGTGGATCTCTGCTATTGTTATTCCACTGCCGTTGATGATTCATTGGGGGGGGGGGTCGACACACACACAGAGAGAGAGAGAGAGAGAGAGAGAGGAGAGAGAGAGGGAGAGGATTTCACAATAACTGACACTCGGCCGAATTCAGTTTTAGCGGATTCTCTTTTGATGTCTACCCCCCCCCCCCCCCCAACCCCAACGATCTCTTTATTGATATGGTCTTTATTAGATTACATTCATTGAATTAATGGCCAAAAGATGTTACAGCAAGATAATTATAATGATCTGCTGTTGACAAACCATTTGCCATTTTGGCTGACGTCATCATCATGGTGGTCGTCGTCGTCATCATCATCATCATCATCATCATCATCGATGAAGATTCCCTAGTTGAAGATAAATTCCCTATTCCCAGATGGTTATATAAAGCAACATTATACTTAGATGTTTGATCGTCACGGGAAGCACAATTTTAAAAGGTAATAAGTGTAAAAGGGACGAAAATTGCTCACACACACACACACACACACACACACACACACACACACTGGTGAGACATTACACGTGTTGAGCTCAGCAAGAAAAGTCGCCACTCTGGATTCGGTCCCCCGATGAAACGTCCAGAGTTTGAATTCGCGGTTCGAGATTCTCTGTACCTGTGCCTTATTATACACAGCTAAAACACACACACACACACACACACACACACACACACACACACACACACACACACACTGGTCAGACATTAGACACATTAAGCTATAAAATATAACTATAACAATCAATTTGGCAGCAGGGTATACAAAATTCTTGGTTTTTCCATTGGAAGTGAGGATCCATTTTCAACTCTTCACCATCCATCACAGAGCTGACCATCACCGACATCAAAATCCCAATCCTAGTCCCAAACAATATCGTAATTACCACAATTTAAGACTCTTGTCAGATTATTTTGCGAACGCCAAGACAAACAAATAGACAAACATACATTCGCTTATATATATATATATATATATATATATATATATATATAGAGAGAGAGAGAGAGAGAGGGGGGGGGGTTACAGACACGCAGTCAAGTCTGGTTACAGCCTAGCCTTCTGCATGGGGAAATATCGAACACTGTGACCTCAAACAATTACTGTATTAGGATATGTTTTTAAATCACGATTTATCGACAGAGAATCGCGTAAAGAAGTTTAAAGCGCTAAAATCAATTGTTAATCTGAAATAATTGAACGGGGGTCGACGTCCATTACAGATTGGTGACTGGGTTCGACCAGTTGTGGGGCTGATATTTCGTTATACGAGATGGGTACATCCCTCAAAATGTGGACACGTGAAAATCGTCATCTTGGACAATCACACAACCCGACACTCTCCGACTTAAAAAATTCACTCACTCCCGGAACTGAATCGGTTTCTTTGTTACGTCATCAAATGTGAAGACGTCATTAAAACGTCACTGTTACGTCAACAAGTCACTAAACACACACACACACACACACACACACACTTATAACATGGAATTGTGTTACGCCGCGTTGTCTTTGATATACGATGTCCTACTTATAGGCATTGTTCTTATGGAACCATATGTATGAAAATAAAGTTGACCCGACGGACGACGGAGGAGGAGGAGGGGTTGACCTGGTTTAGGGTTGTGGGCTGACATTGGGGGCGCGGAGGGGGGTGGGGGTGGTGTTGATGACGTCATTAAGTGTTGTATTAGTCTGTAGAGTGCCGTCTACCTATAAAGTCCCAGAAACACAAGATGACAAGAGCCGGGATTAGGCTCTCTGTACTATTAATGACTTGTGGGGATTTCTTCTTACATCAGCTAGGTGGTCTTAGATCACACACACACACACACACACACACACACACACAAAGAGAGAGAGAGAGAGAGAGACAAACACACAGAGACCCCCCTGCACTATCTGGCGACGGCTGTAGGGAGGGCCTAAATTAAAAAAAATCTTTGGGCGGCGGTGCAATTGCGGGACTGTTCAATATTTTGCGGGACGATTGCAAGATTCTTTATGCGATGGAATGCGGTGACAGCTAAAATACTGTGTGGGTTGTAACTAAAAAGGCCGAATCTATATAATAATATACTGTTACACAGTGCCATTAAAAACAACGTAGATATGTTAATATGTAAACTTCAGATATATCAAAACTGAGTGTGTTTGTATTAATTTAATTTAAGCATGCGGACTGAAACAATAAATAATTTTAAAAAAAACATGTACTATTTATTGCGAACTTTTTGCGGGGCCTCGTTTCCCACAAACTCGCCTCCCACAATACAATCTGGTGATGGTACACTTCTCCACAGACCAGATTCGTGATGGTATACTCACACCCTCACATTCCTCCTCATACAGCCGTATCTGGTGATGGTATACCCCCACACCACGATCTTCCTTCCTCCACCCCACCCCGGAGCCTGCCTCCACTGTCTGTCTCTGGGCGTGGCTTCCTCCTTAAGTAATCTCTCTGATGAATTAATCATTAGAGAAGCCGGGAAGACAGGAGTGTATTAGGGAGGACAGTCCGTGATTTATCATCAACCATAACTTATTGTTCTAGCGATATTAGAGGGTTACGGAAGATATATTGTTAGCCTGTGTCTGGACTACTAAACCAGAGATAGAAGGCATAGTATAGGAGGAACAGCTACAGCATGCTGTACAACAGCATAGGTTATCACATAAATATCATAAACAAAGGTTACAAGAAGCTGTACATCTACAGCAGGTCATATCACAGAACAACAGCTACAGCATGCTGTTTCTTAGACAGAGGATGGCAGCTGTGAGATGCTGTACCAGAAGACATACCATGACAGCTGTGAGATGCTGTACCATGGGACAGATCATTACAGCTGTGAGATGCTGTACCAGATTACAGTCAAGCCAGGCTATGACATGCTGCACCAGAGGACAGACAAAATCAGCTGCAACATTTGGTTTTACTAGAAGTCAGATCAAGACAGCTGTGAGATGCTGTATTAGAAGACAGACCATGACAGTTGTAGGCTGCTCTACAACATAACAGCTGTGACATGCTGTACCACAAGAGATTATGACAGTTGTAGGCTGCTCTACAACATAACAGCTGTGAGATGCTGTACCACAAGAGATTATGACAGTTGTAAGCTGCTCTACAGGGAACAGACCTTGACAGCTGTGAAATACTGTACCACAAGTCAGAGCAAGACAGCTGTGAGATGCTGTACCAGAAGACAGACCAAGACAGCTATAACATGATGTTCCAGACGACAGAGTATGACAGCTGTGGGCTGCTGTACCATGACAGCTGTGGACTGTTTTACAAACATGAACAGATTACCAACATAACAATATCTGTTATATAACACTTTACCAGTATAACATGGTATAAGGCCAAACACATACATACCACAACTAATAGAACAGCAGTAGCAATTTTAATATTTAATAAGTAAACTTATGTTTAGGGACCACCAAAGAGAGGTTTGACTGCGGCAGTAATTGTTTGATTTTCTAAGAACTTTGACACACACCATATGTGGATATTATACCCCTTTTGTCTTGACAGTCTTCCACTCCTTCCACTCATAAAGGAGCAAACCTATTGTCATCTTATCAGGAAATATTTCACTCACAAACATTGTTATAGGGGATTATGTACACCTGAGTGAACTGAGGTACGTAGATTCTGAGTGGACTGAGGTATGTGGAGGTTGAGTGGACTAAAGTATGAGAAGGTTGAGTGGACTGAGGTATGTGGAGTTTGAGTGGACTGAGGTATGTGGAGACTGAGTGGACTGAGGTATTTTGAGGTTGAGTGAACTGAACTATGTGGAGTTTGAGTGGACTAAGGTATGTGGGGGTTGAGTGGACTGAGGCGTGTGGAGTTTGAGTGGATTGAGGTATTTGGAGTTTGAGTGAACTGAACTATGTGGAGTTTGAGTGGACTGAGGTATGTGGGGGTTGAGTGGACTGAGACGTGTGGAGTTTGAGTGGACTGAGGCATTTGGAGTTTGAGTGAACTGAGCTATGTGGAGTTTGAGTGGACTGAGGCATGTGGGGGTTGAGTGGACTGAGGCATGTGGGGGTTGAGTGGACTGAGGTATGTGGAGTTTGAGTGGACTGAGGTATTTGGAGTTTGACTAAATTGAGCTATGTGGGGTTGAGTGGACTGAAGTATGAGACGGTCGAGTGGACTGAGGTATGTGGAGATTGAGTGGACTGAGGTATGTAGAAGTTGAATGGACTTAAAGCTACCTAGAAGTTGAATGGACTTCAAGGTGCCTAGAGGTTGAATGGACTGAGGTATGTAGAGGTTGAATGGACTGAGATAAGTAGGTTGAGAGAACTGACGTATCTAGGGGTAGAATAGACTAAATGATAGGGGGAGTTGAGCGGACTGAAACGGAATGGGAAGGTTGACTATACCGAGGTAAATACAGGTTGAGAGGACTGATGTAGCAGACTGAGATATGTATAAGCTGAGTGGACTGTCGGGTCTGTAGGAGCTGCAAGACATGCGGTATACGAAGGTCAAACGACTTTGCTTAGATCAGTACAGCTAGTAATGGGATTCAGACCATGAAACCAGCTAATAAAATGCCCACCATGTTCCATCAGCTATCCGATAGTGCCTCGTTGGCCAACTAAACATGTGCCTTAACCATGTTATCTGCTCCAGGACTAGATAAGAAGCCAACAAAATGACAGCCAGGTCTTCCCAGGTATTCTTCACCAAGGTCAACAGCGAATCGGTTAGACTTGGAGAGAGAATGGCTGCAGTGCTCAGCAGCGCCAGACCATCCCTCCTACCGGCCCAGCCGCCTCCGTCTCCTACCTGCCTCACTCATCCGATCATTTTCCCTCATCCATCCCGCAGATTGGAAACGCAAAGTTCCCATCACACACTGATGGCGTGCGGTCTTAAAGAGGGAAAACAGCAAGCAGACTGCCGTTAGAGGGCTGACATTTGCCGAGAACATCGCAGATGTCTCCATCTGGCTCATTCCCGGCCACCAACTAATTACTACAGAGAGAGAGAGAGAAAGGGGGGGGGCACAGGGATAGCGAGAGAGAGGATGTTAAAGAGTGGCCATCACTGAGTGCCCTAAGAAGAAGGATGTTAGATTCGCTGTCCATCTCCTGATGTCTAGTAGCCCAGATTATACTGGGCTACTGAAAGCGATGGCTCAATTATGTCCACTTGTTCTTCATGCTAATGGCCCGGATACCCCAGGACGGAAAAAAGGGCATTCATGCCCCACTCCCCGAAACGCCCCCCCCCCAACAAAAAACCCTAACAACAGTGCCACAGAACACGCCTACCACCAGGCACTACAGAACAGAATGCCACCATTAGAACACTCTGAGACCCCCCCCCCATTCCAAATATCTCAGACCACAAACCTACAAATAGTTTTGTTGTTTGTCAAAATGACAACAAAATATTACTAAACGAATCCCAGATCAATTGTAGTTTGATATAGTACGCGTTCTTCTATGAAACATTACCTTGGTTTTAATACGTTAATTACTGCATGTAGTAGCTAAACATAATCACATACATACAGGTTTATGAATTTTTTTTATGGATGTACATGTTTATGGCTGTTTGGGTCTTCGTATTCTGAGTCAGTCAGTGCATTAAATGTATACGCACGCACGCACGCATGCATGCATGCACACACACGCAAGCACACACCCAAGCACACACATACGCAAAGCTCGCAACACGTGTGTGCATGCACGCACTTCATATTTCTCGCCAGTAATACATACATGTATCATAAAGTGAGGTGACTAAAGCGATCATGTTGGCCTCAATATCCCTATGACCCCTAACACCAATGAAGGTCAGTCTGGATTGGAAGATGAATGGCATTCCAGTTGGAAATGGGAAGTTTCTGGCTTGAGCAATGCGGACGACGACGACGACGACAACAGCAACAACAACAAGACAACAACAACAACAACAAGACAACAACGACCGATGTAGCTGAGTGGCGGGAGGTAGGTTTTACTACATTCTAAATACTACAAGACAGGGATCTTTGTGACAGGCGATGATTAGATTTATGTATCAACATTTATTAAAACAAGATGAAAGGAAGGAACTGATGATGGGGGGGGGGAGATGGGAAGGTATCACTCTACAGACAGATAATCGAGGACAACGAGACATGAAATAGAACAGAACAGAACAGAACACTGCAATACACAGCGTGCTGGAACATAAGAATTAAATATATTTATTTATATAGTTTAGTTTAGTCTTCGGCTGGTCGGCGCTAATATAAGCAAATTTTTGTTTGGTTTATCATTTTGTATAATCCGATGCCACGGTCAACTCCCCGTGGAGTACATCATTTTCCCACTGCCAGTTATGGGTCCATAATTCACTACGAACCATCCCAGCTACATGCCTCTAACTAAGTCGACCACTAGGAGGCGCCGTCAGCAAACTGATGGCTTCGAACCGAGTTCCTTTTGTACTGCAGATCATCACTCTACCGCTCAGCCATCAGTCACTTCTCTCTCCCCCCTCGCCCTCTCCATATATATCATCAGTATAGACTGACTGGTCCGAAAATGTGGTCAGCTAGGTCAGTTTTAGGTCAGGTCAGGGACGCCGGTGAGTGATTGGTGTAGGATACTGAGATGAAGTAGCTAATTATTTTGATAACACTCATTAGATGCTTTAAATTCTGGTTTATCGTATGTGTTGACGTCTGTACTTTAGTCATTTATATTAAGAATGTTCTAAGAACTTTGATCATATCTAACTGTTTCTTTGCCAGGAAACACTCTCTGAGGGTCTTGATATTCATTTATCTAAAATGGCTAAAGTATAAAACCTCTCTCTCTCTCTCTCTCTCTCTCTCTCTCTCTCTCTATATATATATATATATATATATATACATACACACACTTATTCAAAACACATGCTCTGTCAAAGAATGACTTATCTTTACTAGGGATTGAGATAAATTATTACAAGTATCTTCCTACAAAGTTTGTTCTCCGCCTGTCTGTCTGTCTGTCTGTATGTATGTATGTTTGTTTGTGTATTTGTCTGTTTGTTTATATTTAGCATTCCAATTTCGTGGACAGCAGAATTACCACAACGTCAGCTAACTATGTCTTCGTGACAAGAGTGAAGGTGCGGGAGGGGGTGAGGGGTCGTCATCGACATTGTAATTATAATAATTAATATTTCATAACTATTTATGTAACATAGATCTCCTACGTCACGCGCAGAGAGACCGAGTAACCTCTCCATCCGGACAGAACAAAATCAAGGTTACAGCACTTGTGATAAACAACGGTCTGAAGGATAGGTCCGTTAGTAAACGATTCTAACTAGGGCCTGTCCAATGATCTCCGGATGCCGGCATACTGAGAGGATCCGGTAACCAATCGCTGAACAGATGTGATGGTTTCATTCCAGATTGGAATAAAAAGGAATTCGGAAAGGCCGTGCACTGGAGAGTCAATGTTGTCAACCCGATAGGTTTAGCCTCAACACTGGTCATATAGCCTCGACATATAGCCAAGGGACGATTCCTTAGGGTAACATCCGACAAATACAACAAGTGTTATCCGGATTCTAACACACAACCCAGAGGTTTGCAGCAATGTGCTCTATCCGCTGTATTATCGGAGCACCGCACTGGAGAGTGAAACCAACCGCGCAAAACCTACCGCAATAATGCCCTGATGAATACAACGATATAATCGTGTATATATTTTGGGCTGAATATACCCATCCGGGCTCTTATAAGGAAGTGGATATACAATACCAAATAAATGCAAGCTAAAAGAGCCACGAGTCATCACAACGGGTCATCACAGGGTCAAGGTTGCTGAACTATAATAACGCCATCCGGACACCAAACAATCCGCTTTATCATAGAACATAATACACGTACACCATTAAGTGAATAGCATTAATATTTACACGTTTTTGGTGGCGGATAAACATTAGCTCCATCATCCAGGGTTTGTTTATATCAGGGGATGCTGTTTCAGAAGTTGCAATATCATACAATACATCATTAAACGCTTCCAATTTCCTATTCAAACTAACTTCAACAATTGCCAAAAGATGGCGATCGAATAAACAAGAAGAAAGAAGCAGACGATAAAACGGTGGTAATCATACCTGTAGAAGTTATTATCCTGTCTGGAGATGTCATCGCATTTGGTCCAGAAGTTGACCATCATAAATATCAGGCCGACCAATAAGATACTTAGCAGGATCTTCATGTTAAACTTCATACTGATCGGGTCCGTGTCGGACAGCTGGTGGTGCCACCTGACAACTGTTAATGGTAGCTTCCAGCGGTCAGTTCTGTTGATACGATAGGCGCCGCTGTTTAGGTGATAATAAGTGCTGACTGCTCTACAATCACCTGTATGGGAATATGAAATATTGATAACTAAAAACGGGCTACACAGCAGTAGGTAACATTAGAAACAACAGCATCTGCAACAGCTGCAGTAGCATAAGCAGCAACAGCAACAACAACAACAATGATAATAACAACAACACAGCAATTTTAGTGCCACACATAATTGTTATAATTTATGTTGGCAAATTCACAGCAAAAATGAAAATGTCTACAATTTCCAAAAATAACTACTTCACCCACCTACACAACGGCAATAGTAGCAGCAACAAGAAAAACAACAACAAAAATAATGACATATTTGGCATCCCTAGTCATCTTTTAAACGAGATAACAATATTAATATCTGACTAGGCAGGGGTAATAATTTGTTATGTAGGAATATAGATACACAAGCAAACTCTGCTTGTGGTCAGTCGGAGTCAACATCGACCAAGTCTACATCGACTATTAGTCTAGATTAACCATATCTACGTTAACCATAATATTCTCAGATGAGAAAAGTTCTTTAAGTCTAACAGTACAAACCACTCAGCTCTCTAACAAATATCATCAGAGAGAGAGAGAGAGAGAGAGTTCTCTAATAAAACAGTCAAACATTGAAAACACTATAATTAGGTAACTAATAATCTCTCTCTCTCTCTCTCTCTCTCACTGTGTGTGTGTGTGTGTGTGTGTGTGCTCGCGCGCGTGCATATGTCTGCGTATGCGTGTCAGTGTGTATGCATGCGTGTTGGCGCTGTAGCCCAGGATGTAAGAAGTCCCGCGTACAGTCCTTCCATCTGACATTAACTGGTTACGTCTTAACAAATTACATTAACAGCTTATATTCCATAATGAATCCTCAACCATCGGAACTGAGAAAATGCGGAATGTCTATAATAATTTGGTGAATGGATGTAAATAGCTCATACATCTGTTGAACACTTGTATGTGTTCTCTCTCTCTGTCTCTCTCTCTCTCTCTCTCTCTCTCTCTCCAATCAGATGTGGACGTAAAGGCTAATCATCTACTACACGTGACCAGAGAGGCCGTGGATGGTCTGGATCGGGGTGAAGGCGCTTACAGGACCTGAGAGAGATAGAGAGAGGGGGGGGGATTCGGGGGTGGAGTCACAAGGATTAGAACAAGTGAAAAGCATTAAGGAAATGCGGAGCTGGTTGATAGCGATAATTGAATATTTATCACGAACACTATCCAGGAGTAGGTAGACTGTCAGTCAGTAGGGGATGGTATAACAGTCTAGATATCGGCCAATAATACACAGGCTTAGTGTCTTGACGGTGGTGATAACATGTTTATATATATATATATATATTTATATATATATAAATCTAGAATATTGTTGGTGGTTTATTCACACTTTACTGATGTTCATTCATCAGTGACACTTTACCAAAAAAACTAAAACAACATGCTTCCTCCAGTCATTTATACCCGATATAGCGCTATTTCTTGTGCAGAAGGAAATCAAAATTTCCTGTTACAATAATCCTGTTTGATGCACGGTCCTACACGTCACTTAGCCAAAACATGAACGGCTGATTGGCTAAAATGGGCCTTAAAATGGTTGAAAGAACACGTATGTTCCCCTGGGAGTTGAGAATTTGCTGTAATATTCAGTTCCATAACAGGGAACACTGGATCTAAATTGTATTCAACTGACTTCACAATAACATTTACGGAGAAGTAAACATCAGTGTGATTAATTTATTAATAAATATGTCAGAGAGAGAGAGAGAGAGAGAGAGAGAGAGAGAGAAGAGAGAGAGAAGAGAGAGAGAGAGACTGATAAACGAAGATAATACATGCTGTAACAAGAAAAAATTGATACTATATGAGTTCACTTCCCCGATGAATCATAACCAGATGACGTATCCACAATTGTGTTTCTGTGCCAGTGCCTATTCATCCAATATCACCCGACACATACCAGAAATAGAAAATTAAACAAGGCGGATATTATTAGAACAAGTTACCAATACCTCATCCAGCACCTCCTCATACAATCGCCATAATGGACAATTCCTCTTTGTTTGATGTCATCTGTACTCCAATATACGACTGGACCTGTTATATTTTATAATGACTACCATTGACATACAGTTATCAGGTAATGAGCCAGTACTTCACATATCGGGGCGAGACGGCGATACTTAACACACACACACACACACACACACAGAGAGAGAGAGAGAGAGGAGGGGTGTTTACATATATACCAGTCTACTCCATTTAATGGACCACCCCCAACACTGTAGACTTCCAGTCTACACATAATGGGCTCCTGTTTCGGTCATCGCGTGTTCAGTTTTTACAAATGACAACAAATGGCAAATGAGTTGATTTCCACGTAACATACGTTATATGCAGATAGCTATAAAATACCACCACCAATGAGGCCGAAGAGGGGTCTTTTCGCACTAGGATGAACAAAAATCCGCGTGGACCTGTTCCAAGTGGAAAATATAAATTATAAAATGAACTTTACACGGAGCAGGTTCGTACTTTGAGATACTTCATCCAGACTTCAAGTTTCAAGTACCACACTGGAACAAGCTTAAATGTTGGTTCTTTATAGAGAGTAATAACGCGACCGCACACACACAGTTGCTGTGACCTGTAGCCATGTTGTAGCCATGGCTGTACAGCTGCTGATGTTTTAGTCATACCCGGATGCTGCAGTGATCTCAACAGTAAGAAACATTACAGTTATGGCCATACTGCTATGATCCCGACAATAAGAGACGTTCCTATTATAGCCATACTGCTATGATCCCGACAATAAGAGACGTTCCTATTATGGCCATACTGCTATGATCCCGACAATAAGAGACGTTCCTATTATGGCCATACTGCTATGATCCCGACAATAAGAGACGTTCCTATTATAGCCATACTGCTATGATCCCGACTATAAGAGACGTTCCTATTAAAGCCATACTGCTATGATCCCGACAATAAGAGACGTCCCAGTTATGGCCATACTGCTATGATCCCGACTATAAGAGACGTTCCAGTTATGGCCATACTGCTATGATCCCGACTATAAGAGACGTTCCTATTATGGCCATACTGCTATGATCCCGACTATAAGAGATGTCCCAGTTATGGCCATATTGCTATGATCCCGACAATAAGAGACGTTCCTATTATGGCCATACTACTATGATCCCGACAATAAGGGACGTTCCTATTATGGCCATACTGCTATGATCCCGACAATAAGAGACGTTCCTATTATGGCCATACTGCTATGATCCCGACAATAAGAGACGTTCCTATTATGGCCATACTGCTATGCATGATCCGGACTATAAGACACACTCCGGCTACAGTAATACGGCTATGATCCGGACTATACAAGACAAACTCCGGCTATAGCCATACGGCTATGATCCGGACTATAACGCACGTTCCAGTTATGGTCATTACTGATCTGTTAAGTAAAGATCATCCCCGACATGTTGATGTTCTTAGAGCAGCGATGATCTGTTGAACTCACCAGATCTTCACCATGATATCAACTAAATGACAGTAACTATCAGATAGTGACATAACATCCTACAGTAAGTTGTCTATCTCAGCTAGTCAGCTAGTCTCTGGGTATAAACGTGCTGGGTTTAGCCAATTATAGGCTAATTATAACAAATAATACTTGTATAGCTAATTACTTATTGATGAATATGGTGTGTATGTGTGTGTGTGTGTCTGTCTGTCTGTCTGCTTATGATCATCACTAAGAACATTCAGCAGTTTACCCGATAGATGTCCTACACTTATAAGATTTTGATCATGTTAAGGATCTTATCAACTGGTGTCTGTCTGTTTCTGTCTGTTTATTATCAGAAAGATAAGGACTTAATAATCACAGGACAACGGACAGGCAAACACAGAATAACAGACAGGCAAACACAAGAGACCTAGATAAAGGTTCTCACAGTAAGTTGCCAACAGACATAAAATATTTCACAACGATCACAATACACGCGCGCACACACACGCACACACAAACGCACACACGCACAAACACATACACGTATATAATATACATTAACTACTTTAATCAAGAACAAGCAAACTGTATGTTATTGTCATTATAAAGGAGGCAATACATGGCCAGTGGTTAAAGTAATCAGTTGATTACAGGTGTAACATGATATATGTAAACAACACAGGTAACACACCTGTAGCAGTAACATGAAGCAGATGAAGGATGAATCCTTCACGGTATCAGCTAATTGGTCATTTTAATGCAGGTGTACTCAGGTGACACATCGCCAGTCTGAGCATGAAAAGTAAATTCTATGAAATCGACTCTCTGATGAATCATCCAGAGGTTGTATTCCAGAATTCATCATCTCTTTCTCTTTCACTTTCCCTCTTACCTCCCCCCCCCCCCGTCACACATAAATGGAGAAAGCTCACAACACATATGGATATTATTCTAATATTAATATAACATCAACTGTCATACTATTATTGTGAAGTTACAAACTAGCTTATGTTTACACAATTATCATTATCTGATTAATAATATATTGTTGACATCGATTTGTGTTTTAATATAAAATATATACAGGTATAGAGAGAGGCTTATAGAGTAGACACACACACACACACACACACACACACACATACAGAGACAGTTGACAAAACAGATAAACGACATTAAATTATGATCTGATTTGTTTATCTCTCACAAATAAACTAATATTCGATCGGTAATATTATCAGTCATAACTGGAGCTAATCTGATTGACATTACGTCACGAACACTGACATACCGGAAGTCTTACAGTGATAATTAAAACCAACACAGATATTAAAGCATAATAAATAAAATACGGAAAATCATAAATGCCAACTATACCAGGGATGCATGTCTGATGGGGCCTTACTCCTAATGGAAATGAGTTTATTAGATGAAACATCCCACAAAAGACATCCAGCTCCCATCCAGCAAACATCATGGAAGCAACTGGGCAGAAACCAAAACAATAAAATACCAAAGATTTATAGGACAACGAGAGAGAGAAACACAAGAGAGATTTAGTACTAATAATTCACTAAACAAAATACCTAACTTAGATGTTGATATAACGCTCCGCTATTAAATTGGATTTCTCTGATTATTGTCAAAGTTTTTTGTTTTATAAAGATGACGTGAAACAAGTTTTTACATCCAAAAACTCCATGTTGCACAAATGCTCGGATGAAAATCGGCCCATTCTTAAATCAATTTGGTCTGAGAAGATTCTGTGTAGCATTTTAATTATCAAAATAAACTGCTTAAATTAAATAATAAACTCAAATTATGGGGAATAAATAATTTTAAAAAACCTGGTGAAGCTATTTTCCGAAATGATTTATTACAACAGTAGTCTTGTAATAATATTCAGTTCATATCAAGCAGAAGTGTATAGACCCATGTGTGAGCAAGCACATAACATGAGTATAGCACACATTAGCAAATAGCATACCACACAGGCTCCACGCAGCACACTTAACAATATTTCACACAGTGGCTACACACAGCATACCAAACAATACACCACACACTGGCTACACATAGCATACCAAACAGCACACCAAACAGGCTCTACACAGTATACCAACCAATATATCACACAGGCTCAACACAGTATGCCAAACAATATATCACACAGGCGTCCAGGAAATGTATAACATACAGCACATAACCACAATATAGCATAGACTCCACACAAAATCACACAACGTACCACACAGGCTCCACACAGGATACAAAACAACATACTCCAAATGCTCCACACATATGTCATCATATCAAACAATATATCACATGAGCTCCATACAATATTAAAGCAGAGAGTATATCCCACAAGCTCAGCATAGCATAGCATACCACACATAATACCACAGGCTCTAAACAGCACATTGCAAAACATACCACACACAGGCTCAAAATAGCATACCACGTAGTCATTAGGCAACATACCAAAAAGTATCCAAATAACACAGCACACAGGCTCCACACAGTATACCACACAACATATCTGCACGGGTTCCACACAGCATATCACACAGGTCCCGCAAAATAATGCATATTATAAACCATAATCCACATGCTCCACAAAACATAACCCACAACATACCACAATGGCTCCACACGTTAGATGCACTGGCTCCACAAACCCCAACCGACAACATACGTTAGGCATTACTACAGCCAGAGTCCAGACAGTTTGGTAAGGTAAACATTTGTTAATTAACAAACATTCTCCTAAAACTTCCACAAATCTTCTATCCTAGAGATCTTTACTTTTAACATCAACTGGTAACAGTAATCACACTACCTGTAGTCACACCACAGTACTGTAGATTGGCAGTACAGTTACAAACCTACAGGGTTAATACTTCTATAGTCAAACTACTGCCACTACTACTGCTACTGTACAGTACTACTTCCTTCATCGTCTGTGAGGCAGTGAATTAAACATACTGTTATGCAATCTCTTTTGATCGACTGTTTTCAGCAAAAACCTGTCATATGGGACCACCCCCAACAAGTAACCACCTCGCTTAAGGGAGGACAAAAAGTGGTTGGCCAATACGCTATCCCCACAAAACTAACCCATAGTATTGTATAATGACCACCATCCATATCTCTGTGGTAGAGTGGGACACAAGAAAATATCAACTTCTTTTCATAAGCTATAACCGTCTGAATAAGTGGTTTGTTAAGTTTCGGGGGGGGGGGGGGCTACTGTGGTTACACATAAAACATACGGTCCCAGGAGTGACTTTTTTGGAAAACATCTCACAAATACGGATATCAACAGGATTTTAACCCTGACCGAGATGTTTACAGTAAGGTACCCAATCCACTCTGCTATGGGAACGGCCACAAGCTATGAATGAAAAGGATTATTCTGGATTATAGCCCTACCTGTTGTGGCAACAAACAGTATACCCCAGAGGGAGTGTAAGCCTTTCAACAATCTTCTGGAACCAGCAACTGACTTATGGAGTCAGCAAATACCTTCTTGGGCCAGCTACGGCCTCATGACGCCAGCAACGAACTTCTGGGGACAGCAACGACCTTCATCCAACAACAGCTTTTGGAAGTAGCAACAACTTTTTCGACTTCGGAACGCCATTATGGGGCTAACAACGGTGTTTTGGGGAGGGAGGGTGTCTGAGAACAACGGCATTCTTATGGTAGCAACGTCCTTCTGGAGCCGGCAGCGGCCTTCTGGAGCCGATATCTGCCTGCTGGAGTGCGTGTTCTATACAGCTCCATAAACCAGAGACCAGACAACTGTGGGTGGTCCTCGGTCCTAACTAACCTGTAGTACCATCAACTCTCAATAAAATATCACCCACAGATCTCCTGTCTGTTTCTACTCCGGATCTTGGATGCTTCTACGGTCTAACCGGTAGCGCGACTCACCACAGATCTCAACCACCCGAGTTCAAATCGCGGCGTGTACATGCCGCCATAAAGCATCAAACAACCGAACATCTATTCCGGATCCGCCAACGTCTAACATTAGCATTAACTATTCACTGATCTCTGGATATGAAGCAAATAACAAATAAAACAACGAAATACTCCATATACGGATTATAAACTTCAGTTTCTCTAAACAAATTTAACCAAACGTACCCATTATCCCAGAACCATCTAAAGTGGTAATACTCGTCGAACATCTATAACAGATCCCTCATCCCCTTGTCACCTGTATGTCAACAACGACAACAAGCTGAAAGTCAACAAAATGTGCCAACATATTCCCCCCCCACACACACACACGCGCGCGCGCGCGCACCCACATACACCACTCCCCGCCCATAAAACCTTCAATAGCAGATCATACGATGACTACGTTAACAGACGAGTTAACCCGTAGTCGTCGTCGTCGTCGTCGTGACAACATTTGACATAAAGGTAACAGAGAACCACGTCATCGTCAACCTTTCTTCTCGTCTAATATATAACGGTCGATAATATTAATATAGCTAACAATACAAACGGCCGCCATCTCTCTACACCTGGCCCCGCCTTCCCCCCCCCCCCCCACCCCGAGTTCACTAACAACCATCCGAATGCCATTATTATAATAAGCTAAATACCACGACGCCGACGACCACATAATGGATCATAATGGATGGTAATTAATTAAATGGGGAAGAGTTGACTAAGTTAGTTAGTTCGCTGACGAGAGGAGTCCGCTCCATTGACATGATGCTACATCGGAGCTTCTGTTATTACTGGGACGAGGGAATTAATGATGGAAGACCATTTACACATATTACCAACCAACCCCCCACCACCACCACCACCCATCTTAGGGATAAAAATGATGGCTGTATTCTATATTATCCCCAGCCCCACTGTCCATGTAAAAGTTTCCATTTATCTATCTATCTATCTATATCTGTATCTCTCTATTTGGCCATCCATCTCTTGCGGCGGCAGTTGCTGGCGGTTGCTTTCTAGGCCCGCTGACGGTCGTTCTTTCGTTCCTGGTGGTTGTTTTCCAGCTGCGATGCTTTTATAAAAGACAGACAACGTGATCTTCACTTTAGAATGTTGTTTTGACTATGGGGACTGGCTGTTTTCAGCTTCGGATCTTTTAATTTTTTATAATTACAGATTGTTATCCATTTATTGCTGGCTGATGACAATTGTTATTGGTTCCAGGAGACGGTGCAGACAGTTGCTGGCTATTAAGGATGTTGACTGATGATTGCTCGAATTGCTCACTTGGGAAGGACACGGCAGGTTTGTATAGGAAGTAACCGTTTGTTCCAGAAGACCATTATTTGCTCCCAAAATGATACTGCTTACCCTCAGAAAGACCACGCTTCTTATAGACGATGATTGATGTTTTACGACAACTTTTGTGTACAATGTAGACTAGATGGGCCGAGCGACCTCCGAAAGGTAATGAAGCGAAGTCGAAGACGAAACACCCTTCAGATATGCCCACGCAGAGATTCGAACTCGGGTGGTACTGATCCGTGGTCCAACGCGCTAGCAACTAGACCATGATGACGAGAGAATATCGTACTACAACAACATAGTAATAATAATAATAACAATAATAAGCTGGTTTAAATAATGCTGTTGTTTTTCTCGGGGACCGTTTTGTATCTATGCCAGTAGGAGATTATTTCCCTGACTGAACACAGCACACTCATACACCTGCCCATCACCCACAGGGGTATCCCCTATGAATATAGCCTCTACACACACACACACACACACACACACACACTCTCTCTCTCTCTCTCTCTCTCTATATATATATATATATATATATATATATATATATGATGGTGATGATGATGGTGATGGCACACACACACACACACAGAGAGAGAAAGAATCAACCAGATAACAAAACCATAAGCTACACACACAAACACACACGCCAATAACCAGCTGGCCCACTCTTATCATGGTAGATGTTGATAAGATAAGCTAAGATCTAGTATCAGCCACCTAACCGCTCCGTGCACCACCCCCCCCCCCTTCCCTCCGAATCTAACCGAGTTAAACCAACACTGACGTAACGTAAACAACCTTCACATACCGACACTGGCATAATGATATCTGACCTATTGGCCAACTGATCCGAGTCATGTCAGCCCTAACAGATTAGCTCCGCCCCCAAACCCTGCTCTAACCCTACCCGAGAGAGTCCTGCCTCCTGTCACAGGCACCGTGATGCTGTCCAGCAACCCTGACAGGCCACAGCTAATCAGTACCAGCACAGGGAGGGATGACGTGGAGTCGGCATCTATCAGCCCTGACAGGCCAGGCCAGGCAGCGTGATCCGGTAGAGTGATCCCTGTCCTGGGTTCTGTTTACTTATCTTGGCCAATGCTTTTTCTAGTCTGCCCATACCGACTAGACAATAGACGGAAAATAGACGGCAAACAGAGAGGAAAATAGACGGCAAATAGACCATAAATGTAAAGTAAACAGCTAGCAAACAGTGGGGAAAATAGACAGTAAAATGAGAATAAATAGACGGCACAACGTATGGAAAACAGACATGAAATAGAATTATGTTTGCTGACACAATATTTGTTCAGTGTACGTGCCGGTTAGTGTGTATCACTCACTCACTCACTCACTCACTCACTCACTCACTCACTCACTCACTCACTCACTCACTCACTCACTCACTCACTCACTCACTCACTCACTCACTCATGGCCACCACTCACCGATGGTCACATCTTGGGCAGATATATGAGGGGGATGGAGTCCATAGGTGAAAATACCACAAACACAGACAGAAGCCTAATTCAAACCCACAACTTAGAGGTTTGCAGTGTGTGTGCGCGCGCGCGCGAGAGAGAGAGAGAGAGAGAATGTACTGGTATTAATGATTAGCTAATCAGTCATGGGATTACATCCACAATAATGAACTTTAACATGGTCTCCATCTCTGGATGCACGCACGAATACACACACGCACGCGCGCACGTATGCACACATTTCCGCCGTCACTATTTATCTGTCACTATGGAACAGCAGCTCACTCATCACCAACCCATACCTACACCCACCCCATCCCATACCTACACTCATGCCATACTTACACTAACTCACATCCTACACCTACACTCACCCCCATCCTACACCTACACTACGCCTAAGAGTCGGACTCCACCCCACCCCACCCATCTAGCACCTTGTACTAGCTATAATCTATTAAGCTGACTTTCTATTGATTGAATAGCGTCCTATGGCAGAGCTGACTGCTCCATCCCTATAGTGACATAGCTCTAGCTCATCCAATACAATCATTATCCTCACACTAATGTCGTCCTAACCAGATCTGGACGTTGTGAAAACTGAGCTCACTCTCTCTCTCTCTCTCTCTCTCTCTGACCAAGTCCCAAACTATAGGACCACACACGGGGGGGGGGGTCCCTGGTTGTGACGGCGGTGGGTGGACGAATGTGGTAGAAGGGCTCCAGGAGTCCATTCTCATCCAGATGCGCAATGCCTCTGGATGAATCTGGATCCATTCATTACAGACACATCACCGACAAGCCGGTAGGTGGCGGCTGCCGGAGTCGAAATCATCGTCCGGTGTTTATAATCGGCCCACCGCCGGATCCCGGCTTAACTCGGAAGACGCGCATCCCGACGAGAAGGTCGGACTCTGTGCGTTAGAGGTTAGGGTTAACCCTACTGTAGCTACCCAACCACGCTGACAAACCCAACCACCTAACCCACTCACCCAACCACCCACTTACGACACAATGGCTATTTTGTATGGACCACGGAGCACGGGTTGATGCTCTGGTTGAATGGCTCCCAGAACCGCCCCCCCCCCCCAACCCACCTAGCCACGATTGGTACGCAACGAGAATGATAACAATGGGTAGAGAAGACCATACCGTACCGGTCTATCTCTCACTATCACTCTCCGTCCGTCCGTTTGTCCGTGCCAGCTCAATAGGATTATAGCTATTGTCTAACAAATCCAAACCGCGCCATTCAGTTGACAATCTGCAGCACGTTATTACATACCTTAATATTGATGACGGTAGAAATCTGATTCGAAGTCTTAGCCAGCTCTATTAGCCATATTGGTGCTAAATGTGCCGAATATTTGGTGTCTATTTTGGTGTCTAGAACTGATCTCAGTACTCCAATGGTTTGGTTAGGGACGGAGATCCACTGTTTGGGTACGGCCAACCTGACCAACGTCACTGTAACTACTGAGTTTTCTTTTTGGAGAGCCGTCGTTAATCCGATTTAATTATATATGTCAGGGTTCGGTTCTCTGATGCCCTACATTTGCCTATTAATGAGTAGGGCAAGAGAACTGGTCGATCAAGTTCAACGACTCATGGGGTATCTAATCGCTAGTTTATAAGACGCAGAACTCATCGCACCCACCCAAACTGGAACAGCCAACTGGTCATGTACGACTGATTGAACGAGCCAAAACAGGTCACATGCGTCATCACTGGATCTAAACCCACGTCCTCTCTTATTATAACCTGACCACTCTACTACTACGCCATCCCACACGTGAGATGGTCTGTTTACAGTCGGCTGACCGTAACGAATTATCTTGATTGGAGATGGGTCATTCGACGCTCATAGACAACGTAAATATGAGAGTATGAGAACACAGTTTGGTGTTAATTAGATAACTATCCTGATCTGAAGTACAATTTTCATATTTTTCACCTACTCTAAAATAAACCGTTCTTTATTAAACCCGCAGATAACCTTAATCCCAGCCATTTCATATTTTCAACCTATCTATGGTTTTTCTGGGTTGTGTTTATAACGATACCACACAGACTATCTCTATGCGCCAGGACTAAGTATCCGTGGGGAGGGGGGGGGGTGCAGTTCAAAATGATCGTAATAAACACAAACCTATTTGAATTTTTTTTCAGAGATTGTCGAATTTATTGATAAATTTAAAGTAATTGTTATAATAATCATTTGAAAAAGATGCCATGGCTTAGCGGTAGTGTGTTGGACCACATATCCCTACCACCCGTGTTCGAAACTCGGCGTGGCCATATCTGAAGGGTGTTTCATCTTCGACCTCGCTTCATTACCTTCAGAGATCGTTCGGCCCATTTAACCTACCACGTGCACAACAGTGGCCGTAAAACATCACCAGTAATCACCATGGCTAACAAATGATTGCTTTAAGTCCAACCAGCTGGTCGTAATGTCAATTAAAGCCAAAACCTGGCCACCTCAGTCATGCACGACCGGCAGTACAACAAAGAAGCTCAACATACTAACGCCCACTGGTATTTCGTTTATAAACCTCCAAATCCCCATTCTTGCCTAAGCCTCTCAGGACCGCACACCGTAGATGATGAGGCATGACGACATAACGTCGACGACCCATACAACAAAACCGTTAAGAGGCTGACGTCATCCGGCGGACGTCACCGGTATGCCCGTATTAGCGTCTGTCTGACGTACACAGCGGGATGCAGCCCATGTAGATGATGGGTCTTTTCTGACCAGTAATAATCGACGACGGTCAGTTTTTGTCATCGTCATTCATCGACGTTAGAAAGCTGGTTCTTCTTCTTCAGTCTTCTTCTTGGGTGGACGTCACGTCCTTCAATGGCCATCCTCCAACGGCAGATGGAGCCACCGAGCTATAGATCCTCGTTATACTAATCAGCGATGGTTATAAATGTTTTATTATTAGACGGGGAGGGCCTGCTTTTAATTAGCACGGCACCGAGATATGTAAAGTAATTAACCAAACGGCCTCCACTTACCATCTTGCTGCCTGTGGCGTGGCCTGTGGCGCCTGACTGAATGGATCTCTCTCTCTCTCTCTCTCTCTCTCTCTCTGGTGTTGTTTTGGTATCTCACTCACTCTCTCTCTCTCTCTCTCTCTCTCTCTATGATGTTCTCTCTCTCCCTTTCTCTCTCTCTGTTGATGACCGATGTATCCAGAAGACCGGAGGCCGGTATCAGTGGGAGCTATTTCCACTCACTCACTCAGTCAGTCGGTCGGTCACTATCAGGCGATATTCCACCAGGTGGTGTTGTGACTGTCTAGTAGCTGCTAGTTGCTCGTAAATGAGTGAACCTAGAGTGATGTGGCCCCGTACAGCGGCCGCAGATCCCTCAATCTCGTGACGTCCTCTAACTGGACGGGGGTATCCTAGCAACTAACGTCGGCATCTTCTCGTCGCGAAATGTCGTCTTAGCAACGAATAGAACGTTATTGGCGGTAACTAGGGCTGAAGACAATGACGGCACGCTTTGATCTGTCTCATGCTGAGAGGTGTCTGGCGCTGACCTGGAATGATGCCGTGTAACTCAGAGTACCTGTAACGTAAGACATAGATATATCATAGGGAGAAGGTAACGTGTATGTGTCTATCTCAATATGGGGGAAAGTTCCCCCTCTTTAAACACACACACACACACACACACACGCACGCACGCACGCACGCACGCACGCACACACAAGGCGGGCCTTTTAATCAGAGCTTTCCTAGAGAGGATCTTGCATATAAACAAACAATTTAAGCCACAAAGGTTTAAGTAGCCAGCCACACAAGGACCTCATTATAGCAATAAACAACGTGGTAGAGCGGACATAATCCAAACACATTAACAACACTCCCGGGGTACTGTCTGGCTACTGTCTAAAAGTTAAATATAATGGCTTACTGTACTAATACAGGTTTCATCATACAGAACAACACCGGCCTGCTACTAGTCCAAGCAATTCGCCTCCAACACAATTTTAACATACGAATTTATGTAAACCTGTAGCATCATCGTCGCCTGTGTATAACTGTACCATCATCACCGCCTGTGTATACATGTACTATCATCGCCGCCTGTGTATACCTGAACCATCATAGCCAACATAAAGAGAAGCGGACCACTTATTGTGCAACCGATTTTTTTCCCAAACCAGTCACTACATCAGGAACAGTGGGGGTGTTTAGAACTGGCGGGCCTTCGCTGTATTCAATATTCAACACTACTCTAGTCACTGAGCCATCGTATCATAACTGTAACCCCCCCCCCTCCCCATATCAGCCGTGTATTTGGCTCACAATAGTCACATACCAGAAAAGAATTCTACCAGTCATAAACCTGCTTCTTAAAGAGTCTCAAATGTAGTTCCGAACAGTCATATATGTTATACATACCTTGCTACTAATTGTCAAATAAATTGGTACCTTAGTTACAGCTATTAGAAGTCATATACCTGATACCAGACAGTCATCTACCTGGCTCATGACAGTCATCTACCTGGCTCATGATAGTCATCTACCTGGCTCGTAACAGTGAAACATCTAAATCCGATTAGTCATATACCCGGAGCCTGACAGTCCTATATTTGTTCTGGGCAGTCATATAGTCGGTTCCTACGTCGTGTCAGTCGTGACATAATACAGAGAGAAACAGGTGATAACGGAGACAGGTGATAACATAATGTCGTATTCAGACTAAGTAGAGACATGTCATCAATCATCACTAAACCGTAACTAATATCATCAACAAGACAATAAGGTAACATCTCTCTGTCTCTGCTAGAGGCTACATGTCTGTGGCTACTTCATCAACGTCAATCAATCTGACATCACAGACAGCATCTCGTCCTGGGATGTCTACGGTGTGTATGGCCACCACCAGGCCAACATCCCAGCACATCCATAGTCTGGAAGATAACCATACCAACATCTCGGGACATCCATAATCTGTAGGATAACCAGGCCAACATCCCAGGACATCCACAGTATCTGAGTCACCAAATCAATATCCCACAATAGCTACAGTCTGTAGGGTCATCAGGCCAACATACCAAGACATACACAACCAGTTCTGCGACTCAAGTCGCCATGGCAACGTATGCCAGCATCCCAACACCGTAGAACTTCGACGATATCTACAGCTCACCAACTGAACATCCCACAGCATCCCTAAATACTCACAGTCCATACGCTTACATACCTGTCTGACTCTTATCAATACCATCATGTGGGGGACTGTCAACGAACATGTTCGACATCCCCCCCCCCCAAACACACACAGCTCCCAGATAGGGACCCAGTCCAGTCCCAGAACGCAGATACACTAGAAGGAATGGTTATACTACTAGAAGGCGCTCACAATTAAGATAACATCGAGGTAAAATAGACACAATGGATTTAGAAATGGTCCCTTGTTCCCACTCCATCACTGTTCGGGTTGTCACTGGACGGAGAGGACAATGAATCCCGGGCGCTGGTGAACAAGACGGCCTGTAGTAACAACAGCTCAGCCTGTACCAGAGTGGGCGAAGAGGACCACACCGCCGAGTCTGGGCTGAACGTTTCAATAGTCGACAATATAGTACTATGTAGACGGGAGTAAATCTTGGTCCTACGACCACCTGACTGTAAGACCATTGAAAACTGACACTCTTAAATATTTTAGAGTACTCTGATAGACTGATCATCTCGTTGGTAGATCACATATATAAGTCATGATGTATATATCCCATCTCCCACACCTGTTGCACGGTGATGTAGCATTAATTATCATACACGTCGCTCGTATGTAACATGGCGGCAGATTGGATAGAAAGGTTCCATCTCGTCTAAACGACAGGCCACGGGTTTGATTCACACAGCTAGTGTGATAAACCGAGATCCGATCCGAGATCCCTTCGCATCATTTACTGGGTACGCGGAGGTGACGACCATCGTGTTAGCACTTCACCTCCGCTCGTGTCTAACATCCCTCGGGAAACGATGCTAAATTTCTCCCGTCTATTGGCGCAAAGGGCAATCCCACAGCTCCAAATCTGCATACGGTAATGCCACATTCCTTCGCACAATGGCCAACTGGTCTTCAGACATTTATCGAATTTTATCCCTAAATTGGTAAACGACTCTTCCGGGCAGAAAGCTACCACCGGAAACGGCTGCCCGAGGAGCACATTGCATTTAGGTGTGGCCGGAAGCGGACGTAATAGCCAGGTGATCGCCTTATGGCGGATAGATGGCCCGCGCGTCGACTGATTACACATGGGCTCGTCCATAACGGAGAATTGTTCATTTCTGAATCGTTTGGAGAACGCCCAATTGACCATTGTCGTGGATGATCGAGGTGACAACTGGTGAAGTCATTGCGATATATGGCACCCTGTATTATTGCTTATCCCGTCAGCAGATTGCTGACTGGCTACTGATGCCGCTGTACACCAAATACAAGCCACCCGCGGACTGAAGATAGCCAAAGCGAATCCGTCGTAGACATGCACGTACAAGCGTACACGTTACATATAGGTCGTCTCTATGGCGTAACTGCTAGCGCAGGTTGTCACAGACCTACAGAATCTGGGTTCAAAGCTATGTCTGAAGGGTGTTTTAGCTATATCTGAACGGTGTTTTAGCTATGTCTGAAGGGTCGTCTTTATAAGGCGTAACTGCAAGCGCAGGTTACCACAGACCTATAGAACGTGGCTTCAAACCCTGGTTAAGCTATGTCTGAAGGATGTTTCATTTCGCCGCATTATACGTTTGGAGGCAGCAGCTAGCCCATTTAGCCTAGCCCCATTTGTACAAAAGCGGCCTTAAATGGCACCACGGCCAATTCGAGTGCCCCGAATTCCACTCACATAAATAATTTAATTACCAAATTGGGTACGCACCGCGGGGCTCAGGGAAGTGGCCCCGGTTCGCCGCATCCTATACGGACAGACCTGCGTAGTAACTAAACATTACCAGATGTGTTGACCTATGTCCTATATTAATCAATTGTCGCGTCGTATTTGTGACTCTCTATTGGTGTCACGCACCTCTGTTACATTAGGTATGTTAATAGATTCGGGTCATGACCATTCTACGCGTTCAGCGGTGCCGAAAAAACCAACCAAATCAAACGAAGTGAGAGTTGACAAAAATTGTCAGAATTAATCGTCTCACAGCCGTTTTCACTCGTAGGTTAACAGCGTGGATAAATAGCATTCTATACACAAGTCTAAAATCATTAAATGTAGACTGTTTAATGTTTACGATACAAGTCATTGTTATCAGGTTCATCTGGAAGAGGGGTCGATCCTCAAAAGAATCTCTCCGACGCTATCATTAAGCGCTTTGTCACTGTTTACAACAATATGATCAAACAACACGCCTCATGCTTACTATAGCCTACATATACGTTCGTATTAGGTATTACAACAAGCGTATGACAATGTAGAGCTGAAGGGTATGAACTAATTTTAGTTACCTCGGGTTCGAATACGCTGATATACAGGTGGACTCAAATCCGTGGATAATATACATGCAGCTTACTGAAGATTACATCAAGACGAATGGCAGTTTGACTGACTATGATCGTATATGGGGCGCCTCCGTGGTCTAGCGGTAGCGCGTTGGACCACAGATCACTACCACCCCTGTTCGAATCTCGGCGTGGGCTTATCTGAAGATTGTTTCATCTTTGACTTCGCCTCATCACCTTTGAGGGTAGCTCAGCCCATTTAGCCTACTGTGTGTACAAAAATGGCCGTCAAACATCAACCGTTATCTTGATCGTATAGTTTCGGAAAACGAAACATCAAAATACAGCTGGGATGTGAATAGATTCTTAGTTCAAATCTGCTGTCCATTCACCTACAGGCGGATCCCTGTACATGAACCACTACATGGTTAAATAATTATAGTGGGTGTGATCATTTACGCCCATGCAATTTACACACACACACATACACACACACACATACACACACACACAGACACAAATATGGCTGCTGGGAAGCTAAATCACATTGATCACGGTCAACTTGGCGGAATGTCTCTCTTTATTCGAGAAGTTTGTTTTATTTCCACAACGGCACAACTGCCCAAACAGCGTGTGCACATTCAGAACTACAACTGAACACTTTAATGTTCACCGGGCGGCGGTAGTTAATCTATCACGTCACCGCTCGGCCACCATTACGACGCCACACAGATACAGAACGTGTCCATCTGGTGGAAAATCGTGCTCGTTTGTGCGCGAGAAATTAGTGAAATTACCGACTGGACGCAGCCAAGTGGCTCTAATATGGCCGCCGCGATCGTGCCAAATCTGGACCGGTGGTCGCTCTGTACGGGGTGCCACTGCAACAATCAATTTCTGGTTTCCCAGTCCAGGGACATACAAGGAAGGACGTGTAGACAGGGGAACACGGCACTTCGGCGCGATGTCGGAGGTCAAAGGTCTGACTCTCTCTCTCTCTCCCCCCCTCTCTCTCTCTCACACACACGCACGCACGCACTTCAATGGAGTGGACAGTGGTCGGGAGATGGGTGACGACTATAAAGGACGAGACATCTAACACTATCTAAGACTGTTGTCAGTGGATTATATCGGGAATATTAGAGGCCATTAAGTCTGGGATTCTGAATGAAGCCAGCAAGGAAACAGGACAACACGTCCACGGTGAGAGACAACTGACGCTCGAAGGACAGCATCCATAGATGTTTGCTGAAGAATTAGTGGGTGTCTGTTGGAGGATCAGTGGGGGAGGGAGGGTGTGGGACGTTAATGGTGAATCTATGGATATCTGCTAGTGGACCAATGGGTGTCTGTTGGTGGACCAAAATCGTCTATTGGTGGACCAATTGGTGTCTAAAGTAGATTAAAGGTGTCTACTGGTGGACCAATGAGTGTCTGGCGGCCGACCAATGGGTGTCTGGCGGCCGACCAATGGGTGTCTGGCGGTCGACCAATGGGTGTCTGCTGATGGATCAATGAGGGTGTATTATGATGAACGTAAGGGTGTCTGCTAACGGATCAAAGGGGTTGAACCAATGGGTGTCTAGTTAACAGAAAGCTGATCCCTGACAAGTTAACATAATATTTGTCATCCTTCAGCACGAGAAGGTAACAATTACAACAGTTAAGTAGACTAACAGCTAACAGGACTAACAACAAACAAGACTAACGGCCAACAGGACTTACAAAAATCATTCGACTAACGGCTAACTGGACTAACAACAAATGGGACGAACGACTAACTGGACTGACAACAAACGAGACAAACGACTAACTGGACTGACAACAAACATTAGACTAACAGCTAACAGGACTAACAACAAAGGGGACTAACGACTAACTGGACTGACAACAAATATTAGACTAACAGCTAACTGGACTAACAAGAAACAAGACAACAAAAAATTACCAGTCTAAGTGGTGGTGACTATAATTATTTTTTAAGTACACCAGGGGATAGAAGATGATGATTGATGTTTTACGGCCACTTTTGTCCACAAGATAGGCTAAATGGGCCGAGCGAGCTGCAAAGGTAATGAAGCGAAGTCAAAGATGAAACATCCTTCAGATATGCCCACGCCGAGCTTCGAACTCAGGTGATAGGTGGTCCAACGCGCGCTACCAAAATTAGACCACGAAGGCGGCCACCACGGGATAAAAAAAAAACCCTGCCTCATATGATAGGACTTGAGTAATGGTGATACCGCTGAGGACAATACGAGCAATTAAGGACAACGCTGAAGATAACATACGATGATGATATCGCCGAGGACAAAACCACAAAGGACAATATCAGCACGGACAACATAACTGCTGACTTCGTCTTTATAAACAACAGTAATGAGGACTTTGGCGCGGAGGCAACCCGACCAAAGGAAAGCAACATTGTGGAAAATATCACGGCAACACCAAGAACGACGCTAATGAGGACACGAACGTTAAGGATAACAAGAATGGGGGAGAAAAACAAGCGAGACAACCCGGGAAAGGACAATACCAGCAAAAAACAACATCCGCAAATAATTAAACACTTATAGAAATCCCTACCTATTACCATAACCGGCGGAAAGTAATAAACGGCGACAAACAGCTGAATGTCATTTTGGTAATGTCAAGACACGCAACGACAGACAACAGCAGAAAGAAAAAGCTTTAACAGCAGCAGCAAACGACAACAACAACAATAACGACAACCGTAATAACTTTATTACGCTGCACAGTCAACAGTGGCCAAGCGCCGCCGTAATTACAAGGTGACCGAGGTCAAGTTCTGATTCGAGGTACTTCGCTCGGCAAATATGAACGGCCAAAGCACCGTGTACAGCCCGACGTCATCCCACATCAGAAGCCGAAGCCAACAGCCAGTAATTATATACACCTGGCTTACGTAACGTCCTCCATCGCGCTGTCACCGGCACGGCTCCCCGTCGCCACACTCGTCAACGATTCTGACATCGCCAATACGACGACTTTCGGTAATCGACGCACGAGTTCAAATGGTAGCTCACAGGTAGAGAAAATAATCACGTGCCCGAGACGAACAGCGGCTACGGCTAGAGCTACTACATTCAGCTGTCTAGTCATTGGAGCCGTCCAGCGGTTGTTATGTTATAATTAAGTCGTTATCTAGCCGTGCCATCTCCCGCAGCGATATAAACCGGACGAGGCTACCCTCGATCAGTATTTATGTCGCATATACACGAGGTAGGTAGTTTTAGCGGTGGGTTTTGGAGACGGGGGATAGGTTCTGGTGTTGGGTGGTGGGATGGCTGTCACAATTCTCGGCACATACTTCACGTACGGAGACAGAGCCAGAGATAGAGAGAGAGAGAGAGAGAGAGAGGCTCCATATCTCATTAGCGACTACAATCTTTAGCCACTTTTAGCTTACGTATAGCCCAAGTACCAAATTAATTACTGTACTGGACGGAGTGCTGTCAGAAGTCTCTGGTACAAACGAGCTCTAACTCTGACAAACTGCACAGGCTACATACCTATATAGACATAGGAAACTGACCTAGAAGAGCATCTTAGTCGCTCTACGATTAGTGATTACTCTTATTCTAGGCTTTATATCCCCCCCCCACAATGTTATAATATGTCCCGTGAAATGAAAGACGTTTGTTGGATGTGACATTCTAAGACAGGTAATGCTGCTTAATTACATTAGAGTCAAACGAAATGACAACAATAACAACAACAACAACAACAGCACATCTAACAGGAACCAGGATATGACAAACAACTGTGCAATTCATGCCAATATATATATATATATATATATATATATATATATATATATAAGCCAGAGCAATTGACACTCGTAATATGAACTATGCCAAACAATTGCTAAGAAATGCAGCCAGGTTCATAAAGAAAAAGCGTTTTTTTTAAAAACCCGAATGCTAGAAATTGTTAAACAAGAAGTGGCTATCTATATAATAATACATGCCGACAATGATACGACTCTGACGTTTTTGTAACCAGACTCCTAACTACGGCACTAATTATATTTATCATTTCTTCCCAATATATTACCACCTAACTCGGCTAATGATATAATGACGGTAAGTTATAATATAATGGCAGTAAGTTATCATATAACGACGGTAAGTTATGACATAATGACAGTAACCCGGTCTATAATGGCGGTAAGATAGGACTTAATGACATTAAGTTAGGATAGTCTATACTGATCATTGGTACAAGCGTCCGCAGCCAACTTATTGTGGTGCTGTTCGTTGGTGGCCTCACTGGCATATAGATATGAAATTGTGATTACACCATCTGGCTGATTCATCAGGCGATAAATTCGAAACGGGAGTTTTTCATACTGTACGATGCGGTGTCTGTGCGTGCGCATACACACACGCGCGCGCCCGTGTTTGTATGTAGTTTTATAAAAAAAATCTATTCGCCAAAGTACTCCTGCACGCCCCCCCCCCCCAAGAACGGCTGACGATAATTGCACCTCACACGTCATATAAAACTGAAATACGTCAAACAAATTTCGCAGTCATTTACCAAATAACGTCAGTTATCACGTGATGTCACACAACCGAGAACGACAACAAACATCTCTCGGTCTAGATACTCACCACCACAGCAGGTCCACGATAACGACGACAACAGCAGCAACAACAACAACAACGACAACAGCAGCAGTAACAGCAACAGTAAAGACGGACGACTAACATCAGGTTTATAACATCACGTGGCCGACTGGAGCCGAACGTAACACATCAAATAGAATAATAAACACGTCAACAGCCCATCAGAGGTAGTCCGCTAATTGTATCCTAAATATCTCTCTCTCTCTGTCTGTCTGTGTGTGTGTGTTTTGTCTGTCTGTACGGTGTGGTACCTTGTTATCACAAGCCACTAATACACTGTGCCGTATCCCGTCTGCCTGTTTCTGTTAAACTGTTGCTCGATAGTTCAGTGTCGGCATGTCCCGGGTCTCTCTCCGACCATCAGTGATCGCGATGGCTGCTCCAATAGCCCGCCCGTATAATAATAATAATAATACCTCGAGAACTAACCGCAGACCCGTCCGTCCGTCCGTCTGTCTGTCGGTCGGGCTGACGGTGGGCACGCCTCTAACTTTATAGGCAAATCCGGCCTCGAGAAGACCACCAACTGGACCAATCGGAGGCCTTCAGACCGTACGTAGGATGTGACAGGATGATCAATGCTATAGCATATAGAGCCGACAGCACGTTAGGTGCTGGGCCTCCACCGACCCCGTGTGTCTAAGGTTGGAGCTCGTTGGCCCGCGTGTAGCCGCGGTAAGTAGAACGGCCCGATCCTCTGGGTCGGTACGCCCTCGGGCGCATTTTAAATATATAATAAGCGGCTTAAAAGCTACGGAGCGCCGACCGCGGGGCTTTCCTGACACCCCCCGGGGGTACCAGGCGCCCTTTTACGCAATGGACACCGAGTGACTTAATCGTGCTGCAAAGGTGCTACTAATACAGCCCTCTATAAAGGTGTGGCCGGGATGGATGTGAAAGGTGGTAGGGGATTCGAGTGAAAAGGGGCCGGAAATAAAGGGAAAGGGGTGGGGTGGTGGTGATTTATTGTCTACGACTTAATTTGGCACCAAACTTAACGATGCTTTAAACCTTCTGGTTATTGCAGATTACGGACGATGACGATGATGATTGGCGTTCATCATCATCATCATCATCATCACCGTCCGTAATCTGCAGATTACGGACGAAATGTCATAACAATATAAGATTGCTGATGAAGATGACTATGATGTCATAGTTCTGTGTATGGTGAAGTTCCATGTCCTTGCTGGCCAACTGAACCATGTCCGGCCCTCTTGGCTATACCGAATGTCGTCACGATATAGGACTGGCAATCGGGATAAATACGTACCGAGCCCGGTAATACGGTATCCGAGTCGATGGCGGTGTGTCGGGCACATCCGGATCTGTCCGGCGTCCGACAGACCAGGGAGGGAATCGGTTCGGAGCAGCGAGACAGTGCGTCGTCGCCAAACGCATAATACGACCACAACGAACAAAACCTGGTCGCCGGGGGCAACGAACAACAGCGGCGCTGACGTAACAAGACAACCGAACACACGGAATTCGTCATCTACACACACGGATCAGGTGGCGTACATCGAGTTAATGCCAACTCGGAGAATGGCGACATCAGTTAGACGCCGTCATCCCACAAAGACCACCATCGTCGTCATCATCCGGGACGGCGGTGCTGCCGCGCTGCATCGGCTACATTCGCATCTCACCGACGAACGGTTCTCATCTAAATAAGGTCATTTGTTAACCTAAATGGCAATCCGGTTTAAAGCGGACCCATTCACGAGCACTCATTATTTACGTATTGATGTCCAGGTTATATAACCTATGGCCCGATTGTCTGGATTCCGTTTCGGACCATGCAATGGTGACTCAAGTCGTTGAAGACAACAGAAGATTTAGGTCTCAGTATATTGGAACATCTGTATCAGACCTGTATCAAATATGACTAATTATTTCCTTACAATTATTTACTGCAATCTTTGGCATCAAATTATATATTCCGATGAGTTGGCCATGCCCAATAACAATGTAAAGGTTTGCTGAAGAACAGATTTGTGAATGTATTGGTTTGTGTAAGTAAAAGTTTTTAAAACTAGATTTAGAAATCTTAATAATCTGGGCCAATGGGATCATTTTATATATATATATATATATAGAGAGAGAGAGAGAGAGGGGGGGGGGTGGAGGGGAGGGATATACATACACAAACACGCACGAATGCACAAACATCAAACAAGGGACATTTCTCAAGTTATATCCTAATCACTTGTTAACCTTTAACTAGCGTTCATAATTATCTAAACAAAGAAGATCCAATACGTGAAATTTGTCTGAGGAAATTCTCCGGAAGAGTAGCCACGGAAATGAAAACAAGCCTTTACATTAATCCGGAACGAGTGAGTTAAACAAGAACATCGGGTTACTGTCAACAGGAACAACAACAACAACAACATGGGGGCGAACTTCGGCCCTAAATATGATCACATCTTAAATGGGACTCGTAGACCACAATAGAAACGTCCCCGTCTTGTTTATTTGTTCGGCTCTGATTACAACATAATCGTCATATGTTCGCTACTCAAATAAACAGGGGACACTATATACTATATGGCGTCATCTCGGTGGCGTATAAAGAACGTTGGTATCCCAGCCTCAGAGAGAGAGAGAGAGAGAGAGAGAAGCCCTAACTAGGTCTGGCCTGAAGTCAGAAGGAAGGGGGCTCTGTATGAGGTGCTTCGGTGTTTACCTTAAGACAATCCTCCTCAAAACGAATATAAACTCGGAGCCATTTCGGTTCTGACATCTGGCACATGTTCGAGAAAGCCAATCAGATGAAAACAAACATCAAGCTTCCCCAAACCCCCCCCCCTCTCTCTCTCTCTTTGATCGTAATCTCATTAAAGCTTGATAACACATCTGTGTCTTCTTAGGGCCCACAATTCCAGCAATAACTAGCTCCTATAAACACCGGCTTCCAGCAACGTAGTATACCACACACAGCTAGTAGTGGTCTCCATCTCTCCCTCTCTCTCAATCTATATATCTCTTTCTCTCTCTCTCTCTCTCTCTCTCTCTCTCTATTAAACTACCATATATCACCGACTATTGGTTAGATATGACCGGACCGTCTCCCACTGTCTCAGGCTGAAGGCTAATTCTAGTTACAGTGATTCGATCTTCCGTGGTTCGGCTATAGGAGAACGGTTGACACTGAACCGGGAGTCACGGGGTCGAACTCCTACAAAATGAAGTCTGGTTAAATCTCCACGGAATTCTCTGGCTTCAATTCGGTCATTTTCACTGACTGACTGACTGACTGACTGACTCACTCACTCACTCTCCAGAGAGATGAAGCACGACACAAGTTCCTTTGAACACAACATAGGAACATCAGTGAGTACAGTATGGCATCTGTTAATGGATAGACGACGAAAGTGAACTGAAAAATAATATATTTTACTCAGGAATGTCTCAAAAGGAGATGACCTCCACCTGACAGTACTATCTATAGCCATCCTAAACACGTCTTATCATCGTATAGAGTTTACCTGCACTTACTTTTATCTGTTGGTCTAAATCATCCGAAACGGACACACAGGGCACGGCACTTTCTGGCTTAACTAATCACAAACATAAAAACGGAAGACGATAGCTTTGGACACACACGCGCGCGCACACGCACGCACACACGCACGCACGCACGCACACACACACACACACACACTGTAGTCCTATTGGATAACTAAATTTATTATCGCTCATCAACATACTTTTGACTGCTATCATCTTTCGACCGGAATAAGCAAGTGTCCGTTTTATACAGGTGGCATATAACTTGGGATGGGTCTTACTATATCGGTGACGTTCTGCCAGAGAATAACTGATCGTTAGTGATGTTTATAAGGCACTTATCTCATGTAATGGTAGTGGTTGATTCAGATTGTTCCATTGGGAATCAATCAAAAAGGCTGGATACATAAAAACTTTCAAAACATGAACAAGATAAATATTAAACCGATCGTCGAAGTACACACCATCTGCATGTGCATGCGTGTGCGCGCGAGCGCGTATATGCGTGCATTTATGCTCCCTGTGTGTGTATTTGTTTTCTCACCAAAATCATGTACTTAACGTTGCCACCGTGTTTCAACATATTCATTACGCACATCAGCCAAAGGAATTAGGGAACTATACGTCCATCCGTCTGTGGGTTGAAAGATCAAAGCTGAAACACTCGCCCAGCGACAGGGGACTCCCTAACCATCGGGTGACTATAGGCTCTGTAGACAAATGAGCTTAGTGCTCTTCCCCCCCCCCCCAAAAAAAAACCCCATCCATCAGCGAACGCCTGACAAAGACCCTATCATGTCATCGGATGTAGAGAGAGTTCGAGAAAGAGACAGAGAGATCCAGCGCGGGATGGCTCTGTCAAGTCGTAGTCTATTCGCTGCCGTCGTCTGTCCGGTCATTGGTATGTCACAGCTATAGCCAGGACCAGCTCCGTATAGCACCATCGGAGGCCGACATATATAGACGAGAGTCGGCCTACCGACTTCCCTCGTCCGACTATCATCTCTCAACTGTCAGCGGTCCATGGAGGAGGTGATTAGCGGACGATGAGAGCCCCAAGTCGATGGTCGTTCGGGAAGACGTGCCAACCGGAGGCCAAAACTCGGCCTTAACCCAGTCCTGTACTTGCCCGAATGAAGATGACACCGATGACGCCTGGTTGTCTTCTCGCCCCCGAGGGCACTCGCCCTCGGGAGCCACGGGACATCGTCGAGAACCCCCAGCTTGTCTTTGCGACCACCGTCCGTTGGGCGGCCTACACACGTAACTGTCCGCGGTTCGAGGTGGCTCCTGGCGTTTGAGAGCTCTCCTTGGCCGGAAGTTCCGGGAACAACCCAATCCGTTCTTCTAGCAATGGCCTAACGCGCGCGCGCGAGCACACACATACACACGCACACACACGCACACGCACAAACACGCACGCACGCACGCACTAAACCAAGACAAAGACGACGATCACCGTCGCCGCCGCTACCGTCTCCACCCAGCGCCTCCTAGTGGCATGCCTTAGGCTAATAAACATCGGCTACGACTGGGATCTTAATTGAAGCAGGTGCTAATGTGTAAATGAGCGGCACATGTCCAATGAATAAACGCCGAGAGGCCGCGGAGAGGGAAAGAGAAGAGGAGAGAGAGGGAGTGAGAGGGAGGGAGAGAGAGAAGCGTCCAAAGCCGAAGAGATTACTCAATACATCGACACCGAAGGCGACCGTCGGTGATTATCGAATTACCTTAACACAGATGGTGCTTGGTCATGAATGGCGGCGGCTCTATAGGCCAGTCAGGACAGAACGTCTAGGACGTTCTCACCGCTCGGGGCCACCGTTATTCAACAGTTTGATGAGAAAAACTGACGTCGACGTGTTGACGCATTAGTCGTCGTCGTCGACGACGACGTTAAGTACGGCGTTCCTCTAAGTAGCAGTTAGCGGCGTAATGAGCGGTCCACTGACAGGAGGATGATAATTAATAAAGATAATATTAACGAGCCGAGTTGGGATAGAGAGAGTAGATATCGTGTGATCATCAGCCGGTAATAGGGGGCTCGTTTCTATAACACTACTACTACTGATGATGATGCTCGAGTAACTGGCGACACACACACACACACACACACACACACACACACACACACGGACACACACGGAGACACACACACATGGACACACACACACACGTACACACACGGACACACACACACGTACACACACACACACACCAGGGAGACGATTGTTGTAGTATAGACGATGTGACAGGTAGTAATCAAGTTATCTATTCGAGATATTTCCCTTTAATTAAACTGACCACGGAGGATGACAAGTTGTTGATACAGAGACGGTACGACATCGTCTATAGTCAGCTGAATAGCTCCAGGATGACAAGCTTAAAGCAGAATGCCACAAAACTCTAATTTAAACATTACTCTGCCTCATTTGGCTCGAGGACGTCGTGCACGGCGTTGTTGTTAATATTATATTTACTCATTACCATATTCACACATATATTTCGCACCGAGCAAAAACAAACCTAATTCGTGAGACGGGACAGAATGCATACAATTCACGCCTGTCCGATTGATGCCGAATGAGATCGATCAGATGATGATTGATGATGACGATGATTGATGTTTTATGGCCACTTTTATGCACAAGGTAGACTAAACGGGCCGAGCGACCTCCGAAGGTGATGAAGCGAAGTCGAAGATGAAACAACCTTCAGATATGCCCACGCCGAGATTCGAACACGAGTGGTGGTGATCTGTGGCCCAACACGCTACCGCTATAGCACGGAGGCGCCCCCAATCAGATCGATCGCGAAGCTAAACGAAACGCAGCCGTCGCCGTGCCGTCTCTTATGTGTGGGGGACTTCAATCGTCCGAAGGCGGCTCGGCTCGTTTTGGAAGCGGGCGAGATTTACGAGCGAAGGTTAGAGCCAGTTAGTTAAACATCGGCTAGTGGCAATAAATAGGCCGAAAGTGGCCGACCCCGGGGCTGACCCCGAGGTCGTGGCTCGAGCAGGTCAATGTCGCCGCCATCACCGGATGACGCCGGAGAAATCATTTCCCTCTGTTATCTACTAGATATCCGAGACACGAGGCGCACGTCGCCGGATCCGGAATGGCTCCCGATGCCGTTAGGGTTACCGCGGTACTGGATGCTGTCGTGATGACATCGTTACACGCCAGGCGGCGGCTCGGACCCTGCCTAATGCTATAGACTGATCAGACGCGGAGGCAAGGTTATCGTCGGGTGGCCATTAATTTTCCCTAATGGGCTTACGCCAAGCGCCTCCCTCCCCCCCCCCACACCCCACACCACCAAACCCATTCACCGCGATGGAGAAGACCAAATCCGGTTCTTGGCATCATGACTCCATCTGTTCAAAGCGAATGTTAATGGCACGGAGGGCATGACGAGATGGCGTTCGCTGTCTCGCCACGACACACACACACACACACACACACGGACATCGGACGCCCAGAAGCCGACGATGACGGCGTCGGATGCCAGGCTCCGTCGACGCGTCCGACGTCTGTCACATCTCTCTCCGCTACCGACTGGAGCCAGTCAGTCGTCGCGAGGCCAATGGAGGGCAACCTGACGTGAAGCCAACGGTCAGCCAGCTCGTCGCCCGAAGATCAACAACAGTGCTGCCATCTTTCGGGTGAAGCCCTCCCCCACACACAAAAACACACATGCGCGGCATTAACCGGAACCCGACACGCCATAAATGTATTACAGCAGAGATGAAAGCGACCAGAATAAACGGGTAAATAGACATATGTTTGGCGGGGTTCCGGGGAGCGTCCCCCGTCTCAAATAGCCGACAGTCGGAAGCCGAGCAGAGCTCGCTGACACTTGTACGTCTTCCGACGGATGTGTAGGTGTCCTCTGGGAGATATCGTCACCTTATGGCTGATAGATAAAAAGCCATTTTGGCCAATAAACGGCTCGGATGGTCGAAGATTTAGAGTCCCGAACAGCGCCATCTGTGGCACGATAAAGGCATTAGGGGTGTTATAAGAGGAGGCCAGAAGCCCCCCCCACCCCCCGGACTGGCCAAGTTACCTTGGTCCACACACAAACAAGTAATGTCCAAACTTTCATCTCTCACTCTCTCCCCCTTTCTTTCTATATTTCCCCCCTCTCTCTTTCTCTTCTGAGAGGGGTTTACTTTCACGCTAAACGACACATAAACAACGAGATCCCATATATATATATATATATATATATATATATAACACACACACACACACGGCTCAGTCAGTGTGTAATCATTAGCTTTAATGCGGGACATATCGGAACGGATGTTTGGACATTAAGACTCTCTCTCTCTCTCTCTCTCTCTCTCTCTCTCTGTGTGTGTGTGTGTGTCCCAGACAGACCACCAGATCAGACAGACAGACGTAGACAGACAGACAGACAGAGACACAGGCAGACAAACTGACTGACTGACCAACTGCCCTAATATAACTCCCATGTTATCAGGTTAGCAGCAGACCAGAGAAGAACGGTCTTTGTGTTGTCGTTAGTAAGGACAATAATCACCAGTCCTACGACTACTGGTGTCTGGGGGTATGGGAGCTATCTTAGTTCACATAAATAACGGCTCATAGTTCGTAGAATGGCTGTTGTAGCTCTATGTATAACAACATTGAGCTGTTTTGGCTGTATGTATAACAACATTAGCCTGTTTTGGATGTATGCACAAGGACATCGAGCTGTTGTGGTTGCATTAATAACATTAAGCTGTTCCGACTGAAGGTATAACGGCGATGCTGGGCAGTTGTGGCTGCACGTACAACGACATTATGCTGTTGCGGCAGTACGTGTAACGACATGTGGTTGTTCTGGCTATATAAAATCATTAAAGCCATCGTTGTGGCTTAACATATAACAGCATTAGGCTGTTGTGGCTGTATGTACAGCGACACTATAGACTGTTGTAGCTGCGGTGGTTGCATTTATAACATTAAGCTGTTGTACCTGAATGTATAATGACATTAGATTGTCGTGGCTATTTGTATAACGACTTAATGCTGTTGTGGCTGCATTTATATCAACATTAGGCTGTTGTGCTGTGTGTACAACTGTAAGCTGTTGTGGTTGCATGTACAACGACATCAAGCTGCGGTGGCTTTATATATAACGACATTATGCTGTTATGGCCACATCTATAACAATATTAGGCTGTTCTGACTATATAACAGCATTAACCTGTTCTGGCCGTGTAATATTAATAGGCTATTATAGGGTCCATAATAGGACTAGGCTGAGGTGGATTTAGAAGACCTTCAAAAACAGGATCACTCTATCTGTGTTCAGCCATGAACAACTCAATACCCACGGGAGCGTACTCTTTGTAGTTCCCCACTGAAGCCCATATACCACCACAGTAGTGGGAAACAATCCATCGTAATCCAAAACAATCCACAGTAAATCAAAACAATCCATTCGGTCCATTCATCCACCAGTCACTCAACCAGTGAACAAACGAAGGCACTGCGTGGATGTTGTTAGATTCGAACCCGGGAGATTCCACCAAATTTTAGTCGCCTGCTCAAGTCATTTCGTTGTGACCTCGACGGTTTAACATCTTGGTGTTCCGTACAAAGGGGCTGAGGCATCAGCTGCCTGAGTCGCATACCGTCTCCAGCAATTGACAATCAGGTATACCGATTTACGGCTAACTATATCAGTGATCAACAACCAGTCGGTGACTTTGAACCAGGAATCTACCATTATTTAGTTCAACGCATTACCACCGAGCCTCTCTGACCTAGAATCTATTTCAGTCACCAAACAGGTCATACGTTTTCAGATAAACGTCTACCAAGCTTGCTCAGACCAAGGTCGCCCTGGCTCAGGCTCTTTGTGTATCTTCCTGTACACATCATTACGGTGATGAAGTTTTGGTTTCGTTAACCTGTTATGCAATCTGTTATGAAATGATTCCTGCATGAATTAATATTTGGACCATTTTCACATAACAGGGCCAACAACGGTAAAGACACTTTGAAAACCTTTGCATCGAACAATGAAGGTGTTTTTTTCTCTCCTGATTGGATAATTAAAAGGCGTATAATTGTATCCCATCAGAAGGAGCAAAGTTGAAATTCAATTTTTAAAGAAGTTAGAAAATATTGTTATTGTCTTTACGATTAAGAACACTTTTAGTGTGTAACGGTAAAGACCTAACCAGGGTTCTTTAGACTGTTCTAGAACGTACCTCATCTACTTTCCTCAGATCCCTAACTGACAAAGTTTACCAATTTGTTAGCAATGTTAAACCTTTCCCCTCTTCATCCCTACCACTTCTTCATTTCTTTACGATAACGGCAATGACAGTGGATTGTTGTCGGGACAATAGCATATTTATTACTTATTTTCAGTCTTTGAGCCAGAATCTGAGCACGACGCTTGTTTAGCAGCATTCAATATGGCTGCCTCATTTTTGGAGTATTTCGTAAAACTTGCCCCCCCCCCCTGGTGTTAACTGCATACACTAAAGCTTCAAATGTAAAACAAAATAACGGTAAAGACAATTATGTCTTTTAAATAAAAGGTCTAAGGATAAAACCTCACTGTGTTATGTTTATGTCATAGTGAGAAAATAATGCTAATATACGAATTGCCAACATGCTGTATATCTCAGTAAGCTCATATAATACACTAGTGAGCTCCGGTGGCCTAGCGGTTAAACACCCGGCACTCGGTGCCAACGGTCGCAGGTTCGAACCCCGCAAGAGGTCGAAAACTATATCGTGGGTGGCTGACCACGTTAAATGGCGCTGCCGTCTCCACTGAATTATTTAAAATAAAGGGGGACGTTAAATACCCCTCTGAGGACGTAAAACACTCCGGCAGTGACCACCCTCAGGGTATTTCGGCTCCATCTTTCCGTACTGCTCCCCTGTGAGTGGTGGGGGAGTGGGTTTCTCAACCACTCCAACATAGAGGCTGCGCTGATTAAGCGACAGCCTGGGGATTCTCCCCGAACAACAAAATCAAACCAATACATTTGAGGTAAAATGCTCCAACTTTAGGAGTAGCGTTAAGTTTTGAAGCTCGATCATTGCCAAGCTGTGGACGCATAATGGTATGGACAATCTATGAAAACATCCCGAAAGAAAATGCACAAACGTTTAATTCCGAATTAGCTATAATATAGCTTTATGTTAGGAAAAATAATTACATCATAGAATTATTACTCAATCTGAATATAATAATATACTGACACTATACAATGACATACAGCACAGGATTAATCTTTACCGTTATTGGTCATATTAAGTGAAGATGGCCCATTTGTGTGTGTGTGTGTACGTGCATACGTGCGCGTGCACGTTGAAATCATTTGTCTGGTTAACTGGCTGGTTGGTTGGAAGCATTATTGGCTGGATGGATGGTTGGTCTACTGGTTGGTTTGGTTGGCTGGCTGGCTAGTTGTTTGATTTGATGGTTGGCTGGCTGGCTGGCTAGTTGACTGGCTGGTTGGCTGTCTGTCTGGTTATTTGATTTGATGGTTGACTAGTTGATTGACTGGCTGGCTGGTTGGGTATTTCCCTACTACCATATTAGTATCCCCCGTCAGAGATTATATTAATAATAGATTGGATCCAGTTAGATAAAGTTATGTATTAGTTTCACGTTATTAGGTGTTTTACCACACAACACCCACGGGATGGCTAGAACGGGAGGTGGGGGGTGAGAGGATCTTGTGAGCGGGTGGGGGAAGGAGTGGCAGTTGGGGCTTATGAATGAAATGACCCAAACACGGTGTTACTGAGATGATCCGGACAAGACGTGATAGGCATTAATACGTCTTGATCTTTGACATCACTATGCCATTTCCACCCTAAATTTAGGAATGACAGAAACCACCCACAACATTTATCAATGATAGAATCAGATATTATAGATAAAATGCTATTATAAACATTATTATTATTTATCACATTAATCAAACAATCACACATCACTCATACTTCTTAAGTCATCCCGAATTACCTCCAATTTATTCATTTACCGCATCAATAACAGTAACGGGGCTAAGTTGTCCTATTACATATACTAACGTTTTAATATATACCTGTTGTAGAATTATTTTATAAATTGATTATCAGATGTCAAAATTGTTTAAACATTTCATACATATAACAGTTAAATATTTTTATTGTTAAACCTTTTGTAAACTGTCATTGTTAAACTGTTATGCCGTGCTACGGAAAGAGTGCTATGTAAACGTGGCATAATAAATATATAAATAAATAGCAACAAATAAAAGGCTCGTCGTCGTGGTTGCTAAATTGGTAGCAACGGATCAGTATAGAAATACTATAGATGATCTGTAATAGATTAGTAATTTGGTTGTAAAGTGACACTGTTTAATATATAAATGTTGATATATTGTTGATATATTAATTATTGTATACGTCATCAATAACAAAACAAATACTTGTAACTAAAAGTATATCAATATATTACATATTATGTACTATATAACTATACTTTTGACCAAAAAATACTAACTCAATCCCGGGAAGATCAGTTTCTACCCGGTAAATGTCCGGTTTCTACCGTTTCTACTGAGCTTATTATTGTTTCTATCTTGGGTTTCTACCACCACAGAGCGGAATATATTTCTACCTGGTAGAAACCCAACTCTGGGAAGAGCAGACAGACATAGGCTGAAAAGCAGACAAACAGGCAGGCGGGCAGACAGACAGACGGAGAGCCAGAGAGTAAGCTGGACAGAGAAACACAGATAGGCAGATATGTGACTAGGCAGACAGACAGACATACATACATTCAGATGGACGAACAGACAAGTAGGCGCGCGCGCGCACGCACGCACGCACACAGACAGAGAGAGAGAGAGAGAGAGAGAGAGAGAGAGAGAGAGTCAGATAGTGAGACACACTGTCAGAGAGCAAATGAACAGCCAAACAAACATACTAGACAGACACATAGAATGGCAGATAGACCATGTGAAATTTTAGCCGAGAATCAATCATAGAACAATTGTCTGATACCAGTGGGGGTAGGGCCAATGTTGTGTGTGTGTGTGTGTGTGTGTGTGTGTGTGGAGGGGTGGGGGGGGCCAGGAAACAGAACATTGTAGTAAGATTTAAGGGACCAAACCCTTCAACTTAACAGTGAATCATGACACCAAACTGACAATATGTGAGTGCCTCCGAGGACATAGACTGGTGAGAGCGGACTAAAACATTCCTTGATTTAGACAAATGAAATCAATAACGTCACACACACACACACACACACACACACACACACACACACACACGTACGCGCTCTTGCTGTTCCTGCTAGTTAAATTACCTTGTTACATTCGGATAAATGGAGTTTGGAAGGGCATGTAATAATAATAATAACAATAATAATAATCTAAATGGCAGTTATTAACATACTTGGTTATCTCAGTGGGGAAGACAATCTACGGTAGTGCCACGTAACAGATGGAGCCCTCACCTCCCAGATACACTGAGCAAGAAAATACAAATTCTAGCTCACTCATCCGAACACACATCGAACACATCCTCTCGCCCGGGGCCCCCTCCCCTCCCATCCCCATCCCCTCACGACATAAGTAGTCAGAAGTCACAACGCCAGAGTGGTACCGGTTTCATCAACGATCCTGTCTAAAGGCAAACATCAAAGCTAAGTGTCAAACATCATCCAGACAATCGATGATGTTTTAGCTGTCATCGACAGTATCCCCAGCCCCCCCCCATCACCCAGATTCTAGAGACAATGCCAAAGCTTAACGTCAGCGACGAATCTCGAGATGACGATTTTTGTCGCTTCCTCAAAATAAGCGACCATCGTTGAAAACACATGGTAACAAAAATCAATGACGTGTGTCTTTTTTTCTCTCTGGTGATGCACTCTCGATGTTTAAACAATACACTTTCTCTCCCCGACAACTCCACCCCCCTCTCCCTCCCTGTCTACGATACGTTAGCAGCACGCCCGCTCCAGACTTTTTGCCTTCATCTTGTGTCGCGCGCCGCTTTAAAAACAAACATCCAAACATCTCCCCATTACGTGTGAAGGCTCTCATGGATTGATGATGTTGGATGTTACAGAGCGCTCCGATGACAGAACACCACCCCCCCCGCCAGCCGGCGTTTAAATGGATTTGATTTTCACAAATGCGTTGCACCAACAAATTTTATAAATTGCGAGAAAAATCCAATGAAAAACGATTAAACTTAACAGTGCCGCCCTCCCCAAGGAACAGGGTAAAGTTTGCGGTATCCAAGGTTAATTTAAAGCTAACATGTTTGTACTCGTGTAGCTGAAGAACAGCCAACTGAAACGTCACAGAAATACGCCAAAACCTCTTAAAACGAGGTCAGAATTGTGACCTGATTAGACAAACGTTTAAAGGGGTTGACCGCTTTAGCCAATGTGTTATTGGATAGCAGCTCTTCTCGTCTATATCGCTGTAACACTTCTATGAGGCAGCGCGGCGCAGTGAGTGTGAGTACACAAAAAGCACCGGTACTCCCAAGAACGCCAGTCATTACGCTAATGACAAAACGACAACGGTGGAAGATGATTCACCGACATACAGACGTGTGCAATTACCGCGAATGTCACTAGTAATGTCTGCTTTAAAATAAAAGATAATCTAGTCTCCGAGGTTTTCCCGATAATTATTTTCTTTCAACTTCTCATGAAACAATATAAAGTGAAGAGACCACGCGATAGTATGCACGCAAGCATATGTGTGTGTGTGTGTGTGTGTGTGTGTGAGAGAGAGAGAGAGAGAGAGATGATGATGATGATGATTAATGCTTTACGGCCACTTTTGTGCACAAGGTAGGCTAAATGGGCCGAGCGACCTCCAAATGTAATGAGACGAAGCGAAAGACGAAACAACCTTCAGATATGCCCACGCCGGGATTCGAACACGGGTGGTAGTGATCTGTGGTCCAGCTAGTTTTAGATAGACGGGTTTCCCCGAGAGAGAGAGAACATCAACATAAGGGGTAGAATATTTTCCAGATATAGTGGGTATTTTAATAACCATTTTTCCACCGCGAGACCTTTTTCGTACTGACGTCACAACATGGGCGGTAAAGGATATTTTGTAAAAATTTTATTCGGCGTCCCTAAGACAAAACCAATTGCCAATACGCGAGCAAGCCTATGTAGTTGCCAGAGTTACAATTATTTTGGCTGGCTCAAAATTCCGGAAAATTTTTAATCGGAAAAAAGCTATCGGGTCAACAAAGAATGTTGGGCTCACAGGTCAATAGATAGCGGAGGGTTTTAAACAATGGGTGATACTGATGTTAATCTTATTGTTGGCTCGGTATTTATTATAGATCACTGACTATCTCTGGTACGAGCCAGACAAACAACAATAAACATAGGAAAGAAACTCGTGCGCGTGCGCGCGCGTGGGTGCGTGTCTGGTAGGGCAACACATTAGGCTCACTACATCACAAACCAATTCTGGGTCCATCTCCCCGTTGACCAAACTAATTTTAAATTCATTCCCCAGACAAGATATTTGTTTGCGCTACAGTATAATGGAATATATGATATATCTCTCGGCTCTTCCGGGTGGCTTTGACCATCTCTGGTGTGACGTGGTCCCCGTCGGCTCAATCAATGTAACAGGACTGCGCAGTAGAAACCAGGATGTTCCAGGTTCGAACCGACCGACCGGCTGTTACTGGGTGGTGTTTGGCTAGCTCGGTTACTGGTTAACTCTGTCCATAAATGGTTAGATGGTGCGGATCGTATCCGACAGCAGCTAAAACCGATACACCGCAGAAAATGGTGGGATTCGGCTGCCACATTGTACGATATCTGGTAGGTAAGACATTGTTGCAGTGGGAGTAAAGCCCTTTGGCGGACAGGGTGAAACAAACGGCCTTGGGCTGTGTGTGTATCTGTGGGATGGACCCTTTGTGGCTCTGCTTTCTTAATCTAATTATATATGTATGGTGGTGTTTTGGAGCCCCGACACTGGCTTGACTGTCGCGGGGCACATATCCGGCTTAGCGATGACCCTGCCCTTATTCCAAATCGGAACAGAATGCCTCTGGAATAGTATTTTCAGACAATAAATAAAATATCTAAATTATGTTTTTGCTGAAGTACAAAAACTGGATAGAATGTGTTTTTAGTTGTATAAGCGATTTCATAGAGTACTGTGGGTGTTCAGATGGCGCAATGGTTAGAGCATTCTGCTGCAAACCTCAAGGTTGTCGGTTCGAACCCAGCTTTGTGTGATTTGTTTCCCTTACCAGACGGGCCCCTCTCGATCATACGTCCCAGGCGTGAGGCTAAACAACTCAACTGTACTCATGAAAAATACCCAGTCCATGGTCACAAACATACCAGATACTGGTCGAAATATTAAAACAAAGTATCAAACAAAAGCCAATCAGCGTACACCTATTAACTGTAGGCGTAAAAAAACCTGTCAGACGTCACAAGGTCACGTGTTGACTTAACATCCTCAACCAATTACTTACTACCTGCTCAAAAGATATCACCCCCAAAAAAAACTAATTATGGCCGCTTTTATCTAAATATGGAAAGATATGATATAAAATGAGGCGTTATCTTAACGCCACAAAACAAATACGTCACACATTGTTAATAACTGTAATCTAGATAAGAAAATTAATAAAGAAAGTTTTAATTTTTTCTAGACGGTTTTAACTTTTCTTCTTTTTAAAACGAACAGGAATATTGTGTATTAAAGCGAGCGATAACGAGCCATTTTTTTTCCGGGGACGATTTACTACGGTAATACAAGAGTTTTAAACAATATCCAATTAAAACTAGCACAACTACAACACGACTAATACACGAGTTATCCTTATATTAAGGCCATATTACGCAGTATTCATTAAGTTTCTACCGCTTCCCCGCGTGTTATATCAATATCTCGCAAGACGTAATTGCTACAAGACGATGTTATAGAAATACCATCGGCCTATCCAACAGGACTTTATAATCAGAATATAATAATATGGTGAACTGGACGGACTCACATAATACACATGACAAGACAGGGGGGTATGGTAATGTTATCGATCTCCGTGTTATGCCACCACACACCACACGGTACCTCACATACAACAGTGGCCCATTTAGGCTGACACGTGTATACACAATAGTGGCCGCAACACGCAGCAGTTCACGTACAAAACAAAGCTCACACTTTGGTTTATATAACCTTCAGAACGGCGATGAAGCTGTTCCATGGTGATGGTATGGTGATGGTGATGGTGGAAGTTACTGTGGTACACTATAGGGCTACAAGTTTATATTTGGAACGTTATTATCTGATATCTAACCCGGTGGTGCTTTATCTCCGGGATAATTTTTGTTATTTGTTCACTATCTTAACAGTCTGTACCTGGATCGTACTCCCCCCCCCCCACACACACACATCATATATTAAAAAATATTTACCTGAAAATTTTGGGGAAAAAATTTAATGACCTTACACATCATTCTCGACAAAATCATGTGACAAAAAGATGTATGAAAACAAACACATTATTTTGTTGGAGAACATATCATCCGTGTTATAAATTATGACCTGATTCTAAATAAATATCTGAAAAACTTCAGAAAATTACATGAAAACCGAAGATCTCTGTGTGAGTTGTTAGAAAAGAGCTGACACTTCAATAGAATCACTGTCATCAAGTTAATTAAAAACAATGGTTAGCGTTAGAATGTTTAGTGACGTGTGTCAAACTTAAAGCATGGCGTAAACATCTACTCCATATTTTGGCATAAACATGCACTTCATGTCACAGTGTAAACATGCACTCCCATATTACGGTGTAAACGTGCACTGCATATCATAGTGTAAACAACCACTTCATATTACAGTGTATACATCCACTCCAAATCACGGTGTAAACATCCACATCATATCACATTGTAAACATTCACCTCTATCACAGTGCAAATAACCAAACACTCCATAAACATCCATCCCATATCAGGTTGTAAACCTCTACTCCGTAATACGGTGTAAACATCCACTGCTTAACTAATAACCACAATGAGACACACTTTAATTGTACAAGGTAAAATCCATTATAAACGAAGGACAACAAACTTGTAAACTTTAAATAAACTAAATCTTAAACAACAATTCGATTAGAAATAACAATAATAGGAAAAAATCATAAACAATCTTATGGTCATTAAGTATACAGACAATTTTACATATAAATCTCAGGTCCTTAGTCATCCTTGGTTTATAAAACTTACCTGTAGAAAATATGCTAAATCAGCAGATTCCATTAGCTATACTATACTATACTCCACACACGCACGTACGCACGCACGCACACCACACACAAACATACGCGCACGCTCACACACACACATAACACGATGATGAAGATTGATGTTTTACGGCCACTTTTGTAGGCTAAATGGGCCGAACGATCCCCAAAGGTAATGAGGCGAAGTAAAAGACGAAACAACCTTCAGATATGCCCACGCCGGGATTCGAACAACGTGGTAATGATCTGTGGTCCAACACGCTACCGCTAGACCACGTAGGCGCAACCCAAAGATAGGCATTAGGTTAATTTGCTATCAAAGAAAGTATCTGCTAAACTGATGTTTAATGTCATATCAGTTATATCAGTATTAGTTAAGACTGATGCTATTCCTGTACTGATCAGTATAAAGATGTCTGTCAGAAACCACGAAAGTAAGATAACAGATAAATGTTATCTAAAAGTAACTGACTAACTGATCCAAGTAGGATGAAACAGGTTGAAGATGAGGTATATTAACCCTCTATACGGACATCAGACCTATTAGCGAATGATCCCTTTATACGGTCATCAGACCTATTAGCCAATGATCCCTCTTATACGGTCATCAGACCTATTAGCCAATGATCCCTCTTATACGGTCATCAGACCTATTAGCCAATGATCCCTCTTATACGGTCATCAGACCTATTAGCCAATGATCCCTCTTATACGGTCATCAGACCTATTAGCCAATGATCCCTCTTATACGGTCATCAGACCTATTAGCCAATGATCCCTCTTATACGGTCATCAGACCTATTAGCCAATGATCCCTTTATACGGTCATCAGACCTATTAGCCAATGATCCCTATATACGGTCATCATATCTCTTAGTCAATGATCCCTCTATACGGTCATCATACCTATTAGCCAATGATCCCTCTTATACAGTCATCAGACCTATTAGCCAATGATCCCTCTATACGGTCATCAGATCTATTAGCCAATGATCCCTCTATACGGTCATCAGACCTATTAGCCAATGATCCCTCTATACGGTCATCAGACCTATTAGCCAATGATCCCTGCTATACGTCATCAGACCTATTAGCCAATGATCCCTCTTATACGGTCATCAGACCTATTAGCCAATGATCCCTCTATACGTCATCAGACCTATTAGCCAATGATCCCTCTATACGGTCATCATATCTCTTAGTCAATGATCCCTCTATACGGTCATCAGACCTATTAGCCAATGATCCCTCTATACGGTCATCGGACCTATTAGGAAATGATCACTCTATACAGTCAAAACACTTGTAAGCCAATGTGATCTGTACATACAGTCATCAAAATTCAATAACATATGATCTGTTTATATAGTCATCAAACCTTGTAATATTCAAATTACACTTTCGGTTTATATAATATTTATATATATATATATATATATATATATATATATATATATATATATATATATATAATTATAGTCATGATTAAATCCAGCCACTGAACCTTATATGAAGACACCACACTTCCAGTCAAAGATCCCTCTCTGAAGTTATAACACCTGCAGTCAATGATCCGTATTTACAGTCACCACACCTACAGTCAATGATCCGTATTTATAGTCACCACACCTACAGTCAATGATCCGTATTTATAGTCATCACACCTACAGTCAGTGATCCGTATTTATAGTCACCACACCTACAGTCAATGATCCGTATTTATAGTCACCACACCTACAGTCAGTGATCCGTATTTATAGTCATCACACCTACAGTCAGTGATCCGTATTTATAGTCACCACACCTACAGTCAATGATCCGTATTTATAGTCACCACACCTACAGTCAGTGATCCGTATTTATAGACATCACACCTACAGTCAGTGATCCGTATTTATAGTCACCACACCTACAGTCAGTGATCCGTATTTATAGTCACCACACCTACAGTCAATGATCCGTATTTATAGTCAGCACACCTACAGTCAATAATCCTTCTACAGAGACAAAACACCTCCAGTCTATGATCCCCCTATACAGTCATACCACCTCCAGTTAATGATCCCTCTATATAGTCATAACACCTCCGGTCTATGATTCCCCTATACAGTTACCACACACCTCCAGTCTATGATCCCCCTATACAGTCATAACACCTCCGGTCTATGATCCCCCTATACAGTTACCACACCTCCAGTCTATGATCCCCCTGTACAGTTACCACACCTCCAGTCTATGATCCCCCTATACAGTCATAACACCTCCGGTCTATGATCCCCCTATACAGTTACCACACACCTCCAGTCTATGATCCCCCTATACAGTCATAACACCTCAGCTATACACAGTCTAACACTCCACACACATAGACCCTCACAGCCTAAATACACGTCTACATACGGGCTGACGCAGGCTAAACACAGGCTGATGAAGTCTAAACACAGGCCGAGAACAGCCTACACACAGGCTGAGCACAACCTACACACAGGCTGAGCACAACCTACACACAGGCTGAGCACAGCTGACGCACAATCTACGACGAGCCGAGCTACCTATAGTTTATAACAGAGACATCTGATGCGGAATAATCAGTTTTATGTCACTGTGTCAGTGAATCAACATTTATAGCTGGAACTGATCTAGTTAATGATGGCTAATAAACCCTACGCCAGGCATGAGGCGTCTGGAGAGGGAGGGGGGAGGGGTTGAAGTCATTATAGATATGGCTAATAGAATATGATCCCGTTACTATTGACGATCAGACACATCACTGACGATATGCGTCACTGACTGAGCACGTCTGAGAATGTTGTACTGGTGCCAGACGTGTTGTACTGGTGCCAGACGTGTTCTACTGGTGCCAGACGTGTTGTACTCGGTGCCAGACGTGTTGTACTCGGTGCCACAGTTATCATTAATGGCCGATATAGAATATAAATTATGCTATACATTATATAAGATAATAGTTTTTATGTTATTATATAATGTTATTATTGTCGGCATTGTCCTAACACAATCCTGGTAACTGAATAAACCTGTTTAACAATAGGACAGCTGATTAGGATGAGAAGCAAGGACACACGCACAGATATGTGTGTGTGTGTGTGTGTGCGTGTGCGTGTGTGCGTGTGCGTGTGTGTGTGTGTGTACATTATTGTTCCCTCGTCCAAGCATAAGAGCAATCCTACACAGTTCTGCCTCCATCGGGCTAGGTGTAGTCATGAAACTCCCCAATAAATAATAAATAAACACTTAAACCGATTTTACACAATTTTACTCATCAAACGCCAAAACGGCTTCCATATTTGTGGCAAGGGTTCACGTTCTATAACTCCATTTTGAAATGCGGTTATCTTACCAATAAACATCGCCACACCTAACCGTACCAGAACTGCAATAACTATCACTAAGTAGTTCCCCCCAGGCTTACTCCACCCGGGCCAACGCAAATGTCCTAAATTCATTTCTGCTCTGAATTGAATTTTTCCCACTCCCCGAAGAAAAGGAAACAGGAACTGGTTTTTCCATCGGCTGGGGAATGCCCACTGTTACAGCGTTAGTAATGATTATTGATGCCAGCGACTGGGACATAACAAATGGCATAAGCCAATCGATCCCGAAGAAAAGACGCAAGGACGCGCTGGAGAGCCATAAGGCATAATAAATAACTAATTGATAACTGTACGAGTCCGTCTTGTGTCTCTTATCTATTTGTCTGTCTGTCTTTCAGCCATTTGATATATCTTTCTCTGTGCCTGTCTATCTATCTGTATATCCGTGTCCGTCCATTTTTGCCAACATCCATCTATAAAAAAGCGGCTATGTTCATCGTAAACAACATATTTGGTTGGCTAATCTTCATCATCCACTACCGATCACTGCCAGTCAGATACCAACTTTATCAGACATAACACAACAGGCTACAGCTGAAGTAGGCAAACGCTAATACAGACAGTTTAGGCAATAATGACCTGTGAATGAGTCAGTGAGTGGTTGTGTGGGCGTGTGAATGAGTGAGACCCATTTTTCATACTTGGCACATACATCACAAAGACCAGGTAACATCAAAATTCAAACCTAAACTAGTGCCCTAAAGGAGCTTCTAAACGAAACAAGGAGACTATATGTCACGTTTCTATTGATTCTATATAGCATATAGATCTATATTTGCAACAAGGCACCGTCATCAGACATCGAATTCACTACCAAACCTATGAACCAGATTAAGCTTTTCTGTTTGCAAACTGAGACGTCTGAATCCCGAATGGGAAGTCCCTGCAGCGCAAGATGCCATCTTCTGAAATTGTTCAACAGAATTCTATTAATGTTCTGTAATGGAACACATCGAGCTTTCCCTTAAATGACGTCATCTTTGACACACAGGTCTAAAGTTGTGTCTGTCGAGCCTCCTCATCAACAGGCAAACTGATATATGTTAAATGACGTCTAGGTGCTTATCAAAACATTGGTTTGGCGATGAATAGGCAACTATGTATTCCTATATGTTACCCATAACAAAAACAATTTACAACACGAGCGTATGACAAGGTTCTATGGGTGAGCCTTTAAGTAATAAATAAATTTGGTTAATAGGATACCGAAGTATATAGGGTGAGCTCCGGTGGCCTAGCGGTCAAACACCTGGCACTCGGTGCCAACGGTCACAGGTTCGAACCCCGCAAGAGGTCGAAACTTTTCCGGAGATTAATTTCTCGGCTCACAACATCGTGGGTGGCTGACCACGTTAAATGGCGCTGCCGTCTCCACTGAATTATTTAAAATAAAGGGGGACGTTAAAAACCCTCTGAGGACGTAAAACGCTCTGGCAGCGACCATCATCAGGGTATTTCGGCTCCATCTTTCCGTACTGCTCCCCTGTGAGTGGTGGGGGAGGAGGTTTCTCAACCACTCCAACATAGAGGCTGTGCCTGAATAAGCGACAGCCAGGGGATTCTCCCCGAACAACAAAACAAACAGCAAACCGAAGTATTGCCTAGTCTACACGTTGTATCAAATACGAAATTTTCTTTATACCCTCAGAATGGATGAATGTTGTTTAACGACACATTTTAAGCCATTCAGTGTCCTCTTTATACCTTCAGAGATGGTCCACATACAACATAAAACAGACAATCAACAAACAAAAAAAGATTGATTGCTGCTTGTTGATTTGTTTCTTTTGCGCACATCGTAATTCTCAATCTAGAACAATGATAACAAGTAAACGTTATCAGTTTTAGTTTTTTGTATGGTGTCTTCTTATAAGATCGTTAGATAGACAATCCAGTGAAATCATCTACCGATCTCCCATACTCAACCCCCCCCCCCACGCCGTTCACAGGGGAGCTATAGACAAGGGCAGAGATGAAAGCCCTATGACCCCCCTCCCCCAGACTGAGTGTTTATACGTCCTTGGGGTGTCTTCGGGATTTAAACAAATGAAGCTGGCAATACCGTTTAGCATGGTCGGTCACCGCTAAGAAAGAAGCGGACCTCCCAGTACTGCAGAGCCGAGAAATTAATCTCCGAATCGTCTGGTAACTGTCATCACTAAATAGAACCAGTACGGATTAAAATGTGTATTAATTAGTAATCAATATTCACATTGAGAGTCCACAATCCTTGGCTGTGTCATGGTGATTGGTGTGTTACGGCCACTTTTCCATTGTAGGCTAAATGGGCCGAGCGACCTCAAAAGGTAATGAAACGAAGTCAAAGATGAAACAACCTTCAGATATGCCAACGCTTGTTAGAACATATTATTATTTTTTTTTTTATTATTATTAAATGGGGGAGAGAACTGTACATAGAGTTAAACATCTCAGCATTTACGAACCATATCCCATCTATACATTTAGGTATCCCAACTTTCACCTACCTATCCCAGACACATGACAAACATACCGGATGTGACACCCAAACAAACAAACAAACAAACTACAGGCGAGCTAATCTTCCTCCAGTAGTGGTTGACGCCGGAGGGTCAAATCTAGACCAGGATGTCAAACTTGTCAGAGATCATAGACCGACCTGACACTTGGCTGACCAATATATAAGTCCAGCCAATAAGGCCGGCGTCAATAGTTACCCAATTCCAGCTTCCCCCATCAGCACGTATATGACTGACTGTTCTCGTGTCTGTGTGTCGGGACAGGATCCCGATGCACCAATTCCACTGATAATCCACACACACACACACACACACATGAACACTTCTAGAAGTGACAATAGGACAGATTGGGAAGGGCCACCCTCCGCGCTGGATTATCGGTAAAACTACTGAGAAGTGAGCAGCTGTGGGAGGCGGCCAATCAGCGTTGGTGTTGACGAGTCACGTGACTAGATTTATAGACGGCCCAAACAGTGCGCCCACTGATAAACAATGGGCGAGTATACTTAGAACTAAATCCTACCGATCCTAAGACCGAACAACATCTTCCACACTTCAATAAGATAACATCAAATATATCTCCTAAAACAAAATCCCCAAATTAATGGTATCATCACTCACAATACGTAAACTACATCTTGGAGAGAAACACGACACCATCATAGCAAATATAAGAAGTACACGTGACCCTCGGATATTATTAATTCGGGTCTTGTCCAACATTTGACATAAACCTGACAGAAACCTGACAGAAACATGTCAACATCTCTGATCAGTATTTGGAGAGACAATTAGCGTCTCTCTCTCTCTCTCTCTCTCTCTCTGTGTATGTGTGTATCTGTGAAAGCAAAACAATGTCTAACACAACAAATATTTGACATCAACGACGGAAGACCGATGGATTATAGGATTATATCACGTAGATATAAATCTATGTTTGGGTTAGGTTCCGGATTTACAATAGATACACTCGGAGGAGGGGGGGTTGTTGTCAATGATGATGATCGTCAAAGCAGAACTGTTCGTCCACGTCAATAAAAACTTCATCTCTGATCATCTTCATCATCATCATCATCAGCAGCATCACCATCATATCAGATGATGCCATTCTCTTATTAGTCTGCTGCAGTGGGAGAGACAATGGTTCCAGATTGACCCTCTACTGACCTTTCAATTGGGCTCTCGTGTAGACTGGACCAAATATCACTGCATGACTGGACCGGATCTGGATTATGTACACGTAATAAATGGGGCACCTCGAAGAAAATATTATTCATCAGATGGCGCCGCTGCGTTAGCTATAGGTTACAGTTTTGGTTACAGGTTTGGATAGCATTGGAAGTTTGATAAATAAAGTAGGTTTTTCTCCCACAATATAACAGATTTAGGCGCACTTATACTCGCTTATATTTCCCCTTGTGTACTTACAGTAATGTAATGTAATACTAACGGGGTTAATTAAAGCGTTGAGAAAAATAGGTTACAATGCGCAGAATGCTAAAAGCGAACAGTAAACGCCATCATCTAGTGGAAGATTTTGATTTTTCACGCTGTAAGCACCGATATATTCTTCACTTAGTTGTGCGCTTTGATCTTGACGTTTTTAATATAGGCGCACCCCGGGAAGAAACACCACTCAAAATATAATGTAACAGTCAAATATAAATCTTCATCGACAAGCTTTGTAGTTCTCCGAGGGACCTGGCAAAAGTTGGGAAGATAATGTTACCCAAATATCGAGGTGTTTACAGTGGCTCTCAATCAAATCCCTTTTTCCGGATAGACGCCTTGACTTTCTGATGTATAATACTGAACTACCGATTCCTTGTGTGTGTGTGTGTGTGTGTTTGTGGCTATTTTTTGTTGTTGCGTAGAAATCAGGATTTGGGAAAAATGATAAAACTATTACTAGGTGATGTTAACAACTGGTAGGCTGGGAAAGGTTAACCTGGGCGCATAACGGGGTCGCTTAGTCAAACCTGATTTAAGCTTAAATCATCGGCGACTAAAAATTGTATATTCTCAAAGGCAAAGATGATGGCTTCACCAGGTTGTACTGTGGGGATATGATATGCTGCCGAGGATGGTGGGTGGCGGTGTATGGGGGAATTGCTCCCAAATGTGCTCATGTCTTATCGGAATTCCTCGAATGCCGATGCCCGAGTACTGACTACACGTCGAAATCGGAGGCTAATCTAACGAGCTGTTATTGTTCTCTCGCAGTCAGCCCCTCCTAACACGTCTTTGTTAATTCATCCGACGAAGCGCTGCCCCAGCTCCGACCAAGGCCTATATCACTGACAGCTGAACACTTTCTCATATTAAGGTCCCCGACGAAGTGATTACTGCTCCACGGCGACGACCGAGAAGACGACGATGCTCCACCAATAAAGAAGATTTATTTTTAATCTTCCCCCGAGCCGGGATGATCTTCATTTGCCGGAAAGTCAGTTCGCCCCCTTTAACAACCTGTTCACCCCCACCGTCACTGAGCGATGTGGCAAAACGCGCCAAATTGATCAATCTTCACCGTCGCCGTCAATACACGTGATACCATCTTGGGCTAGGTGTGTTTATATGTACCGGGAATTCGGCAATTTTAATCACCGTACATAAATCAAATGAAGCGCAATCAGACCATCCACTTCCCCCCCGCTCGTGAATTACGTCTAGCTCCTCGTCTCACATCGGACGGTGACGGATGATGACGGGAACAATAGACGAGTAATTAAAAAAACGTTATTGACCAATTACGAGCGGTATATATGTTATTTATCAGGTTAGCTTTTAATAATTTATTTCTCGCGTAATTACTCCAGTGATTGATTTTTTAAATCCACTCAAATCCATCGCTGCTACTATTTAAGTACTCTTTATCTTCCTCCATCAGGTGATTTCACCCTCTAACATGATTTCGGTTTTGTTTGCGTTTTGGTTTTTAAATTAGATCCCAAAAACAATCCCCCCCCCAAAAAAAAAAACCAACAACAACCCCAACCAACAACAAAACTAGAATAGCCAGAAACCATTTTGACCTTCTCTATTAATATTGGTTTAACCCCGGTTGCGTGGTCATAAAAATGGCCATAAAGTACAGTGGATATAATTACAACACAGTAATGCAGTGAAATATTTCTGTTAAGTGGCATACGTATACTCCACGGCTTGTTAACATGGCAATAAAAACAACTTAATTACCGCCTAACTACCACGTCAGCACTAAATACTGCATGGCTAAATTGACACACACACACACACACCGAGAGAGAGAGAGAGAGAGACAGAGTCAAATATCCACAAACCAACAAAAGCGCCTTTATATACGATGAAGCTAAAAGGTGTTTCGCTTCAAGCGGAGAAATAATCATCAGTCAAAAATAGAAAGAAACCACCCCCAACATATAATTCTCCTCTAGGCGTGTAACATACATCTGAATGATTTTAGCTTCAATTTATTATTTCCACTTCTATTTTTTGAGACTAGCTGCTGTATGGGAAACAATGGCCGCTGTTTTTGCCATGACATTTAAGCTCTGGCGGAATTTGCGTTGTTAGGCTTCAAATGGAATGGTTCCGAATAGAGACCGGGTTTGGAGGAAGGAGTGGAATTTGCTTGAAAGCCAATACAAGTCGCTATTTATAATTATCAGAACTAAGTCGGAGCTGACCAACGTCCAGGCGCAATGGTGGCGATGTTCGTAAAACAGATCCTACGCCGAGATGACTCAACAGAGTCACCATAAACCAAGAAGAAGGCGGGAATCAACTCCCCCCCCCCCCACCTCCACACCGCAACCGCCCCGACTACCAAGTCAACTTATTTCTCTCTCCGCGGAATCCATCCGCCCACACTTGCTGATACAGCCTGTACGTCTTACTGCCACGCCCCGAGTTATGGATCACTTTCACGGGTCGCTGCTCCCGATTCCACGACAGCCTATATCCAGAAGCCGGTGAACCGTGAAGCGAACCGAATCCTCCAAGTCAGCCATCATGATCTGCGGAATATCCGAGATTTTGCTGCCGAATATAATCGATAAAGTCGCCTATAAAAAGTTAGCCGTCGTCCAATAGAGCAGAAATTAGCCTCGGCGAACATCTCTCTTAAAGGATGGACGACTCGACTCGTATTAAAAGAAATCTATATAGACCATCCTTTACTGTCCGATAACCTTCATTTATAAGGTCGCATAAAACGGCACCAAAAAACGTGGATTTACTCAACATATGACAGAGGGAATGGAGACATTATATTACGAAACAAACACAACAGCAAAAAGCAACATTAATAAAACAATATGAACATTTTAATATATCCGTATCCTTGTGCTCCTTCTAGCCTATATATATATATATATATATATATATATATATATATCAGTGTATCCATCCGTCGGTCCAGGAAGCGTGGCTATGGTTGAGCAAACCTTTAGAATGTCAATATTTCTGCATCAAGCCACAAATATCATAATACTATAGCCCCATACTGCTAGATACACATACCAACAGTCAGTTATAGATCTGGTAATGTCATAAGGTGAAATAGAACAGAATCTCGTTAACGGTTAGCCTCAGATAGTGTGTTATGGCCTAGATACTAACCTCCCTATTGTCTAGACACACTATCTCCTTCACACTTCTCTCCATTTTAGACATCCACTTACTTCCAACCTAAAGACCTCATTCCCTCCAACCTAGACACCCACTTCCCTCCTGCATAGACAGACATCCAACTTCCCCCAACCTAGCCGTCTACTAATTCTTCCTCGATCCATAGACACCCACTTTCTGTTGTCTAGACATGCGTTTCCATCCATCCCAGAAATCCACTTCCATTGATCCTAGTAATCCCAATTTCCTTTAGCCTAGAAACACATTTCCATCCTGCACAGACATCCACTTCCCTTCATCCCATACACTCATTTTCCTTCAGCCTAGACAGCCATTTTATATCAACCTAGATGTCCACTTCCTTTCTATCAATGTTCCCACTTCCTTCCGGTCTAGACACTCAGTCTTCCTCTATTCTAGACAGCCACCTTTCCTCATGCCTAGACACTTTCCACAAGTCAATACAACCACTTCCCTCAGGTCAGGACACCCACTTCCCTACAGCCTAGACACCTAGTTACCTACAGTCCTGACATCAACTTCCCTCCAGCCTAAAACCGCGCTTACCTCCACCCACTTCCTAGCAACCAAGATACAAACACACAGAGATAGAGGAGAGAGAGAGAGAGAGAGAGAGAGAAGAGAGAGAGAGAGAGAGAGAGAGAAAATCCCTCCAGCCTAGACACAATCTTCCCTCCGGCCTATACATCACCTTCTTTCCAGCCCAGACACCCACTTCCCTTCAACCTAGACACACATTTCCTTGCCATAAGCATATCATAGATCCAGTGATAAGCTCGTCATAGCATACATCAACAAACCAATCAACAGTTATTAAACGGGAATCAATAAAATGTTGACTAGCACTCACAAACCAGTAAATCGTCATACCGACAAACCAGCAAGCCCTACGGGCAAACCAGCAAGCCAACAACAGCATACGTCATCTAGAATTGTTACTTTTTATTTATAACATTTACTTGTATGACCACCTTTAGGAGCATGACTCTCCCGATGAAACTCAACTTACTCCACCAGACCCCCCCGCACACACACATATATACATATATATATATATATATATATACTTTTTAATTATACTGTTTCATGATTAGATTAACCATGTTCCTGGGTCCAAGTGTTCCCTCAAGTGCTAGTCTGTCTGTTGGTGTTTATTGAGAACACCCCCCCCCCGCTCCCATTATGGTGCCCTATGGGTTGTTGTAAGTGTGAGGCCAACTGTCTGCCCTGGATAGTAACTCTTAAAAGTCTTTTAACAGTGTAAAGTATTTTGTATGTAAGAGCAACAGGGTGACTCTTCTCTCAAACAACGTCTTTCGGGACTGGTGAGACATTACTACACACGTCTCAGCAAGAAAAGTCGCCACTCTGGATTCAGTCTCCTGAAGAAACGACCAGAGTTTGAATTCACGGTTCGAGATTCTCTGTGCCTTACTATACACAGCTAACACACACCACACACACACACACACACACACACACACATAAAGAGGATGAGACAACTAGGATGAGACAACTAGCTTTATCATGCCACCAGTTCAGCTCCCAGAAAGCCATTTTATTTCATATTTACTGTATCTATTCCCAGATGGCCAGTTCTGTTTCTTATAAATGTCACCGAACACAATGACGGAGACGTGTTTTTGTCTAAGAGACCACAACAGTACCCGCGTACGTTACACGGTGATGAAGAAACCCTTACATCCGGACACGCCCGTCGGTATTAAGACAAACGAGGTGGGTTGGGGGGGGGGGGGTTGCGGCGTGTTGGTCAAGTGGACGGGACATCCACCCAGCAACAGGGGTATTTCTATAATAGGACATCAAAGGCAATAAAATATGTGAGAAACATATGCCCAGAGCGGTGACTCTCTATAGAAATCTCATTACCAAGGCAGCACACTCCGAGAAGCAATTAAATCTAACAAGATGGGAAACAAAACACTTCCTAGAGAGCAGGAAGAGGAAGTGATCCAGGACATCATATCCTGGTTGAGACAGGCCGATCCAGAGAGACTCTAAGTGTGTGTGTGTGTGTGTGTGTGTGTGTGTGTGTGTGTGTGTTGTGTGTGTGTGTGTGTGGGGGGGGGGATAATTTCGCCGTCGCAGTACCATGATGTATGGCTTTATGAGCGGCAACAATATCACGTATCATCACCGGGAACATTGCCGGAGAATTGATGGCATTAGAACGGCTACCAGTTGATCTGGGTGTGTCCGTGCTGCCGCTGACGATGCTCTCTCTCTCTCTCACGTCATGACAAATCCATTTAATCCGCCAACTACCCGCCGCTGGCCAGCTAACCAGCCCAGCCCAGCCAGACTCAGTAAGCTGACCACGGTCCGGGTATGGTACTGACTCGGTCAACGCTGGCTGGCTCTGTGTCAGCACCGACGTCTGGCTTCATGTCCTCTCCATCTCTCTCTCTCTCTCTCTCTCTCTGAAGTAGCTTCAGCTAATGGCACCAATTGTTGGCGGACAATCGACATCTGGATGTTGATTATAATAGACAAAACAAAGCGTCGACGATCGATATAGGACCGGATAGCGATCGCTGACGGTAGGTGTCGCTGATAGATGTATAGGATGACCCGAGGGGCTCCGGCGGCGGGAAGGAGTGGCCGTCGGCCGTGATATTATAGGGTTAGACGGCGAACAATCCTCACCCGTTGTCATCAAGTTTTCCATTTCCTTCAGCAAACACAGCCAGCCAACCGGCAACGGACTTTGATGGAAGTAATCTCGTTACGGCCAGTTCGGTGTCAATCAATCGCTCAACGAGACAAACGAGAACACTCCTCTTTCCCTGTTCCGTGTTCCGACAGTCTCTCCGATCGATTGCTGAAATATAACGGGTGACGTCCGGGTGGCTTGTACGCCGTCGTGTACGAGGGGCGACTTGGTGATCTACGCGTGTACGACGGGCGTCGAAATGGCGAATGCTCCGTGTATTGCGGGCAACCGACGAGTACGGTAAATAGCCTATATATATATAGTGAAATCAAAATCACTTCGTCAATAATCGATCGGCAACGACAACTCTAACCAGACAGACGGACGGACGGACGGACAGCGGGTGAGTGGGCGGCGCTGAGAGGATGTACGCTTGACAAAATGTCTTCTCCAAATAATAATTTAAAAAAAACTACAACCAGCCAAATTGATATCGATGTACGACGGCCGGATTTATCCCGAGAAGACGAGGAGGAATCAATGCCGATTTCGACACGATGACGACTGTCCGACCGTCGTCAAATTATCGATCGGTCATCGATTATACATCGTTCAACATCATTCTAACCTGGACGCGATTGTCCTGATCAAAGCCGATGGCGTAGGATAATTTGTTGACGTCAGTAGATCTGTTCGATAGGATAGAGAGAGATATCCTTCCTGCCTCATCTTGTTCTGTTGATGTTGCGGCGTCGTGACTAGGGTGTAGGCTTAGCGGGGGGTGAAGTTGGTCTTTAAGCGATCGGTCGTGATTTATAAGCTGCGCCTTACAATACTACACAGGAACAGAGGCTTGTTGCATACACCCAGGGAAGTTGAAGTTTTTAAAGATTGTATCAAAGAAATAATATAGTGTAAAACTTTGTATATATACATATATATATATATATATATAGTACACACACACACACACATCAAAAGGTAATATTTAACATGATGAGATAATGCTTTTGGAGAAAACCATATTCGCCACTTAATGACAGCTACACAATATTGTATAGTACTATTATCTATTAATTAGATAAGTCAGTCGGTATAGGACCCCCCTCTCCCCAAACAAGGTCATCACGTGAACCCTGACCTTTATGTTAATCTCATTATATATCTATACTGGGCTCTGCTGCTGCCTGCTGTTTCTAGCCCAAACTCCCCGTTCAAGACCACCCCGCCCCCCCGTTCTAAGGACCCCCCCATCCTTAAATAGCCATTGTGATTATAGTTAAATAACAAATTGCAAAACAAAGAACAAATATCTGCAATACTACATAACCGTGGTACCTAGAACACAGACCAGTAATAATAAAAATAATAATAGATAAAATGGAAGTTTATTCTAAATGACCCTTTAAAGAAAATGCCTGTTGTCTTTGACCCGGGGGTCATCCTAGTGTAAACAATACGAGAGCGGCAAACACAAACGTGTTCCCGGATCAAAGCCCCGTCGACAAACGGAGCCAGAAATAGGTGACAAAATGACCCAGAACTGTAACAGAGAAAAGCTCTGTCAGTGATAGACAGCCCAGCCAGGTGGGGCGTCCTTTTGACGAGAGAAGCTCTCGGTGTTAAAACGAACCTTTAATGATTCGCCGCTCGCTCGCTCGCTCGCTCTACTTTTAGACCGAGAGAGAAAGAGAGAGAGAGAGGAGAGCGCAAGGCGATTCAGGAGACTTGCTCGGAGTGAAGTAATTGTTTCAGAAATCGTTTCTCGGACTTCCGGATCATCCCGGTACACGATCGACGGCCTGTCGTGTCTGTCATTGGCGACTCGAGAAAGCCCGGCTCGGAATATTCGGGATTGGACAACAAACAACAAAAGGGAGGAAAAAAGCCCAACAGAACTCGATACAATTTTTTTCGGAATGGAAAGTGCCGAGTGATCAAAGAGTACCGATCCGGTACGAGCGTCTGCTAAAATTAAATTCCAGCCGAAGGAAGCGAACTCCGACTGGAAATAAGATCCGGGAAGAAATAAGACCGGATTAAGATGCGTCCACTTTGATGTGTTTTGTTTCGCTGGACGCTGATGATGGTTAATGGATGTTGACGGGTGGCAATAGATGAACCACCCCCCCCCCAAATAAAAACGGCCCCCTACTCCCCCCCCCACTATAAACCATAATGTTTACCGTCGGTGGTTGCTGTGATCATCTTATATGGTCAACGTTTTAATGATCATTTACAGTATTTCACCATCAAACGAGCCGTGTAATAGCTTCGCCGAGGTACGTCATTAGCTTTATGTTGGCTGGCTTCAGCTGCAGCAGCACCAGTAATAACAGACATATCAGACCGGGACATACACCCTCTCCCCCTCTCCGTCCCTCTCTGTGTGTGTGTGTGTGTATGTGTGTGTGTGGTTACAGAGACCGTACCTAGATCCAGAGATCCTATACTAACAAAACTGTTATGACCCAGTAACAGAGTGCTGTTAAGTCTGGATGTCCTGCTGTGATACATCAACACACCCAGAGATGACGTTTATTAAGGTGTTCGCCAAATTGCTCGTCTCTACCCAGATGGCTGATGAATAGACTGGCCAATAGATTGATGAATATCTTTATAGATCGGTGTTTTAGTTCATCGATGATTGATTAAGGTTATTGACATTTAAACTTATGAATGTATAGATGATGATGATGATGATGATGATTGGTGTTTACGGCCACTTTTGTGCACATGGTAGGCTAAATGGGCCGAGCGACCTCCAAAGGTAATGAAGCGAAGCCAAAGACGAAACAACCTACAGATATGCCCACGCCGGGATTCGAACATGGGTGGTAGTGATCGGTGGTTCAACACGCTACCGCTAGGCCACGGGGGCGCCCCTATGAATGTATAGAGTTATTATTATTATTATTATTATTATTATCGTCGTGGTCATCATCATTATCATCGGCTACATCGCATTTAGTATGGGCGCCCTTTAAAAACGTATTTAGCCCAAAGGAATTAGCACTGATGAATATATAGGTTTCAACACACACACACACACACAAAAGACAAATCAATCCACAAGACAGAGAAAGAGAGAGCGGGCACACAATTATTATATGACCATCTTATTTACATTACGTCAGCCCTACGGCATTATAACTAGAGCTGTGGATGTTGGCTACATAACATCAATAAATAGACAAAAAGCCAGAGAATTACGTCTCTACTTCAGTGGATGATAATAAACATGTCTGGAGAATAACTAACATGTTATTATATATCTCTCTCTCTCTCTCTCTCTCTCTCCTCGGAGACATACGGCAGCTGGTTGCTGTAGAACTCCCGATTCTGTTTATAAATTGCTTTATATCGAAGGTTAGAAATATTACCGGATCTCAAACAAGACGGAATACACGTTTAGGTTAAACAAAACCACCATTATTTATTCTCTTCCTTCCTTCGTCTGTCTCTCTCTCTCTCTCTCTCTCTCTCTCGTTCTCTCTGTGCGCGTGCGCGCGGGTGTGTGTTACATTTGGTGTCAACATGAAGCAATAAACCAGAGAGAGAGAGAGAGAGAGAGAGAGAGAGAGGGGGGGGGAGAGACTTCACCCCCCCCCCCATCTTCGATAACCCTCTAAAAAGCTAAATAACAAAAAGCTCCAATTACATAAATACATCCCTGACATCTTGACGTACCCTACCTGAATAAAACCGGAAACCACTCCAAAGATAAAATATGTTACAAGCTTATGGTTTATTTCCCTAACACCATTGAACCGACACACAGAAGAGTGTGTGTGTGTGTGTGTGTGTGTGTGTGTGTGTGTGTGTGTGTGAGGGGGGGTAGCTTGAGAGCGAAGTAGGATACCCAACAAACGGCTTCTGGTATATGGGATGCTCTTACCAACAGTAGCCGGTCAGCTGATCAGGTTGTTATTGGGGGGGGGGGGGGGTTAGGGGGATGGAGGTCGACTGTTTGTTTTAGTTATAAGCCTTGAAGACGTCAGAGGTCATAAACAGTTATAGCTTACGTGACCCTTTACGTCAAGATACCTGGCTCAACAGGGACGAGTCTGTAGTAAATTATCTCTTGGCTAACAGTCCTGGATATACGCTGCCGGGCACGGGGCAGCCCGACACTGGACAGACCAGAGACCGGCCCATCTGGGCTTATCGGTGTGAATATATTGGCTGAGGATGGTCCCGGACGGCGGGGTGCTGGGAGGGGGTGGGATGTGCGCGCTGCTGGAAGGGTAGTTGTGATGGCTTCATCAGAGATGTAGGAGAGGGTGAGAGCTTTACGACCGGATGTTATGTCATCGTGGTGATGCGGTACAGGATAAAGGCTGTCCTAGAGATATTGTCTATCGGCTACGGGCTGTCTCGGACAGATGGAATCATCGGAAGATCCAGTTATCGGAAGGATACAGTTATATAGCGGGATAGGAGTTGAGTTGCTTAGGACTGGGTGCTGGCTGATCACATAAAGGACAGACGGCTGAGTGGTATCTGTCTAGGGAACACACATCCGACAAATACAGCTATGAACAGGATTTGAACCGAGAAGCTGGAGGTGTTCTAATCAGGGCGCCATCGTGACGCCACACACACACACACACACACACACACATATATATATATATATATATATATATATATGAGAGAGAGAGAGAGAGAATCTACCCATACAACATACAAAAACCACCACCTAACACACAAACGTATTCAGATACAGACTGTGATTGCTGATGACGTTAACGTGTAGGATAGCGTGTAAAATGTATCACATATCAATAGACAGTCGACATCTATTGTCAACAAATACAGTTTATTCAGTAATTAACAAAGACAACAACTCAATATCTTACTCCTTAGAAGCCAATTGTTTATATTGCTATTTTATTTTTCGCGTCACTGTCTTCTATTATAAAAAAACCCACAAAAACAATATACACTAACGTCTATATAAATAAATATTATAGCTATACGTCATCAAACGGCTAAACATTTATTATGAAAATTTTCTGGAATTTAATGATAATATTTACAGCAAATCATGATGGCATGATTAGGGAACACTGCCGTAAACACATTGAGATGACATTAATACGCCAGCCTGAACATCGTAATATATTCAGTGTTATGGATCGGACACAACACATCCGCCCCCCCCTTCCCTATTCTCTCTCTCTCTCTATCTATATATATATATATATTCACGTGTACGTGTTATGATGGAACAAAGTATCCAGACAGTCCCCCAGTATAGCCACAGATCAATCTGTTTATTAACAAAACACTACCCGGAACGTTTTACCCGATGTTCAATAACAGCGAAATGTGAGCCATTATTTTAACATTCACATCACTCCGGGCTGCCACATCGGCAACACCCTCTAGCGATATATATATAAAAAAAACATCCAGTTCTCCAGACAAAGCATTAACGGGGCAACCTTAAAGTAGTTAACGTCCTCTACGGTAGAGGGAGGGGTCGGCGGACACGTGTCTCTGCGCGTTCGTCTTGAAATACCAAAACCAGGAATAATCAAAGATTGGTGCTTAATTACGGGCTGTTTTGGTCGAGGGTTTTTTATATCTGGCTGTAATTACACACGACTACGGTACCATCGTCCCAGGTATGATACCACGTGGTAACTATTACTCCGGAGCCATTATGCTCTATTACTCTCATCACCTCGGCTATTATTCTATGTCATCATCATTACCATCATCATCATCATCATCCCTGCTATCATTTCACATCCAAATAATATTAATTATTCCACCAGCATGTATGTACCGATTCAACCTATTTCTTATTAATTCTGATTATTATATATTAATCTTTCCATATATCATCTATATGTGAGTTTTATCAATATACATTAGCTATCTATGTCCATTCCTAAAATATATTAATCATAATTCTATCATTGATTATTATCTAGTTGATCCCCCCTACTTACATCAAAACAATCTATTATTTATAGAGCTCCATAACTTAACTGGTTGAGCGGTTATAGCTAAAGATCTCTGGCTTCAAATATCGGATCTAGCTACGCCTGAAGGATGTTTCATCTTTCACTTCACCTGATTACCTTTCGAGGTCGCTCGAAGCGTTTAGTCTACCAAGTGCACAAAAGTGGCCACAAATCAGCAGCATTTGTATTATTAATTCGTTTTTTATTAATATATTTTACTAGTCTGGACTATTTCCATACATAAACAAATATGAACTTGGCTAGTACACAGCAAGTTATATATAATCATTATGAGTGGCATCCTACCTCAATCGGGCAAACCAAATAATATATGGATATCAAACAAGGAGATATATATATATATATATATATATATATATATATATATAGAGAGAGAGAGAGAGAGAGAGAGAGGCATCAACACGAAGCTTCACCACCAACAGGCATTCAACCGAACTAACAGCTCGAAGCCTCGTAGCTGAAGATTAATGACAATTTCTAGCAAAAACTAAATCCTTGACAAGATCATGTTAGGAAATGAAAAATGGATCAATTTGGCAGTGAATTATTCCCAAATCAGATCTGAAAGAAGTTCCTAAGTATAGAAACAACGCTTTCTCTCTTTCTCTCTCTCTCTCTCTCTCTCTCTCTCTGGGTACATATAACTCTCCGGCCACTCCAATAGGACACGCTCCCACTATCACGCATACAGAGCAAGAGGCCTGACAAGGATTAGGGCCGAAATGGCCCGACTTCCCGTGCAGAGAAGGGACAATATTTGCATAGTCCGGTTAGTTAATCCTGGTAGTTTGTGGCCGTTTTTTTTTTCAATAACATTCTATGGGGTCCAGCCTTTGGGATGAGTCAGGGTTATTGGTAGAGTTCGTTTCGGAGGCTGGCTGACAAATCTTTCATTTGATTATACCATCATCCCAACCCATCCCCACTTCTCAAGCTCATGCGGGCTGGGCGTGGAAGGGGGAGGGGGGTTCTTGGCTTAACCGGCTGACTCTACTTAAAGTGATGGCATTTCGATGTAACTTCATCTCTGGTTTTTGTCAAGTCGTGAAAAGGAACTGGCTATATGTTGGCAGGATCGTGCACAATCCGTATCCGGTTAGCGCGCGGGTGTCTGTGTCTCTTCTGTGTCACGAATGTCAAACCTGACACGGTCGTCGTCGTTCCAGCCATGGCTGTCAATCAGTGTTAGTACGTTCTACGTACCTTTCTACGTACTTCACCATCACGGTGAGTCAGTATGGAAGTCAGTGAGTGAACGAATGAGATGCAGACACACAGGTATAGATTGAGGTGGGCATATACAGAACAGTAACACATACAGACAGGCATATTTGCATGCATGCATACATACATACATACATACATGCATGCATAAATATAGAGATGCAGACATAGATATGACAGCGTAGTAACACACAATACATAAGTCCCCCCCCCAAAAAAAAAAGATCAAGTAAATAAAGAAGTCAATATTCATAAACAACCCCCCCCCCCTATCGGGGTCGGTTATCAGGTACGTTGTCATTAAGACTACAGATAAACGTGTTCTTTATCATATTAATGATGGTTTACAGGAAACACAAATCATTTCTGTACAAACCGCCCAATACACCATATTCAGTCTGTTTAACAACGGCCAACCTTCCAAACGCACATAACACCCTTCAGCTGATAAATTGTGAGGAAACACATTGTATTGTTTACGGTCTCATTGCACCGTGGTCTGATTGGTGGCACGTTGGAACACAGATCACTACCGCCTCGGTTCGGATATCGGGGTGGGCATATCTGAAGGGTGTTTCATCTTTGACTTGGCTTCATTAGCTTCGGAAGTTGCTCGGTCCAGTTAAGCCTACCGTGTGCACAAAAGTGGCCGTTAAGCATCAGTCGTCACCATTGCGCTGAACAGATTTGTCTTATGGGGAAAACCTTTGTTTGATTTTCCAACATAAACATATCTAGCCGTACGCCCAGGGTTATTAATTCTAAGCGTGTAATCAGGTAGTAATGCGCCAATAGACAGCTATTACTGTCAGGCTATACATTCTCGTTGCTCCGTAAAGATCTTGGTATTTGTAAAAACACAGTTCACGGCATGATGCTGTCACAGTACATAATGTGCTATAATCATGTAGCGGGAAGTGATTCAATCAGTAAGTGAATGTTAACAAGCTCAGTTAGCTGAAAGGATGCACTAAGTTAAAATAAAAACAAGTTTTACACTTCGAGCTAGTGAGCTCCGGTGGCCTAGCGGTTAAGCACCCGGCACTCGGTGCCAACGGTCACAGGTTCGAACTCAGCAAGAGGTCGAAACTTTTTCAGAGATTAATTTCTCGGCTCACAACATCGTGGGTGGCTGACCACGTTAAATGGAGCTGCCGTCTCCACTGAATTATTAAAAATAATGGGGGGGGGACGTTAAAAACCCCCTGAGGACGTAAAACACTCTGGCAGGGACCACCATCAGGGTATTTCGACTCCATCTTTCCGTACCGCTCCCCCGTGAGTGGTGGGGGAGGAGTTTCTCAACCACTCCAACATAGAGGCTGTGCCGAATAAGCGACAGCCTGGGGATTCTCCCCGAAAAACAAAACAAAAACAAACACTCTGAGCTGCACTAAACAAGCCTATTGCAACATCTTAATGTCTTTCTAGTAATGGTTATAATTTGTACACCCTTAAAAACGATATATGTTTAACAGTAGACTCAAAACTATTGCAGATATTCTGATGGAACTGGTCAGAACATTGAACTACCAACCTTCATGTTATTGGTAAGAACACCGAATAGCCATCCCCCAGGGATTTGTTTCTAAGGCAGGTACTAAACTACACATCCCAGGTTTCACCGAGGCTCAGAGGCTGAACAAATCCATCCAACAAACTCGAACATGTACCTGTGTCTTGGCTTAAGTCACTGGCCATTCATTGTGTGACATGCCTCACAGTCCCTTAACTTGTGGAACGAGGTACTCCAATAGGACAGCGGTTAGAGATTTTCACTGCAAAGCTTCAGGTTGTGGGCTCAAATCTGATTAAGATCAATATTACCTACTTATCACTTATACCTGTTAGTAAGGGCACTTTATTAAATATATTTTAAATATATTTTATTATTATTATTATTATTATTACTACTACTATCAACTGCAACAAATATAACGAGCAGCAATAACCCAACAGCAATGATACATCCATTCTGTTCGGTAAGAATACTGATTTTCATCAATTATGGCAACTGTACTTAAGATTAAACATCTTTACCTGGGCATCACCAACCTTCAGCCTTTGATGTGGGTGTAATTTCATGAGATTAGCCACCACCGTCTAGGACGATTTCCTTTCTGAAAAATAGCAAACGCAAAAGTGATTCGGTTTTAATGGAACCAGGTAACTTGCCTCCAAACGTAATTACGGCTGGATGGGAAAAGAATGAGATTAGATAGGGGTCTTTTTGCCCAGGACACAGAATACTGTAATTGTCTTCAAGTGAAGCAATTAGCCGTTTTACTATTTACTACAATGTAGAGTGGCTTGTTTATTGCGGCGAGGTATGACGTTTACCGAGGATATTACATTACTGCTGAGCCGGGGCGCGCGGAGTCAGGCAGAAAACTAGGCGCAACAGAGATCAGTTTTAATATCATTAAAGCGATAATCCAATGTTGGGGGGGGGGGGGTGAAAACCAGCTGTAAACAAAAACGGCTGGCTACAATATCCCAGCTTGGTATGAAATGATAGAGAGCAGCATTGATTTTATTAAATTCCATTTGAAAAATACAGATCATAATACCAGTTTCTACCATTAATTTTTAAAATAATATTTCTTTAGTCAGGAGAACAAAAGTCCGACTTGTACCATTACGTATAGAACGTAGAGAAGATTTTGATATTCTACTTAAATGTAATACTATCCCCAAAAATGTGTTCACAGCTTTATACAATAACATATATATTAAAAGCATATATATATATATATATATATATATATATAAACCCAAAAATAAATAAAAGCAATTACTTCAGGAGTTAATTAATGATACCATAACATCCTACAAATATTGGGCAGCTGACACCGTCTGTGGTTATAATGTAATTAAAGTCGGTGATTGGTCACAGCAGCTGTTATTTTTGTGTTTGTTTTGGAGTGCATTTAGGTGGTCACTGTGGCGAGGTGGTCGATGTACTGAAGGTCCAGTTGGTATAAAATGGCAACAAAATCGTTTGTTCCAGTCACTTTAGTGAGGTGATCACTCTAAAGAGGAATTCACTGAGTGGGGTTTGACTGTGTGTTTTTATGTATATATATATATATATATATATGTGTGTGTGTGTGTGTGTGTGTGTGTGTGGTGTGCGTGCGTGCATGCATTAAAAAAAAACAAAAAACAGAATAGGTGTAATAAAATCAATAAATTGTGCTAAAAACCACAAACGTTCAGTATCTCACTAATACTATATACCACACTGTCCACGGTCTAGATGACAGATATAGGACAAGATAGCCATCAGTTGATGATATATCACTCTCACTATAGACAACAACAACAACAACAACAACAACAACATCTACATCTGAATGTCGACTCATCAATTATTGTCAGGGAGGTGATGTGTTTTATGTTCTACAATGAGATGTTCACATCCTAGATCCATCAAGCTTTAGATGGCTACTGAGTGTAAGGATACGTGAGAAGTTCGCGTTATCTGTACCACCTTCGTCTCATTTGGAAGATGTTATGAATGATCTCACGAGATGACATAAACGGTATCATCAGATGACAGGTCTGTTCGCGTAGGTCGGTTATATGACTGATGTGTTTCGTATTTTTACGTTGTAATTAATTTCACGCATTTGATGTGTATGCGTGTGTGTGCGCGCGCGTGTTCATGCGGAAAAACGCCACCACGGAGTGGGAACAGTGGTCACTGCGCCCCCCCCCCCCGGGTAGATGTAGCTTCCGGATTGGCTAAAACCGTGGAGCATGACCACATAGGGTCAGTTGCTATTTCACCGTCACGGCCGACACATCAGACAATATATTTATCTCCCAAACCCTCCCAACCCTTAGGTATTGCTGCCGGTACAATTACAAATTATATGTAATAATAATAATGATAATAATAATGTAATTTAATAATTAATGTAGCGTAGTTTGCTTTGTTATACCGGCATACTTTGACTGTAGTATGTTTCTTTCCCTTCACATACTATGTACATGAATTAACATTATAAATTAGCATATATCTGTCTCTCATTTTTCATATATGGGGCAAAAATATGGGTGGGATTAGTGTAGAATGGGAGGGGGGGGGTAATTATCACGTAAACATGATAATGATTATCTTTAAAATCAAATTACGGATTATGTAATATTATGTTATATTAATAAAGCCCCATATATCGGTCATTCAAAGGAGTGTTCCATAAAGGTACTTTATGAATGGAAGAATCTAACTCGCATACACTGACGTTCACCGACTGAGTGCAAATTAAACTAGGAATACAGCTTCTAGATGATTATTTAGAGGAATAAATCCTTTTTAACTCTCTAACGTATACTTAACGCAGATAATAGAATTAGATATAGGCTTTATTAGATCTCTTACTACACCATTCCCTCATAATTCGCTAAGATTAAGTAATATGATGATAGCCCTCCAGCTATGCTGTTATATACGTAAAACACACACACACACACACACACACACACACAAGAGAGAGAGAGAGAGAGAGAGAGACACACACACACAGAGAGAGAGAGAGAGAGAGAGAGAGCAGTGATTGACAGAAGTCACTTTTTACCCATAACACAATCTTTCCGCTCATCAGAACTATCAAAACAATCATCATATATCCTGGCTCACCTGGCTCCATCTACCGCCCACTGATGATAAACGCTTCATTAAATGTTCACAGGCAGTTGACCAACTTTGACCTGACCTAAACAATATTCCTCCAACTAATGGCGTAGTCCAGATCCAATAAACCTTCAAACGTGTCAAGCAAATTACTATAAACCTGTCTAACTACAAACCCAAAAAGCTTTTCGCTCCAGGCAACACTTGAGCAGGACACTACAGATCCCGGATAAACTCCGGATAAAGATCCTACAAATACTATCCAGATGATCCGGATACACAGCTGTATAAAGAACGGACTACTACAATCCAGAGATCATATTACATTTCACCCAGCCTGTATAAAATAGGTTATATAGTAATACATCTGACACCTTTAGCATACCTCTGTCACCTGTATCACATTACAGTCAGCCAGGATGTAGGTTATATACCTGACAGCTGGCATACCTCTAACATACCCGTGTCATCTCTATCATGGTTCAGTCAGCCAGGATGTACATCATATAATTGACAGCTGGCATAAATCTACCATACCACCTGTACCATGGTAACAGTCAGCCAGGATGTAGGTTATATACCTGACAGCTGGCATACCTATCCCACACCTGGAATACCTCTACGATAGCTGGCATACGTCTGGCATACCTGTGTCACCTCCACCATGGAACAATCAGCCAGGTTGCAGGTTATATACCTGACAGCTGGCATACCTCTGTCACCTGTATTATGGTACAATCTGTCAGAATGTAGACTATATACCTGACAGCTGCATGACATATTCCCCTATATTAAGTAACACAGGTGGAAGCTATGCCCTAACAACAGGTTATAGTGGCGAGATAGTTCCTAATAACAGAATGGATATTCCTCAATACGAGTTATACGGGGAAAGGGGGGGGGGGGTGTTCTCAGACACTAAGTAGTATATACACCAGGCATCACTTTACTTACCTGAGAACAAGGTAAATAGCCAGGAAATATGAGAAAGTAATATTAACACAACGACCACCTGACTAAATAGATAGTGGTAGCAGATATCTTTGAATAAAACAGGTTTACGTCGGTACTAGTCTGACAGAGGGGTATATACCTTCAAGATGGGATAAAGCTGTTGACTGGCACATACGGCGGGGGAGGGGGTTGAGACGGCCGGGGGGGGGATTGAGGGAGGGGTGGGTGGAGGGATTGTCTATTATACGTAAGATGAGAGGTGTTTACTAACACATATAACTTTACAAATGAGTACATCTCGGTACTGGCTATGTGGGGCGAGGGGGTAGAGTTGAGTACATATAATAGGTTTATACACATATAAACCATTAAGGCGGTTGAACATATACCATAACGGCGGCGGCGGTGTTGGTGGCCGTGAGGCAGCCATTTAATTCACCAGTCGGGCTTTAAACACAAGTACACAAACATCTGATCCGAGATCTGCTCCATTTGCTGAAATATTACTCTACCCATGTCAACAGAATTTGTCGAGAGATTAAACAGGCAAACTGCCTAGAGCAGGTATTAAAATGGACTGAAGAAAACTTATAGAGAAGAGCCACAACACACACAGCCACAATGTACAAATATAACTACCGGCAGTAATTATGAACAGAAATAGGCATTATAATACGTTATATATATATATATATATATATCTAACCCTTTTACGGCTGTACTGTAAGTATGAGTGAGTGAGTGAGTGCGTTATTTAACATTGACATATGACTTGAGCAGCCACCCAAAGACAGATATCAGTAAACAGAGATCAGCGTTCAGTCCATCCAGTACACTATCGTCTCAGCTATTGGAGACCGGATAGTTCGTACAAGGACGTTGTATTATCGATTATCGTTAAAATAAAGTTATATTCACGACTAAAAGGTTTGATGGCCCAGATAATCGTTATTTTATTTCTAGACAAAAGTGCCAACTTGGGAAATGTTTAGAGTGACAACAAATTAACATCAGAATAATCTGTAAGTGATATGATACTTAACCCTGTTTGTGTGAGGTTCCATATGTGTGGGGTGAAGGTGTGTGTGTGTGGGGGGGGGGGGGCTCGTACACATAGGCGGGACTATCGGGAGGAAAGGACTTGTATGGGCCACTTTAAATATCACGGTTATGCCGATGATACGCAAGTATACATGACTTTAAGCCAAGATGATAAATGGGATGAAATTTCAACTTCGATCGAACCTTGAACGCATAAGTATTTGGATGAACGACGACATGCTGAAATTGAATAAAGATAAGACCAAATTCTTTGTTTTCTCATCTAAGCAACAATTTTGCGTGAGAAATCCAGGATTATATTACATAATACTCTACGATTAGAGAAGTTAGTGAATTATATTTGTAAGTCATATAAGAAATAGGACTTACTGGTAAGAAAATAAATGAAGATATATCTGGACTATGGCAAGGCACTGCTATATAAATACGCCCCCCCCCACTCATTCTCTCTCTCTCTCTCTCTCTGTCACTCTGACAAACGCATAAAGCAAACTGTGCAGAACTGTGGCACGTCTAGTGACACCCACTGGCAAAAGGGAACTAATATGACACCAGTTTTATTCTAGCTGCACTAGCTTCCTCTACGTTTCAGATCACTCTACAAGATCCAGTTTCACGCATTCAAAGTACGGAGTGGAACAGCACCATCGTGCCTAAGAATCTGAACGAAAAATCTACATTCCCGTCAGACTGCCGTGAATCCTGTTCACTTTTGACGGTAGCAAAAAGCCGTACAGCAACGTATCTCGAAAAAGTATTTCGGGGCATGAGCTGCCAGGCTGTGGAATAAGTTGCCAAATCACGTTAAACTTGCAGCATATAAACCAGTGTGTTTATGTATAAAATTAGTTTGTGCTATATGAGCTTAGAACATGTTTTAATTGAGTTTTAAATGTAAGGCGCCTTAGAGCAATTCATGTTGAATAAGGCGCTATATAAAATACTATTATTATTATTATTATATAACATACTTATAGACTATAATGCCAGATACCATATACCTCTACCCATCCAATTGGCTATTGACATATATATATATATATATATATATATATATATATATATATATATGCAATAGCAACAACAACAGTAACAGGGCATCATAAGCTTATGTCAGCGAGCTAAATCATTTAAACAGTCAACTTCATAGCAGATAAATGGTCCTCCAGACAGAAGTTTGGCAAACAACGTCATACATATAGTAAAATATACAATAAAACATAGCACACACACACACACACACACAATCATACTTTCCGCCTGTTACACAGATCATAAATGATAAAAACGAAGCGCCTAAAGTGATCCTATATTCGCTCCAATATTTTTCTAACTCCAATCGCAAGATGAGGGTTATGACGGTTTGTAACTCAACGTGAACTCATGATGATCGTGATTCAAATATAGCCACAACCATGACAATTATCACGTGACGTAAATAGATATGTTTTATCAGAATAATCGAGCACACAATATAGGAATATAGGTGACACGTTTTATGCTAATGTGAATAACTGATACTGATTTTCTGATATTCAAATCAGTTCTTTTTAAAAGATCTGGTACAGACTAACAGAGGTGTGCGGGTGTGGTGCGTGCGTGCGTGCGTGCGCATGTGTGTGAACAGGCACCGGCACAGAAAGTCACAAGATGATCGACGTTTTACGGCCACTTTTGTGCACATGGTAGGCTAAACGGGCCGAGCGACCTCTAAAGTTAATGAAGCGAAGTCAAAGATGAAACAACTTTCGGCTATGCCCACGCCGAGATTCGAACACGGGTGGTAGTGATCTGTGGCCCAACGCGCTACCGCTAGACGACGGAGGCGCCCAGAAAGTCACAAATCATGAGTACATGATGCAGCTGATTCATCGGCGTGCCAAATTCGGAATACGGGCATTTCATGCCACTAGACCTCTGATGTTCGATGTCCCAATCAGTTCCCAAGATACTTTGGAATGGCTCGAAAAGTCCACCGGATCAGAGTATGAGTCATCCATGTTAGAGCACGGCCGTTGTGGTAATGATGATGACTGATGATTGGTGTTTTACGGCCACTTTTGTGCACATGGTAGGCTAAATGGGCCGAGCGACCTCCTTTGTGAGAATATCCAAAGCTAACTACCTAAACTGGCTATATTGGTGACTGTTAGTAACTCAATAGTCTATTACTTAATTGTTATATCTCGGTTCAAAGTTAACCATTTTACAAACAGTAAGAGTCTATTGCCCCGGACAGTTTTTAAGGTAGCTTACCGGTAACTACAATCAGACAGGAAGTGGGTTGGTGGATAGCAGGCATGGCGACAATTCAATTCCGGAATGGAATTGCTATTTAAAAAAACAAATGAAATCGGAATTGATAAATTTGGATACGTTTCCTACAAACAAATTAAATCCACAAATTAATTTACCATTTATATTTTTAATTCAGAAATATTTCTTCCATGACAATCCTACTTGGAATATACACTACTCGGAGCAGGTATTCCACGTAGGCACTCAGAGTACCTACCTGGAATACCTACTCCAATGAGTGACTGGAGTATGTAAAATGGAATTGATAAATTTGACCAAATGGAATTGATTGGAATTGCCAAATGGAATTGACCCCATGTCTGGTGGATAGTATGGCGAAGTATGTGTCTGTTTTGAAGAGAAATATGAGAACACTCTCGTATTATAGTGCCTAGGGTGAAGCATGTCTGACACATAAAAAACCTGCCTTCGACATTATACAAGGTAACAGAACACACGTCGATATCGCGTACACGACAGATGGCGCCACCACAACACCAGATGGCATTCAAATCCCCAAAGATTAATGTTCTCTAATCACAAACCCAGGGTTATATTTTATAGTATTGATATAAATGTATTGACATAGGATCCTCAAAACATAAACCAACATATTAGTGGGACGTCAGATTATATATATATATATATATATATATATATATATATATATATATATATATAAGATAACTGAGCAAGTTTACTATATTATGTATCCACATTATTGTAGAGATCACTTACATCATTATATAATTATCCTACATTACAGCAGATAATTGAATAATGCATTATTCACCATAACAAGTAATGGGGTTGGGGGTATGGGATTTAAATAAATTTGTTAATACATTAGACAGCTCACTTAAAGGGGATCAGTAAACACGGGTATACAATTATGAGGGTGACAGTTAACAAATAACTGGTACTTAATCATTTGTACGGCCTGGATTACTGTCTGTACAACCTGGATCACTGCCTGTACAGGCTGGCTCACTGCCTGTACATGCTGGATTGTTGCCTGTACACCCTGGATTACTGTCAGTATAGCCTGGATAACTGTCAGTACAGACTCGATTATTGTCTGTACAACCTGGATTACTGCCTGTACAGGCTGGATTGTTGCCTGCACACCCTGGATTACTGTCAGTATAGCCTGGATAACTGTCAGTACAGTCTCGATAATTGTCTGTACAACCTGGATTACTGCCTGTACATGCTGGATTGTCCCCTGTACGCCATGGATTACTGTCTGTACAGCCTGGATTGTTATCTTTACAGTCTGGATTGTCGTCCACACATCTTGGATCATTAGATATAGAGACTGGATTATTTGCTAGTACACCCTGAATTTCTGTCTGTACTGGGCTTGGGTTGTTATCTGTACAGCCTGGATTATTGTATGCACGGTCTGGATTTCTGTCTGTACAGCCTAGATTACTGTCCGTACAACCCAACTCTTCATTCATTCATTCTCCAAGCTGCTGATAGTACATCTTGTGATGATAATACGGCTTCCAGTGGTCTCTTACTACATCTGGTAACGAGCGGCCATGTAAAGTTATACTCTACCAACTGCCAACTGGTATTAATGAAGCTCTACTAGGATGAGCCAAATCCTACTAGGACTAACCAGATCCTACCTGGATCAGTCCTTTAGGATTAATGACTGGCAGACTGAGAGCAGAGAGGTGTTTGGCGTTAGATACTCCAATTACCTCCAACGGAAAGAGAACGTGTGTGTGTGCGTGTGTGCGTTCGTGAGAGTTTCCATGATGACCATCATGATGATAAAATGATCTCCACTAGCAGTACTAAGGACTTGTTGTTTACTAAATACACATCAACTATGACAGCCTCAAGCTAAAACTGGCATACCATTACAACACTGGCCCTGGTGGCAGACGTCCGGAATGACAACATGGTCACTGTAACACCAACAAACGCGGTGTAACACCAACATGGTCACTGTAACACCAACAAACGCGGTGTAACACAAAAAACGCGGTTTAACACCAACATAGGCACTGTAACACAAAAAACGCGGTTTAACACCAACCTAGGTACTGTAACGCAAAAAAACGCGGTGTAGCACCGGCATAGGCCATGTAACACAAAAATTGCGGTGTAACACAAACATAGGTATTGGTACACCAACACAAACACAGGCACTGTAACACCAACATGGGGAGTGTAACACTAACAAACGTGGTGTAACACCAACATAGGTACTGGTACACCAACACAAACAGCGTAGCACCAACACAGGCACCGTACCATCAACCAGCACCACCTGTCTTGGTGGCAGACACTGGAAGACTACTAATATTAACTGCATTGTGACACCCAACATAAGCCCTGTCACACTAACACAAGCACTGTAACACCAAGTTAGGCGATGTAGCATTTAATGAAGACAATGTAGCACCAGCATGGCTAGTGCGACGCCACAGCACCGATATCACAAAAGGCTACATAACACTGATACCACTACATTGATGCCAAACGCACTACGGTGTCACCTACATCAAGATACATAAATAATAACTGTAACGAACACAAACGCTGGAACATCAAAATATGTACTGTACAACCACCAGCTGTAGTTGTAGGATAACATCAACATGGACACTGTAACACCCACAGAGCCATTCCAACACCAACAAGAGCACTAAAACACCATCACAGACATTATAATACCAACACAGACAATTGCCATATCACCAATATTACAGAAGGCTCCAAAACCCTGAACCCGGCACCATAGCACCAACACAGTCCTCATAGCACCAACGCAACTGGCAAAAGATAACATCATACTTACCACCACCCATACTATATCACCCAGGGGCCACATAAAACGTAACTCCAACACCACAGGCTACAGACACCATAACACAAATGTGACTGGTACCATGATAACCTAAAGACCATGACACCAACGTCATTGACCACAGATACACCATAACACAAACACCACTGACCTCAGACACCATAAGAACAATGCCACTGATCAAAGACACTCGCCATAACACCAACAACATTGACAACAGACACCATAACACAAACACTATTCACCACAGACACCATACCGCCAAAACCACTGACCACAGACACAATAACACCCATAAGCTACAGACACCACCTGCCATAACACCAACAACATTGCCCACAGACACCATAACATCAATACCCTTCATCATTCACCGCAGACACCATAATACTGACATCATTCACCACGGACACCATAACAGTCACATCATTCACCACGGACATCATAACACTGACATCATTCACCACGGACACCATAACACTGACATCATTCACCACGGACACCATAACACTGACATCATTCACCACGGACACCATAACACTGACATGATAACACTGACATCATTCACCACGGACACCATAACACTGACATGATAACACTGACATCATTCACCACGGACACCATAACACTGACATGATAACACTGACATCATTCACCACGGACACCATAACACTGACATGATAACACTGACATCATTCACCACGGACACCATAACACTGACATGATAACACTGACATCATTCACCACGGACACCATAACACTGACATCATTCACCACGGACACCATAACACTGACATCATTCACCACGAACACCATAACACTGACATCATTCACCACGGACACCATAACACTGACATTATTATTTGGAACGGAAATATTGAAGTAACAAAACAAACCGATGTACTAAATTCTAACACACAGCTCATACATTATGTGACAGATTATTAACGCCGCACTTATCACTAAGAATAATTTCCATTTTAAGAGATATATTTTAGAGAAAACCGGAGAAGATACTGAAACTCAACAGTCATTTTATATGCTGACGATGTGAAGCCACTCTTAATATTAAGTCAGAAATCTCTGCACATTAAGAAAACCGTGACTGTAAAAACTCTAATCACTAAGCATTACCTGTCCAGTTGCAGACCCATGCATACGACGTAGCCCCATTACCTTTCATCTACCTTTAGATATTATCTTCTCAAGTGAATAAATTTTACTAGTGACTCTTCCTATTAACCCCATCCCCCCCCCAAATTCATCATAACATCCTTTGGCTACAGACATAATTGACTAGAGACATGATAATGCCATTGACCACACATACACCATGGAGTGGAGACACTGTAACACCAACACCACTGACCACAGACACTATAACGCCATTGAATGGAGACACCATAACGCCAACACCACTGACCACATACACCATTCATTAACCAGAGACACCGCAACACCAACACCACATACACCATAACACCATTGAATGGAGACACCGTAACACCAACACCACTGACCACAGACACTATAGAATGGAGACGCATTAACTCCAACACCACTGACCACAGACACCGTAACACCATTGACCAGAGACACCGCAACACCAACACCACACAAACAATAACACCATTGACCGGAGACACAGTAACACCGACACCACTGATCACAGACACCACAACACCATTGACCGGAGACACCGTAACACCGACCCCAGACACTATAACACCCAGTCGGTGCTCCCGAGCTGAGATAATGATGATCTTAACACATCACCGACCTCAAACATCTGATAGACTAATGTCTATAACAAACCTTGTAACCGTTAACTCCTCTTAAATGGCGACTGCCGAGCATTAAAATCCACAATTTCTGAAGATCTCCAACTGAACTCTACGTCAACTTTACGCCACTCGTTGTTTTTGATATTATTATAAGTAGACTGTCAAATAATTGCGATACTCTCTACACCGATGTCATTGTTATAAATAACATCTCTGGCGGGGGGGGGGGTCGGTGGTAAGATGGATGGGGGTATAGAGAGAGAGAGAGAGGGACGATTGATGGCTTGACAAATAGTAGGTTGTCGTTAAAAAAAACAAAACAACGTTGGTACGTTTTTATGATAAAGGCTACGCCACCGAAAATCAGATGAAAAGAATCTGCTGGGCAGTGGGTATATGTCGGTGTCGTTGTAAGGTGGTGTGTGCACCAGTCACTGTATGATGCCGCATGATAAGAACAGCGACCAGCCAGCCAGTCCGTGTCTGCTTCACGGCACAGCAATGTATTTTTTTAAACGCACATCAACAATACGAACACTAATTCTCTATGTCAAAAAGTATTCAAATTCCGAAAACTAGTTTTTTTTCTTTGGTTCACACATCCATCGGATCAATCATGTTTTAATTAATACACGGTAAAATTTATTTACGCCTCGTAACTTAGACACGCCTTCTTATCGACTATTATGAATTTATAACATTTGTTTGGTGAAATGTTTTAAATTCACTCAAGACAGCCAAGCCAGACTAGCAATTTTCAAGATTTACCAGTCTTGATGAAAAGTTGGTAACCTCAATTCTCTGACTGCCATAATACATAAAGTAGGTGGGTGTTTGTGGGGAGCGGGAATGGTATATATATATATATTATCTCAATATATGTTTGGGTATGTACGCAATGCTTAATACAAAAATAAAACAGATGTGACCATCAAATATTAACCGAACGGCATTGTTTAGCCTCAGGGTTGGTCGCATATAGGACATACAGCCGAGGGGCGACAGCATTGGGAAATACGCCTCGCAAAACACGGGGATGACTCAGATTCGAACCCACAACTTGGGAGGTTTTAAACGCCGCGGTGCTCTAACCACCACAGCACAGGAATGCCGCTTTAAAAAATAAGCCATGTTTTACCTGTAGAAGTATATTTCCTGTTTATATTAAAGAATGCGAACCAACCACAAAGGAGCAACGGGGGTATGCTTTCTATACATTGTGGCGGATACTAACACTGATTTTATATATTCAATAAACCACAATAGGATGTCAACATCAGACAAAAATGGCTCCATCTATCGAAAGAATATAGTAAATTCCCAATCACTATCACTACTTTTTGTCTCCTCCCTGATCATCATCGTAAGTTCAAATTCGATCCGCCCTTAAAATGTTCGCATCTCAATCGGACTCGGGGTCCGTTACGAAATCTGGCAGAATTTACGCAGCCGGCTCGGGATAAAAGGTTTGTAAGGCCGGGTCAGAAGTCACGTGACTCTAACAGGCAGGCAGGCAGACAGACTCCCGACATCAAAAACACGCCGCAATAATCATAAGTTAGACAATCGGCTGGTCTTTCACGTTGGGAAAATAATCTACTACCACTCTGTTACCAAACATCAAACAACAACATTGTTACTTGAAACCAATACTGATTGAATACACCAAGGTTGCCACTGATCTACAGTAGGATAATGATTTATACTGTTACTGTCCGAGTTTTCTCTCTCTCTAAAAATGTTTCTATACGCCTAGGGTTTTAATAAAATGTGTACTTAATTTTTTTCTTTATTAATATGATCCGTTTTATTTTGGTACACCATTTACACCGCGTCATAGATAATTGTCCACCCTATAAATGCACGCTTATGGCAATTTGAATTTTAATACCTATGAATTCATACAGCAAAGGTTTAAATTTTATATTACTAAATTAATATGTTAACCGCAGTAACTGTTCTATGCTGTAACATTATTGCTCACACACACACACAGAGAGAGAGAGAGAATCTACCAAATATACTATCAATATGCTTACATACCTATAGCCTCATAATACACCCCACCCAGTAGACCACAAACCCAGAGTTACCCTTACCACACACAGTGGACCAACTACCCCCCACCCGTCCCATCACCTCCAGCACAGAAGGTGAGAGTTACTGTAATGTGATACCTTCTGCCATTAATCTATAACGACAAACCCACTGACAACCAGCTGACACCTGATCACAACACGGACTATAACTATAGGCTTCAGGTAAAACTTAGATCTATATCATAGTCCGGGGGTGGGGGTGGATGGTTGACGGTGAACCCAAGTGAGACAGGACACGAAATAATGCTTCTAAGACTCGACAGAGAAAGTGCATGTGTGTGTGTGTGTGTGTGTGTATGTGCGTGTATACTCTGCCACTTAGACAACACATATCAATCATTTAGTGACAAAATCAGGCCGACATCGTGTGATCTATGAGTAAACTGGCAGACGCCGAGGGTAACCGGACTCCTCTCCGACTCCATCATCCGAAGCTCAAGAGCAGATCAGAACTAATCCCGTCATCTATCTTTATGACGGATCATACACCTGGATACTTATAATGTGGCGCATTAATTTTCATTACGCCACGGACGGAACGTGGCACATTAAGTCGGGACGCCGAGTCAAGGGGGCAGCTAACACGGGGTCGCGACACGAGACACGGTCTCGAGATGAGATCGTCACGAAACAGGACGCCAGGTGATGAGAACAGACTGAGTCATCAGACGACACACACTATAATCTAGGTTGGTCATCGTCCAACATTAGGGTGGTGTGACTATTTATTGCCGACCTTTTGTAAACCTTTCTCGGTGAAACACTCCGAAAACCTCCTTATAAAGAAATCAAATGCTCGGACAGCAAATTGAACTTATCCGTGCCAACAAATCCCGGGGCGTCACTCGGTTTGAACCTATTGGCCACAAGTAGTAATATAATATTTTGTCAAAAGATCATCTCACCCTCTCGCTCATCACTGTTTCTACCGCACACAGTAGACGGGATAATCCTCAAGGTCGGAGAGGACATTCGAACGTGGTACTTACTATACACGGCATGGTTCGATTCACACTGCCAAGTCAACACTTGTCTTTTGATGAAGATAATCTCAATTGATTTAGTCCTTATATATATATATATATATATATATATATATATAGAGAGAGAGAGAGAGAGAGAGAGAGACAATAGCTTATTTTACATTGTTTAACATATATTTACTATAATTTAGTATCCTGAAATATTGAGCATCCTTGCTATTGATAATACGTAGGACATATGACCACGGGGCAATTCCTACGGGCAACACATTCTACAAACGCATGTGCTAACCGAATTCAAACCAACAATCTGAAGGTTTACAGCGAAATGTTTTAATCTTTGTTTCATCCGGATGCCATTAATAAATATCCTGGAGGCGTTTGTTTTAAATATATATATATATCTATATATAATTTACTGGAATGTTATTATTTATCTCGTGGGTCAGCTTACTGTGATTGAGTGTTTTCTTTACATCAATCACTATAAGTAATCTCTGTTATACCTATGACCGGGGGGTGGCTTTTTATACAAATAAAATGATCAGATGAAACATTCTAGAGACGTTGGTAATACTGGTTATCCTTGTCAGATAGATAGACTGAATGATATGGTCTTCTATCAAATACTGGATTCAATCTAGATGTGTGTGCGCGCGCGCGTGTGTGTGCGCCCGCATGCGACAGAAATGTGAGAATTTAATAAAAAACGCATGTTTTAGCCAATATAGTTTATAAATGCTGACAACGGTTTATCATTACACACATGTCCAATTTTGTCTGCATGTCTAATCATAATTAATATGTCAGCGTGTACACCGGTCTGTGTCCTTTGTTTTCTTTACATTCCAAATCTAAGGATTTTATATTATGGCCACACTAGTCAGCTGGTGGTGTCAACACTAGTCAGCTGGTGATGACAACACTAGTCAGCTGGTGATGACAACACTAGTCAGCTGGCGAGACAACACTAGTCAGCTGGTCAAGACAACACTAGTCAGCTGGTGATGTCAACACTAGTCAGCTGGTGATGACAACACTAGTCAGCTGGTGATGACAACACTAGTCAGCTGGTCAAGACAACACTAGTCAGCTGGTGATGTCAACACTAGTCAGCTGGTCAAGACAACACTAGTCAGCTGGTGATGTCAACACTAGTCAGCTGGTGATGTCAACACTAGTCAGCTGGTGATGACAACACTAGTCAGCTGGTCAAGACAACACTAGTCAGCTGGTCAAGACAACACTAGTCAGCTGGTGATGTCAACACTAGTCAGCTGGTGATGACAACACTAGTCAGCTGGTGATGTCAACACTAGTCAGCTGGTGATGACAACACTAGTCAGCTGGTGATGACAACACTAGTCAGCTAGTGATGACAACACTAGTCAGCTGGTGATGTCAACACTAGTCAGCTGGTCAAGACAACACTAGTCAGCTGTCAAGACAACACTAGTCGCTGGTCAAGACAACACTAGTCAGCTGGTCAAAACAACACTAGTCAGCTGATGATGACAACATTAGCACCCTTGTCGTGATGATATCAGCCAGACAACATTTCAGCTAGCTGGTGCTGACAACACTAACCAGCTAGTCAAGACAACACTAACCAGCTGGTCACGATAACGCCCACCGTTCACCCAGGCATAACAGACCACGTTCCATCCATCATACTTTTTACTGGCAGAATACACACAATTAATACATCTTTCTCATAAAACACGAGATTCACCAGATGGCAAAACTTTATAAACTGAAACGCATCGGAAAAACAGACGATTAAAGCACTGGCAGCCAAAAAATTACTCTTACTCTGAGACCACGTAATTATTATGTCATTGTGATTTTTCTCTTCTAGACCAACCGCATTCTGCTGACTACTGCCAAGTCGGTCACACAGAACCTCCCCCACCCCCCTCGTAAAAAAAACACACAACAACAACACTCTATGAAGCAAAACTTGACCAGCTTCTTTGGAGAGGATGAGAGCCACACAATGATTGCATCACAATGAGAACTGTGTTTTAATGGAGTCCATCTTTCGGGGGGGGGGGGACTATCTGTGTCGTAAAAGGACGGCGTTATCACTCACGGAACATTAATGATTAACGCAGACTACAATCAAACCAAGTTTTACACACTAACGTTAATAGCCGTGTTCCGTACTTCGTGGATACCACGCTAACGTGTACTCAGGCATAAACACATCTATGGGATGATGGACAAAAAGTCCCATCCTGTTACATTTTGGCTGCAATTCTGCTAAATTATGACAGAATGTAAACACCAGACAGGAGAGGAGGGGTTTTTTTTCTCTATGCGACGCACTCTTGTGGTTTACATTCGCCGGCGATGTAAGAGCTTCCGGATCAGAAATCCAGAACACTAACGATCACGGAGCGCTTTCTCACAGCAAAGTTGGCAGTGGTGACTGCGCTGCAGACTTCTATCTCGGGATCGGATCTCGCTGTTAGCTGGTATAGGAGAATCCAGTTGAGTTGTTTAGCCTCGACGTTGGTCATGTCAGGGACATACGGTTGAGTGGCTGTCTGATTGGTGAAACAAATCCCTCAAATGCAAGTTTGTAGCACAGTACTTTTACTACTGAACCATTGGATAATATATATATATATATATATATATATATATATATATACACATACACATACACACACACAAATAGAGTCATGCTTCATCCAATCATCTCATTTCCTAATCATTTGCCTTTTGACCTTTTATCCGAGGTGTGACCAATTAAAAAAACATTTACTTATAACAAAACAATTGTGGCTCTTTCTTTCTCTAAATTTTTTAAAATTAATTTATGATACATCTTTAAGTACTTCACTGTGCACAAAAAATAATAACTACCGCCATTATACAATGGATGAGGGACATACTATAATAATGCATGTTTATATAGTGCCAGAACCAGGTAACCCAGTTCTGAGGCACTGTACAGTATTATAATTTAGGACCCAACATATCATGAAATATATTGTTGATGTGATGCATTTCACAACACTGCATCACTGGCATTTCCGTGGCCTACACGGTAGCGCGTTTGGCCACCAAACTCTACATCTTGGGTTCAAATCCCTGCCTAGCTAGGTCTAAGGGGTGTTCCATCTTTCATTTCACCTCATTGTCATGTGCATAAAGTGGCTGTAAAACAGCAACATTTACCCCCACACCGACTTCGACATCCCAACAACAGCTACGAGCCTATGGCCGATTCAAATAGTTAGGGTGGCACTGGCAAGTTACTCAAGATTATACTTGATAAGGCTATCTCTTATAATTTATATAACCGCAAAGTACCTAAATATCATATATTATTTACATATCCCTTAGAAATCCGGTATTTTAAGATACACGGAGCTGTCATAAACTAGACAGTATTCAACTACAATTCATCTGCCAATCCTGAGGAATGATGTTTCAATAACAATTATAATAATTTTAAGAAGTGTAACTGCTCAATTACCAAATCATCAAATCAATTACTCCACAATTGATAAATACGTCATGAGCCAGTAGCCAGACTGGCGTATCATAACTAGTCAAATAAACGTTTCAACTCCAGCAGCAGCAGTCTACCATCAACGTCTACCAAAGACTCCCATTTTCCGTTATCGGAGAAGAGGTAAATTCAATTCTGAAATTATTGGTCAATTCCAATTGCCCACAAAAACAAAGTACCATTTAACTTTTCGTTTTCTAAAAAAGAAAGTAATAACATTATTTGTCGCTAACATTTTACCCCAATTAGTGCTTTCCCTTTATGCATTTTTCCCCATCTTCACATGTCTACTCCTCCTATTTCATAAGTGGCCAGATATGGGATGAATTCAATCCCGGAATCGGAAGTCAATTCCAATTCTGGAAGGGATAAATTTGTTTATGGAATTGATCGAAATGGATTTGGAATGGACCCCGTCATGCCTGCCCTATATAACCGACCATCGGGCTGCTTAGCTTTTTCGCTAGGTAGGTCATTCGTTCACTTCTAAGGCCAGAAATTATTGTCATCTGTTTTGGGAAGTTGACAAGAAACGCACAAGACCAAAATGATCCACGGACAGGCTAGGTCAAATTAAAAGGGACGAGCCACTCAATCCCGACCATCACATAAGGTGAGAACAGCTGGGCACCGCTAGAATTACAAATTTTACATTTCACCAAAATGTATTCTACTCCCTGTGTAAACTTAATTATAAAGTGTCAGATAGAAAAATGATCAACACGGCAACATCTGTGATGCGAGGCGTCGGGAAAATGCTAAATGTTACAGATTCCAGAATATATGTCAACAGTAGACTGGCTTTTTTTAATTACCATTTTGGAGAAAAAAGTTGTAATATAATAACCATGCCATCATTTATGTATGTGCTGCGTTTAAATGCTTCATCTAATTCCGCATAGTTTTCTGGCAAAAAATTACTGTTCCTGCAAGGAGACAGCTGCACATGGAACACAAATTGTTGCTTGAACAAGCTTGATAAGTACACACATAGAGTAGATAACATGTGTTTAGAACATCTGACAGCGGATGGGTATTATACCATATATGTAAATAAACAAACTTAGCATTTTGCATTAACACTTGTAACAAATTGTATGCAGTTCTAGTTGATAATCCACTAAATATTCTCTACGTGAGAAATTATATATGTACCATGTTAAACAGCTAAAAACCAGTCACACTAAATAACTCGACATGCCTTGAAAAGCGAATTAAAGGGACAGTTCACCCTCATATAATATTACTTAAATATGTAATGCTTATAACAGTAAACAAAAACTTTCTCAATAATAATCACGAACTATACATGATATCATGGATATAAGGAAATAATCCAAATTACTGGAGGGCCGCCATTACAACTACACCGGATGCCAGATTCAAAGGTGAGAAGGAGAAAATTCAAGTGCTCTGACGTCACCTGGGCTAGAAGTATTCAGAGTTCACATCGACACCAGTTAGCGTTCTTCGTTCTCCTTCTAAACAGTAGGAATAATCTTCATCTTGTAATGGTTCTTCTGGAATTATTCTTGTTTCAATGCTTTTAAATGGGTTATACAGACTTCCGGTCAAACCGCTGTGTTCAAGTGACATCAGCAGTCAGGAGCTTCCAGTCTCTGTCTGGCTTAAAAATGGCAGTGCCCACAGGCCATTAAAAATCGATTAATCAGCACTTGGAACTGGATTATTTAATATGTGGGTGATCGTTTACACATTTTGACATTATTTATTATATTTGTCAACATAGCTGTATTACCAGTCCTCAAAATTAGAAATGAAGGTGGACAGTCCCTTTAAAAGAAAACTGACCAAATCCTGGTCGAAGTTCACCAAACATTACATACAAACTGGACCATTCACATATTATTTAATCGGATAATGAAATCCTTCACTGATAAATTATATACTCTAAATATTATGCACAACAATATCATCTCACCAAGAAGAAATGCCAGATAGTAAAAAGTGGTCGCTGCGGAGCATTTAAGCTAAGTGCATGAACGTTATGCTTCAGTTTCAAACCCCATACTTTGGCTCCAAATAGCTATGTCCATTCGTTTTGTGCAATACTGCTTTTTGGGCAACAAAAATTAAAACATCACTGAATGAATCAGCAACAACTATTCCCTGACATTCTCTGTTTTCCATGTTTCCACAATGCAGACAATACTACATAGGTACATTGGTGATATAAAATGGCGAGAAATTAGTGTTTTGCGGCAAAGCTATGTACAAAGTTCAATTAAGAGGCTGAACCAAGTATGGCCATGCTAGAACAAACTAAGCTGCTGTTCACACATTTCTGTATTAAAGATGCTATATAAGTATACTGGATAAATATAATTTTTTACATGATTGGAAAAAGAATTGGACCAAAAAGAATGTTTTCCTGGTTGTCCTGAAAAGTATTTGGACTTGCACACTAACAGTCACAAGTTCACCACCTGTGTACTCACACTTTGTGTGTGTGTGTGTGTGTCAGATTTTTAATGGACTAATTTATACAATTCTTTTAACAAACTCTACTGCTATATTTTACAAATAGACTGAGCTGACCACCACATATTGTCCCTGCATTTATTTGTATTCCTGTTGCCAATGTTGATTCTACACCTTGAATTAGATCAAGATAGATGCATAAACGAACAAGAAGCACTCGTATACGACCAGACATGGGGTTACATATTTGATATTCGTATGTATTCGAAACTTCACAGCATTCGTATTTGAATACTTTGGGGGAAAAAGCTAAGTATTTGTATACTTTCTAAAGTATTCAGGTTCTGAATACTTTCACGAATACTTCATGAATACCTGTAAAAATAGTTGCTCATAAATGTCCATCAATAATAAATGCACCGAAAGCACCAGAAGAGAAACTGGATATCTATCTTAAATACAACAAATTTGACTGCACATGATTGCAACTTCTTCAAGATCCATGTAACGTTTCGACTCTACTCGAAGAGGCCACAGACTACATGCAGTGAGAGAATATTGCCACATCCGGTTATGTGGTGTCAGGTGTGATTGGAATTAAGGCTGCACAGAACAGTATGCATTGTAGATATAACACTGGTCTGGTCACAGCTTTGGAGAAATCTGTGAAAAATCGAATAACAATTTGTGTCCCGTCCAGTGTTCAGATTGTCTGCTGCTCTAGAGCCCACCCCCATTTCAAGTGATAGTGGTGTGCACCAGGTAGTTGCTGAAATTAGCATAGTGCTAGCTAGGTGTTCCAGCAACATCTGCAACTGTGGGTGGCCTTTCCTGCATTCGAATGTTTCACCCTGGCTGATGCCGGCACTAACAGAACATTTGAAAATCTGATGAACATAAAAAAATTAAGGGACTATTTACTACTTAGATTATGTAATCCTTGTGTGGTGTACATTGAGTAGATATTTGTATCTAACATGTATAAGTGTATACCATATATATAGCATGTTAACAATATGTACATAATGTAAATAATATTTATGTTTTTTTATTTATTATGTTACACTTAAATATGTATACAAGTATGTGTATAAATATATACATACAAATATGTATATAAATATATCATATTGGCAAATAGAAGTGAGCACATAATTGGTGTTTTAAGGTATTCTAAGTATTTCTGAATGTATTCATAAATACTTTCAAAAAATATTCATATATGTTCTCTATTCATGAGATTGGAAAGTCTTCATATTTAAATATAGTGTGAAGTATTCACCCCATGTCTGCTTATAACTGTGGTCCATGCCTTTGTTATATATTATTGTATATATATTATATATACTATTGTAACTCCTTGTATGGCATATCTGATTATAACATCAATTGCCTTCAGCAAATTCAGAATAGTGTAGCTCACAGAGTGACAAATACTCAAAAATATGATCATATCACCTCAATTCTTCAAAAACTACATTGGCTACCTATTAGACAGCGTATCTATTTCAAAACTTTACTAATATTAATAACTTATAAATCTATCAATGACTTGGCACTTGAATACCTGTGTGAACTGGTGTCCATTAAAAAGTCATCCCGAAAAAACTCAGGTCACCAAGTCAGATACTATTGCAGGTGCCTGTGTCTCAGCTCATTAGTCTTATGGTGATTGTGCATTTAGTGTTGCAGCTCCCACTTTGTGGAATGGGTTGCTGGCAGATATTAGAAATGGGGTGTCTTGAAAATTTTAAATCCATTCTAAAAACACACCTGTTCTAGGTTGCTTTCAGAGAGGAATAATAATTATCATTTAAATTTCTTATAAGGTTTTTAGAGACAGATTACTTGGGGTATAACTGTACAGGACCTTTGAATGGCTTTTGCTAGTATTCAACATAACTAATGCAAACATTTAATATATGACAAATTGACATACATACAAATTCAATACATCACACCCTTATAGTTATAAGGATCAATGTTCATCAGGTTGGTCACTCATTTGTCAATGCTTTTGTTTTTATATTCCCTAGTGTCAACTAAGATCAAGAATTCGGGATCGCTTTTTGTGATATTCTTTTATTTTGGTTGGCGATATCAGAAACCCACACTATTGAACTGAAGTCACAAGTTGACACAACCTGCCTCCTTGTGGAGTACATGAATAAGTTGATAGAGATCAAGAGAATGTTGACCCTTGTTCAACATATAATGCCATCCTTCAACAGCATTATTTCTACAACTGTTTTGCTCAAAGCTACTCAATGAAAAAATGGAGAAGTCAGCAGCTGAATGGAGGGTTTTCATGAATCTGTCACTTCAAATGGGGGTAAACTGAACTGGCTTCAAGTACAAAAGTGGACATGGAATTTTTTACTGAAAATATCAACACCATATTATTGCAGCGTCCGGATGAATTAGTGCACAAAACTTTAAATTATTAAAAATTTGTTCCTTGGAAGAAACAAAACCCTGAAAAATATGTCCATGACATTATTTTTGGTGGCAGAGTTATTTATGGGAGTAACGAGCATCCGAAAATATGCCCTACATACGTTTCAACGTCAAATCGTGAAAAATGCCATATTTCAACAGATAATGAATCAGACGATAAAGTTGTTTATTTACAAAAAATGGCAACATGTGATTATGTTAAAGAAGCAAAAAAGAGGGAGCCAAAAAATCCGAGAAAGGGAGTACCCCTCTTGGCACCTTTTCCAAGCAGCGGTCACAGTTGGCCATTAGTTTTTTTGTGACGTTCGGTCATGATGTTTAAGAAAGTGTCTACTCATATCCAACAAATAGTAGAATAACTTAGTTCTTTAATGTTGTCAATGAAAGCACCTGTTAGAGATCCAACAGACTGGTACTTTGAAAATATAACACCAATTATTTCTCATTAAAGGGGGCTTCCTGTATGTTTCAGATCACTATATAAAATACCGTTTCAAGTCCTGAGACTGAGTGGAACAGAATCTAAGCAACCTGGTCAAAAACTATATTCTAATAAAAATGCTGTGTTGTCTTTACCTTTGAGGGTAACCAAAAGCCTCATTGGTGTAGTGGGCTGGATACAAATGAACAAAGTATGAATGATGCCACTAAAACAACCATTATCATTCTATGGTTGAATTTCAAAACAACAAAAACAAGTCAATATTTAATATAACCTTATCTAATCTAGGGCCAGGCTTATGCCTTAGGCTTAGCCTCACGCTAACCCATACTCGCCTTAGTTATGGGGTTTATCATTTTATGAACAAAAATTTATGGTGAAACCGAAAACATGTTTCAAAAACAGTTCAACAGTTATAACGCAGTGACAGCTAACTATCGCTCACTATCCCTGAATTGGCTGAAACAAGTAAACAGACAAAGCTTCACACTCATTGACTCAAATCATGGTCCGACATGTTGACAACATGAAATGAATAGCTTCAATTCTGTAAGCTGAACGCCATTAATTTGGTTCACTACATGACGATCAGCAACAGTATTACCTAGATGAAAACATATGAAAAAAACATTAGCCAATGACAAACATTTAGAAAGTAAACGTCAAAATTCTTACTTTTTAGCCAATGAAGACTTTTACAGAAACAACACAATTAAACCGGAAGCATACACCAAACAACGATAATACACGTGAACGCGGTTTGGGGGCCATCTTGACCTAATTCCACTTGGTAAAAGTAAACAGATGCACGTGTTTCATTGTGTACCACGAATGAGTGACGTTTACCTTGGGATAGCTGTTCGAAGAGTTGTAGTCCTATTCACAGATGCTGTAGACATCTATCAGAACTGAAATAGTCTATTAGAAGACGTTCAAGATTATATTTTGGCGATCCAAAAGCAATAATTATAATAAACGAATTATTTATATGTATTCTGTATTATCGCCCAGGCCCCATTTTCGTTCGCTAATTTTTGTTTGTTGTTAACTTAATGTTAGAGCCAATATAGGTTAACGTGTGTTTATATAATAAACTATTTAAATTACGAAAACCAAGCCTATGTTATGATTAAGAATAAGCGCGTGGGAAAAAATAAATTAAAAATCCATTTATTTTATAATTTATTGTGATCAGAACAGTGAAAAACCCTTGTTCACTTTATCATGTTTATGCTTAATCAGTAATTATTGATATTATGGTAATAGTTATAGTAAAATACCTATAGTCATATACATGCATCACATGATATACTATAGAACAGAGGTTGGCAGTCTGTCTGGCCTGCAACATTATTCTGGAGTTTAGAGTATTTGTGGATTTTAAAGTATTCACTGTACTGGCATTCTCACATCTCTTTCAACTCAATTTCAAATTGGTTTTGGTCATAACTGATAAACTGTCCTTTACTGCAGATAAGTCAATAGATTTATAGTGTTTTATTCTATCAAAGTCCTCATTGGATGCCATACTGATATAATATTGGATAAAACCAAATATTTTTTCTGTCAGACCCAGCATTGTTGTTAGATTTGGCATTCTTGTTATACATTTCAAAATATATGAATGTGTTGAACTTAAAATTACAGGGCAGAGATCAACATCAACAAACTGTTTGAACACATCTACACATTTGAGGTGAAGCTTTGTCGGTTGGTGGAGTAACTGAAACAATGCAGTTATGCACTTTTTCTAACGTTGTCTGAAAGTCAAACTATTGAGGCCACAACTTTTTTTGCTTTTGTTAGCACCTGCAAGAACAATTCAAACTCGACTTGCAGATCTGCATGCGAACAACCAGGCTTTTGCATTATTTGCAACTCTGTTTACAGTAATTGTGGAGAGTATTGATTGATTTGGAATACAACATTGACATGAAAACTAAGTTTACTGAAGTTGAGATATTTAAGTTTTACCAACAATATGTTCCAGCCAACTAGTTCCCTGGACTAATGCATCATGCTCGAATGATAATTGCACTATTCAGAAGTATGTACTTATGTGAACAACTGTTCACCAAAGTGATTTTTGCAGAGCAAGATGCATAATAAACTTACTGAATATGTGAGGAGTATAGGTCATGGTAAAGACGTAATGTATTGTGCACTTCATGCCTCAACCAGCCTGCCGACTAAGTCCAGTTTTACAACTTGGCCTTTTCCTCAAACAGGTTGCCGACCCCTGCTCTAGAACAAACACCAATCGGTATACAATATATATATAATACAGATATAACATAGCATAGCACTTATTATAATGCCACATGGCCAAATTAATTTCTGAAAGAAGGTATTTTGTGTTTATAATTATATTGAATGTGCAGAAATGTATAACATTATCATTGCTAACAGAGAATTAAGATTCCATAATTTTAAATAAATGAAAAATATTATAATTATTATTTGGACCAAGAATAATACATACATCTAGATCTTCAATACTAATGGCTATTTTGTAATTATCTTGTATTCTCAGTTGGCAAAGCAATATTTCTCCAGGTGAATACAGCCCAAACACCAGAATGATAAGCTGATGCACCAAATTATATTTGACATGTTTCTTCCATGGAAGTATTCAAAAAGTTATGCAAAGGAAGCCTACCAGTACCGAAACTTGTGCCTGTGTAATTGCATCTTTGGGAGTAGCGCTACTGCAACAAAGACTCAGAAGCCTGCTCAAACAGTTATGTAAAGGTCATCAAAGACTGCAACACAGATTTGTTCCTAAACATCTACATCCTGTTGCAGCTGACATATACAATTCCTGCAACATCATATGAGTGTGAGAGAAGTGATAGTATCCTAAGATGTCTCCACACTTACATGAAGTTCAGTATAGGCCAGGAACGTTTGCCTTCTCTTACACTCATGCACATACACTATGAAGTCAATGATAAAATTTCAAGGAAATTTCAACTGAAAGTTTATTGTTTGAATAATAAGATAGTTTGTGTTGGATGAGTGGCATAAATTAATGATTTTCAATTATATTGTAAATTAATATGGTTAAAATTAATTATTATTGAAATTAGTGTGTAGTTTCAGTGATTTTATTGTTTATACAATAATTAACATTAATGAAATCTATGGTTTTGTTAAAAAGTATATTAAACATGGATACATTTGTTAATTGTTTTATTGTGTATATGGTTTTAACATGTTGCATACGTCAATAAAGTCCTATATTGACATGCTGCTTTCTACTTGTTTAAACATTGTTATGTTTTATTAGTTTGTATCAGATGTGATATGCAAGGGAGAAATTTGTGAAAAAAACTATATATCGGGAGTGATGTTGTATAATGTAATATTGGTTCTGTTCCAAACCTGTGATGTCGGGAAAACAGTATCTAAGATGGAAGATTGTTTAACGTGGCTTTTACAGAATTTTTTTGATTATGGCTCATATTACTATTAGGTTTTTAGAAATATTATTTGGGTGGCTCCTGCTAGTGAGGGCACTTTATTAAATATTCATAATATTATTCATTTTAAGATATCAATTAGAAACTGCTACAGCATTGCACTTTTAGTATTTTATATTGGAACCACGATAGCCTAGAAATAATTATGAGATTATCGTAGGACTAGAAACCAGCACATCAGTGGCATTGGATCTGGGCAGCAACAACCCCAAACTATTAATATTATAATAATTATAACTATCTTCCACGACAGTTGAGGCATCGTTTGCCTATTGTCGAACTGTGTGAGCCTCTGTGTTCTTCCACAATTTAGTTGATGTTTGAGACTGATTCTACAGTACATAAATTTCATTTGTCCAGTGTTTGTCCAATCAAGGCTTAAAGCAGTTTACTGATGGGGGGGCCAACTACATTTTTTGGTAGCAAGTTCTAGTCTCCTGCGACTCTGTTGCTAAAAGTGTTTCCATAACTGTTTGACACCCGTTCTTGACCAGCTTTACACTATGTCCCCTTGTTGTGTGTGAGTTTTCCAGTACTAACCAGCAGTGTCTCTCTTGGTATTTTCCAGTTAGGTACTTGTATGTTTCAATCATGTCACCTCGTTTTTGTCTGTAGTACACGGATGGTAGTTTGAACGCCTTAATTTAGACGGTCTTCATATACGACAGTTTATTTATCATTGGGATTATCTTAGTAGCTCTCCTCAGGACGTTCTCGACTGATCCTATATCCTTTCTATATCGGAAGGGGTGGATTCTATACTATGTTATCATATTCTAAAAGTGGGTGAATTCTAGACTTATATGTACAGCATAATGAACACCTCCTTGTCCATAAACTGGAAGGATCTTCTGATGAGTCGGGTGATCCGGTTTGTCTTCGAGATGGTCTTGTTAACATGGTCCCTGAACATCAGATAGGTTTCCAAAGGAGTTTGAGGGATGGTATAGTAACAGATTTTCACATAGGATTACTTGTAATAATGCATTTATTTTTCTTATTAAAGTTGATGATCATACTATTACAAATGGTGATGGTGAATCAAAGCTTTGCTCTAGTAGTCCTAATTCATGGCCTTCAGATGATGTCAGTCCAGCTCCCTCAAATGCATGTTCTGAAGCTACCCACACCGTGGAACCAAGTACAGTGCCAACAAAATGTTCCTCATCCTGCGCATGTAAAGCATGAACTTCACATTGACTGGTTTTGTAATATTTATTCACAAATGACTATGTTGATACTCTGTGGTGTAGTGTATGTAGTCATTCTGCATCAGACAAAACTGCTCAGTATGTGGTAGGAACCCAAACTACCAAGAAGGAAACAGTGAAATACCATAACAGGGCTGATGGACATATTGCGTCAATGACTGCCAAATTGGCTGCATTGGAGATAAAGAATAATAAACTAGCTTTACTGGAAAAGGCAGCAAACAAATTAATGAACAAAATACAGGAAAATAAAAAATATTCAACTCGTGGTTATATTTAGCAGAGATGGAGAGGCCGTTCTCTATGAATTTCCGTATCTTGTAGCATTGCGGGATAAAAACAAAGCTCTGCTGGGATTAACTTACAACAGCAACAACGCTGCAAGGGAAATTATTTGCCATATTGCTGGACTTTATGAAGATGAACTAAAACATCATTTCCCTGAATGCAACTATTTTAGTGTTCACTCAGATGGCAGCACTGATCGCACATTGTCTGAGAAGGAGATCGTATGTGGGATTCATCAAAGATTTCCAGCTGACTGTAAAAAGTGTAATATATTTTAAGTTGATTGATGTGAAGTATCCAGAGCTGATGGTATTTTGGAAGCCGTAGATGAAACATTCTCTTCTGTTGGATTTACACCAGATGAATATGAGCAAAAATGGCTGGCTTTGGGGCAGATGGTGCATCTGTAAATCTTGGCACCAGTTGCAGTGTCAGTACTCTCTTGTAAGAGTGCTCACCTTGGAAATTAGCCATACATTACACGGCTCACAGACTAGAACTTGCAATAAACATAAAGGAAACTTTTAAAGGCAATTAATTATATGGATTCTGTCATCGAAACGTTGATATCGGTTCACTACTTATAAAACAAACTCAGCAAAACGGGTCAATATTCTGAAATGATCTGTTGTTGTTGGTCCACTAATATAAAACATGGTTACACCAGCTAGCTATTTACTCGTGTTTGCTATTATTATAATATTTAAAATATTGAATCGGATATAGAGTATTTTTTTCTGACTGAGTGGTAAATATGAAAGCCGACAATCTCGGCCCTTGCCAATTTCGGCCCACCTGTAATTAAGTCGATTTCGTCCCATTCATTATTAATAATAATATTGGTTAGTATGTGTCCAACAGAAAGCTAAACTATGTTTGACAACCTCATTTCTGTTTTATTCCGTTTTTAAATAAATTGAACGAGGCTAGCCTTTTCAATAAAAACCTCATTTGTTGACTTAGGTTTGGTTGGCTTCACAAAGAAGTCAACATTTTAATTTACACGTTGAAAGAAAATCTATAAATATCCTGGAATGCCACAGCGGTATAATTATTTCTTAGCTTCTTACAAAATATATATAACTTCTAAATATCCCTGAATCTTTTGTTTGCTTTTCGTGTAACTGTGTATGTGCACGAACGTTTAACAGCCGAGATAACCAAGGGCCGAGATCGACTGTATTCGTAAATAAAATGTAATGTATAGTCTAGGTCTACCAAACAGTAGTTATTTTAAACTTGTAGGGTATGTTCTTGCACTCTAATGGGATAGACGTGTGTATGTGGTGTGTGTGATTAAAGCCAGTTATAATTCTAAACCATGATTTTTATCTAGTTTTTTTCCCGAAAATAGTTAAAATACAACTTATTACCAAATCAGACAACCATAGATTGATAGAATGATAGATGATAGATCATAGAATGATAGATAGACGTGTTAGTCGTGTACATGGTTTGTAGATGTTGCTGATCTCACAGACTGAGTAGTTCCTTTCCATCCAATTTGAATTTGTTAACAATATAAATAACATAATCATCTCGGCACTCGCCATGTAAAGATCTTTGTCTGCTAAATTTTATATTTTACGCCTTTCACCGGATTAAATTTTTCGTCTGTGATCAACAGTCCTCGGCCTTACACTTCCACTAAGCTGGCCTCTTGATTGAGCAAATTAACTAGCTGATATACATATGATTGTATTAGATCAGTATGACACAACAAGGGAGAATAGACCCTTTTATTAAGGGCAAATAACAATAAAGGGTGAATAGTCTACATCGAGGGCGAATGCAGCTGAGGGTGAATAATTCATAACCCGCTGCGTCATTCCATTTTAGACTGGGGTGAACGTAAATACCAAACTATAAATATATCTAATTAATATAATTACATGCATTCTATTTATTAATGTTCCATATTTTTTTAACTTTTAGTTAAATAATTTTAACTTTTAGAAGTAAAAATAAAATATTTGGGTGTGAAACCTCTAATCCCTCCTAGTCCTAGATGTGAACCATCTGATAAGTGTACAATTCACTTTATTTATTTATTACAATAGTAGATCTAAATGGAAATAAAATGCTTTTCAAATTTTATCTCACTGTTATATTCATTAAAATATTTATCACTAAAAAATATCCTAAGACTTCAGTGCCTAGAAGTACATAAAAATCAACAATTATTATTATAAGATCATGATATTCAGAAAACTAATTAACATTGTCTATATAGCAAAAATCTACTGGTTAAAAAATAGTCCTTAACAACTAGTTTTTGCCGTATCTGAATTTCTAAGGTTTTGTCATTCTTGATTTGTTGAGAACATTCCCGTTTATGTTTGATCTGAATTGATATTTCCTCATCACTTACCTATAAAACTGCACTGAATTATGATGTGGCAACAATATACAGTTGCAATAATAATAATAATGTATATTTAATAAAGCGCCCTTACTAGCAGGAGCCATTCAAAGGCGCTATACAAATAATATGTAATATAATAATACCCCAATGTCTGTAAAAACCCTGTAATAATTTAAAAGATAATAATTATTTATCTGTGAAAGCGACCTTGAATAGGTGTGTTTTTAGAAGAGACTTAAAATTTCCAAGAGACGATGCATTTCTAATATTTGCCGGCAACCTAGTCGACAAAGTGGGGGCTGCAACACTAAACGCACAATCACCATATGACTTGAGCCGAGACACTGGTACCTGCAATAGTATCTGACTGGATGACCCGAGTTAATATGATTTAGTCATAAATATATGAACAATCTGTTTTCCTCAATTTACAGCAGTCAGTTCAATTAGTAGATATGTGTAGGGTGCAAATAGAAATTTCCAAACGTACTTAACTAACATAGTTCTCCAAAAATATACCAACTCTTGTGATGCGGCAAAAATTTGAATGCTAATAAATCAACATTGAATAATTTTGAAACTGAATAGGTTTGATGTTTGTTTATTTCTATGTTATGTCTCCCATGTATATCTGAATAAAGTAAAACAGAAAATATTTTAGATAGTTTATCATGATCTTTTCCTTGTGGCTCATCCAGGTTGGATGATTCCATTAAGATGTTCAACTAAGTTTCTTCACTACCAGTAATTAACGAACTCGGGTTTACTCCTGATTGCGTCATAAGAATTGGTTCACAGTTGATCTAAAATCTAAATGTAAGTGATACTCAAAGGTGAAGTCCCCTGTAATTCTCTTCCACGTGACATAGAATACTTTATTAGTTTCTATGTTATAACATAATGCTATATCCAAGTCATTCGTAGAGTGATTCCAGATAATATCATTGTCCCCAACATTTTAGTAATTATATAGAACTGATCTAACCTTTTTTGTACACTCTAACTCTTGAGCTTGTGGTCTAGTATGTTGTAATAGATTAGCATATGTGAGTAGTTACTTAATTATAAGAATCAAAGATCGACGTAGAATATTTAACATCAGTATTTCACAAAATCTTTGTCCCTTAATATCATCAGAAAGCAGTTGATGTATCATGTTCGTCATAGATAGAGAGCACACATTTTAGCCTCTGAATTAATTGGGCATGTGTAATAACTGTTATATATGAATTATATATGCCTACTGTTATATATGAATTATGGATTAAAGCTTACACCGAAACAAATCTACCTTGTGCATATATAATCTATAAGTGTGACATTCAGAATCATTGATAGTTTAGTGATTAACATATAGGATAATAGTTCTGTTTAAAGTTCAATTTAAATTCCTGTTTTGTTTGAATAATGTGTGAATTTTCAAACGTTTCTGTTTGGTTGTTTATGTTAATCAGGATTTTGTACATGTAGCATTATTGTTGTCGTTAAAATGATTAAACAGCATAATATGTACTGTACTGTCTATTTATGCCCAATACATGGAGGTGTTAGTATTATGAATGTAGCTGGTTGTTGTCTGCTATTAGCAGGTGGCAGGATGTTGTCATCATTTGTACTACCCGACAAACGTCTTCTCATCGCCGACAAACAGATCTACAAGTTGTCAATTAGGAGTGAAGGACCCATTAATATCGTGGCAGACGTATTGGACGGGGAATTACAGCAGATAATCAGAGCAATTATACCTCGGCTCTCACAGAAAGACAAGTTGAAATTACAGACAGAACACTTATTAGCGACGTGCACACAGTCTGCTTGGCAACTGGCTAATAAAGTGGAATTTCACAAAGATCAGCAAGTGCTGGAAAGCTTTCCTAATGTGATCAACATCAAAGTGGAGCAGAAGAAAAAAGGAGGTTAGTTGAAGATGATCATTCATCTCGAATAGATAACGTCAACGTGAAATTCACGTTGACGTTATCCACTAAATATTTCAACTGTTAGAATGGCTCCATGTTCATTTGAGACTGCTTGATATCAGGGTTGTATCAGTTAAATTAAACAATTTAAATCATGATACGAGTCACTAAAAAATCAATGGTTTTGATTTTTTTTGAAAATCTTGATTTTATTAATGATTTTTTAAATTTTGTCATGACTAAATAAACAATAATGAAAATTAGTTTTTACTAATTGTATCTGATGCTAGTCATAGTCAATTATTAAATCATATTTAGTCGGTGCAAGATTTCACACACCTCAACACCCAATGGTGCAATCCAATGACAATTACAGCTCTATACTATAAAGACATATAGCTTGTATGATTAGTGACCTTTCATGGCAACTGGCTATCCAACTAGATGTGTCGCATCCCCATCATTAATTTGGACAATCACTCGCACAAATACCCAAACGGAGATGAATAGTCATTTGAGTGTGGCACCATAGCTTTATAAAAATGCCTTTAAAATTGGAATTATTATTAAAACTTTATTAGAGATGAGAAATACTGCTGTAGAAATATCTGTCTTACATTACTTGCTCTGAATAGTGATTAATTTGCTCTAAACCCTATAGTGTATATTACATAGAGCTCAAATAAATGCATCCTCATATATGTCGTGACTATTTAATATTTTACAACTGCACAACAGAACCATAAGCATTTCAAATGATGCAATGGATTTTGAAAGCAAAGTGATGTATTTAAACAAAAAGTCAAATTTAAAAAAAAGTATAAAAATCCATTTTGTTTTTAGATTAAATAAATCATGATTTTTATCAACTCTGCTTGATATAGTTACTTATTAATATCAATAAAACATTTGTTCTAAGCTGTCTTCTTTATATCTTTTCAATTGTAGGAGTTTGGCAGTTGGGAAATAGAGTCGGTGTTCAACCGAGAAACAAACGTACCATTGATCATCATGTGCCACATCAGGCAAAAAAATCCAGATGTCAGGATGTAACGGGAAAACGACCCCAAGAAAAAAAGTCACAGACCAAAGTTAATTCTAGTGGGTCACCATCAGAAAATAGTCATGTTAAGCATCATCCAGTATTGTTCAAACATGTAAAATATCCAGATCGTGTGTCGAGCCTCGTGAGAGACAAGACACAGATAACACTGGAAGACATGGAAGAAGACCTGAAGATGTATGAACTGTCTGAGCCAGATTCATCCAAATCTCTACTGGACCTCGGCAGGGAACCACCAGGAAGACGGCAAAGTTTCATCGGATCAGTCTTGGGCATGTTGTTTACGCCATTAAGAAATATTGTTGGTGTGAAGAAGTAGCCATCATCTTTTCAATTGGAAAATATGATCTTCCCATTAAATGTCTTGTTATCAGTTAAAAGTATCTGTTTCTGTATCTACTTAGAGAGACTTGAAATTGGACAACAAAACTACTGCAATTGCCATAGTTGATCTTGTTAATTGCTAAAGATGTCTCATCAGCAATAAGTACTGTATATACTTGTTTATAAGTCGCACCTGTGTATAAGACGCACCTGTTTCTAGGACCAATAAGCCCCCTGGAGTCGAACCTGTCAGATTTATCATGCTGTTCAACCCACAAGATATCTTCTGCTCCATCTGATAGAGCACTTCTTGAACAATTTGGTAATGATGGCAGGGTCAATAGAATCCCAGCCTGTCTTCACCCACTGTGTGATGACAGGTATCGGTGGCCAGTTCAGGTTGCCTGTTGCTGTGTGTCGTTTATTTAATGCTGTTTGAGGTAGTTTGTTAGTAGTTCCCATGTGCCAGCTTTGGAAGTAATTAATAGACTGTTTGCTATAATCATTTTCCTTTGATGTGGCTTCTGTAGTTATTCATTTATTGTTCCATTCAATTGCACAACCTCAGATATTTTGATCATAACAACACATCTTTGTGATCATGAGCATCAGATTAAATAATCATGGCAGTTATCATGATTAAGTTTGGCTTTGAAAGACAACAGAGAAAATACACCTAATAAATTTGTTTATTGTTCATATATTCATTATTAAGATTGAAAAACAATATTATTGTAATTTCCCCTAAATTATGCCAAACATACCTTTCCTCTTAGTCTGACCCACATAGAAGTCACACACAATTTTGGTGTCGATTTCGGAGTATAAAAAGTATGACTTATAAGCGAGTATATACGGTATCCGTATCTGAATGCCATAGTGTTCATTTTCTAATGGTATCATTTTGGGATGTAAATGTTATTATTTACTTGTTAACTGCAGACTTTATAACGCAGAAGTTATGGCAGTTAGTCCTGTGTGATCCTTGAGGAATTTAAAAAAAAAAGTTATCTTATCATCGTTATCGGAATAAATACTCTTAATTTATTTATTTCAACCGAAACTAGTTTCAGCTGTAAAACTCAAAAAAACCAGTCCCTGTATATTATTGGATATTAAATTTTAGTTAAATTAACTTTCCAGTTTTCAATAAATATTAGGCATATTTCCCTGTTAATTTATTGCTGAATGAAATTGGATCATTGATCATTCCCATCTTTTACTTAGTTAAAAGTCATATTTCTATCGAGATGGCTAAGTCTGGACCATGAAACAATCAAGACTGGCTGATGAATAATTGACAAAAATTGTATTGGTTCCTAAACCTTTCAAGGAGCATTTCACTGATATGGTGTGATGGCCTGCAAATTTGCTAATATCGATGACAAAACTGGCTTGCCATAAAATATTAAAACTCTAGCCCTGTGCTTGTATATGGTTGTTGTGCATAGTCCCAAACTATCTTATTTGTGCCACAAAGTGATCAAATTAAAATGTTTTAGGCGCTTGCAAAATGCACTTCTAGTTTGTCGCTACTGCAAAAATGGTACCATCTAGATGAACTCTTAAGACCACTTCAGTAAATATGTGAGACACTTCAAACAACTTTATTCAATATTTAATAAAGATACAACAAGTCGATGGTGGTCATTGCTATGCCTATTGGCTGACTAGATTCACTTGAGAATGACGAGTATACATCAAACATTAAAGGAAAAATAGAGTTTGTTAATCTCAGACTAGATCATGTTTAAAAATATATGACTCGCATCAATGCTTTGAAGTTCACATAAAATAGTATATAGGCACATTAAATCACATTTACTGACCTTGGCACATACAAGTCGCATCAGAATAAATCTACATTTACAATAAAATTATCCTGGATATATACATCAATCAGTGTGCACTAACTAACATATGATTAAAACATGTGAATGGTTACAACTTGTTACAACTACCTCTACAGATTTCAGTGTGTGTAAACAACTCTATTAAATATGAAACTGGAAAAACTAAATACACTCTGACAAGAATCCTACCATAATGAACGACAGATTATGATAATAAATATATGAAAATTAATATAGTAAAAAATACAGTGTTCAAAATGTGAATATTGAATAACTTGTCACAAGTACCTCAAATGATTTTCATACATGGTGTGCATGATTGTGTATGAGTGTATAAACCACACAATATTTAATCTGAAAATGGAGGACTAAATACATGAAGAATAAAAAAAACAATGAATGATAGATTCTGATAATAAATATGTGTAAACAAAATACAACAGAAACTATGCAGATTTGTAAGACAAGATAAATGCAGAAATAGACATCAGTAAATCATTTCCCCCTTTTCAGCTAGAAACTGCTCTAAGGCGCTTTACAATATTATTATCCCCGACTCCGACCCGTTTCCCCCCAGCACATATCTCAACCCCCAAGGGAGCATACAACTCGCGCTGCCATTATAGACGAAAAGTGTTACTCGCAACACATAGCCATTGCGTCCCGTCGGGTACTCATTTTTTTATGGATGAGTGAACCAGTCGCCACGTGACAGCATTGCAGCTCACGGAGATTCGAACCCGCGACTGTTCGGCTACGAGTCTTACGCTCTAACTAACTGTGCTATCACAGCTTAACATGTTAATGGTCATATTAATCTTTCTTTTTTGGATTTAAATATATATTTTATGTTCACAAAATACACTTGTATAGTAGCTATTAAGGTAGAAAATTATACAATAGAAAAATAAATCACATATCAAAAACAAGATATACTTCCAGTTAATGCTTTGTTTAACTACTGTGTTGGTCAAGCTTGGGATGTAAAGCTGAGAGTAACCCCACGGGCAAACATCCCACAAATACACCTGTCGGTCAGCGTCAAACCCTGACCTGGATTCATTCACTCTACTATCAAAGCACCCATTAAAAAAATGGGTACGCACACAAGCATACATAAATAATAAAATAGTTATTGGTATACACACTAGACCTCTACGCAGGCTGATATTTCTCGTCCAAAACCTGTATTAAAGAGAACCGCAACTGCCTCACAACAATGTGTAGCCCCACACTGCACAGTCACATACCAAGCCCAGATCTGCACCACTACATTCCAGTGATAGGCCTACAAAAGCAGATAACATGAAACCAACCAACCACCCTGCCCCACAAGATTTGTTATTATTCTGGCCCTCCCCGTGGGTTGCTGGCCACTGTCAGTCAGTCAGTCAGGCCCGTACAGAGGTATAATACACACATTAATAGTTAGGCTAAATAGTCGTTAGAACAAAACTAAGATATTAATAACTAGAAATTAATTACCAAACATTATTCAGCAGACATATATTTAAAGACAGGGAGATCAATCCCTAACTGATAACAGGACACGATAACAACAAAATGTATAACAATACTTTGTTAAGAGATTAGATTTGTAGAATTGCCAGCATCAGCCATAAAGATAGTATCAATGCTTATCATGTAGAAGTACGGCAATAATACTGAATAGTTAGAGACTGTAGGTGAAAGGTGATCTCAGAGGCAAACAGTTGCTGATTACAAAATATAATACAAGACAGTATGGTAAATAGATTAAACCAAACACTGACCACATCCTGGTTTTGGTTTTGTTGTTCGGGGAGAATCCCCAGGCTGTCGCTTAATCAGCACAGCCTCTATGTTGGAGTGGTTGAGAAACCTCCTCCCCCACCACTCACAGGGGAGCAGTACGGAAAGATGGAGCCGAAATACCCCGAGGGTGGTCACTGCCAGAGTGTTTTACGTCCTCAGGGGGTTTTTAACGTCCCCCTTTATTTTAAATAATTCAGTGGAGACGGCAGCGCCATTTAATGTGGTCAGCCACCCACGATGTAGTGAGCCGAGAAATTAATCCCTGGAAAAGTTTCGACCTCTTACGGGGTTCGAACCTGCGACCGTTGGCACCAAGTGCCGGGTGCTTAACCGCTAGGCCACCGGAGCTCACTACCACATCCTGTTAATACAGTTTGTAATATATGTCAAAACATCACTATGAATACCTGTCTTATTACTCGCCGGACAGAATTTTTACCACTCTAAAATTCCTTTCATAGGATCATCACAGATACTGAGTGATATAGTGATATTTTGTCATCTTAAAATGGGAAATTATACAAACAAAAGAGGTTTTCTGGTTAAGCCAAAGTTTCTGATCATAATGATGGGATAATTAGAAGAATTCCACTAACTACCACAGACAACGTACTATTAAGGCAAACTTTATTATCTAACTACAGCGAAAGCTCATTAACTCGAATATTTGAATGGATCTACGAGAACACATGGAAGAATCCAGCTTGAATGATCTATTAATATACAAGTAAATAAAACTGTTACCACGTTACTTAGATTTAACATACCATTCACTTAAATCAACATTGACTTAATGAGCTCTTACTGGATGTAGATATAGATATATCTGTCTGATGCCAACTTTTATTATCAAGATCTCATCTTAGATTCGTCAAGATTCCAGAAGATGGGCGATGATCAGACCATGGGCTGCTTTTGTGGCATGTGTTGAGCCTGGGCTTGCTGTGGGATATCGAATGACGTATGAGCTGGCATACCATAAGTCATACCAGCTTCAGGTGGCACATAGCCATTTCCAGGATTAGTGGAACTGTAAGATGGTGGAGCATAGTTTGTTGATGGAGCTGTGGCAATCATCTGAGGTTGAGCTAGATAAAGAAGATCTCATATAAATGTTTGCATGTGTGTGTTTTCAGTGTGTGTGTGTGTGTATGTTTCAGTGTGTGTGTGTGTGTGTGTTTCAGTGTGTGCAGTGTTGGAAATTCCCTAAAAAATCATCAGACACCAGAGCTGGTCCTAAAAGTTGTCAGCCTTGATGAAAAGTTCCTGGCCCAGTTGCTGCAAGAGAATAGCAGCCCAGAAACCACAAAGCAACCTGGACATGCACGAAAACAGTTGGGGGTAATGTATAGGCTAAAAATACTAGTACTAGGGCAGGGGGGCATAATAGTTTATCATTTATGCATGATGGGGTGAATAATTGTCAATGGAAATGGGTTTACAAATGTAGGTGTGGCGAGGTCAAGAAAGAAGAAAGAAATAGCTCTAAGCTTATTTTCACCATGTGAAATACAAAGCAACTAATGATTTAGTTATTAAACATCCATCTTTATTTCAGCATAAAATACCGGGAACTATCAGAGCCATGTCTGTAAAAATATTGCTGGTTGGTTGAAATGGGAGATTCTATTGATATTTGGCCAATAACCACCGTTGTACCAATGCTTCAGGTGTCAGCAAGAGCATGTGTAAAACATAAACACAACAACTTCCACTCAAGTTCACTTCCACCTTCATTTGCAGGGAAAAAAACATGTTTAAAATGACAAATAAAAATCTGGGTTTGTTCATTGAATAAATTATTGTTTCTTGTTATTTTAACCGTTTTATTTGCCATGCAAAATATAGAATAGGTTGAATATTGGCAGGACCACCGGGCTGACAACTATAGAAAGATTCACACTCGGGACACTTATTTCCAACACTGGTGTGTATGTGTGTGTGTGTGTGTGTGAATATATAAATACATACTAAAACATTTTAAGAACCTGAATGAAATACTGTAATATGTTGTATTATGTATTTGTATACTCTCTCTTTCTCTCACTCACACACAGTTTGAGAAAATGGCTGTTAATGGATCCATCTGTTTAGTTCTACAGATGACTGATTTTGTTGCCACCTGAAAAATGTTGTTGATTAACTTTCAGCCCTGTAACTCCCCGCACAGGTATAACAAAAAACCCCATAGATTGGACATTACAATAATCACCGACTTACCTGTAGACATAGTTGGCTGTATCCAGGTCTGTACTGAAGGTTGAATAAATGTTTGAGTCCTAGGTGCCACATAAGCAATCTGTGCCTGGTTAGGAACCGATACGAGATGTACCAGTCCTGGCTGAAATTAATTAGACAAATTGTTGTAAATTTGTAAAACTTTCTTCTTCTTATATCATTACATCATAATACTAAACACCACTATATTGTAATATTTCAGTTTACAGGAAATGTATATTTTATCACGTCATTTCAACAATTGACTTGGATATGTCTTTCATTGTAAAGCACTTTTGAACATGAATATTTTATGAAAAGAGTGCTATATAAATATGGTACTGCGTTATATAAATTAAAAGAAATAAATAAAACTGTACATGCATATTGTCCTTATGACTATACTAAGCCACAAATACTTTTTTCTTGTGTATTTTGTCTCCTCACATCTTATCCTCATAAATAAATCCCCCCCCCCCAAGCACCCTAAATATAACATATCAGACACTAAATATTGGCCAACTTCTACATTATGATGAAGTGACATCAGACACTTATCAGTGCCATGTTTTGACAGAACAGCCAGAAACAGACTAGCCCGTCTGAATTAATGTGATATTTCTACATTCATCAATGGAATGATTTATGTTCATAGCTTGTGATTGCCTGAGTAAATGAGATGATCGGATGAAACATCCCACAGACTGAGAGTTAATCCTGGGAGGAGAACACACACAATTCAGACTGAATTCAGTCATTTCAAAACTAACGTATTTCAAAATAAATCACTGGCTCTGAATGTAAAAGAAAACCATCCTAAAAATGACTTCAAACTCCTATTTGAAATTCTGTTCGGCAACAGTAGCACTAAAAAGGTTAGGTCATTCCAAATATCATAAGTTGTTAGTGCTAACTTACCCTTGGTGTAGCATTGCCGCAACAAACGGCGGCACAACAGATAACTGATGACCAAATAGAAAATATGATCTCGGCTAGAGCCAGTCCTACCAATAAACCATTTACGGCAACCTGAGCTTCACGCTGAAGTATCAAATAGAGATGGGATTAATACAGCTTCCTTGAGTTTGTCTTTTTTCGCAGTCACCTCAACATACAGGATCATCCTAACAGAAGCTGTTGACATAATCCATGCAATAATGAAGCACATTTCACAAGTATTAAAAACAAACCTGAAGGCATTTTTAACGTTCATTTTCAAATAACTTAACAATGCAACATTAATCTATTACAAAATACATAATCGCAAAACAGGGACAAGATTGGAAAGCATAAACATATACAGATGAAGTCAGGGGGTTTAATGGCTGACTTTAATCGAGTGAGACTGCAACACCAATTAACATGGTCAGCTATTCATGATGTTGTAATGCAAGAAATTCATCCTTTGAAAATATTTCCAACATTTACCAAAATGTGATCCATGCCACCAAATGACACATACCTAATCTGTAGATCACCAAAAGATTAATATATTGTTTAATTAATGAGACTGTTATAAGCAGTAAATTTCGCAATATAACTATATATATTTCCCTATATTATATGTAGTTGAGTATGAGCATGATTTCTTATATTTGGCATGAGCACGAGTTCTTTGAAATTTCAAAGTATTCAAGTACTAATCATGATTACTTTTTATAATTACTTATGATTATTTTTAAATTAACCATTACTATGAAAAGTAATAATGAATTACCTTAAGATTTCTTGGTGATTACTTAAATTATTAATATTTTCATTAAAAAAAACCCATTTCACATTGGTTTATGTTGCCATTATTCTGTCATTCTCACGGTACACAATTAAAATATGACTATCGGATGAACTAAAATAACGAGGCAGCAAAAGAAGTGACACACTTCATAAAATAAAGTCAGTGATGCAAATCAATACTGACATCATGCCAGTTATCGAAGTGACTATCTATACATGGATATGTCCAATAAATGGTAATTCAAGTATTTTCCCAATCATTTTGGAATGGTCAGCATACAGACGTACAGAGTTGGATACTCACTAAAGTACTCATAATTAAATAATAAAAATATATGAAACTTACAATTACTTTAAGAAAGTATTTGTGTATGATTACTTTAACTGAACTATGTGTATGTACTTATACGCCTGACCACCCGTACAAGTACACATACGTGCTTGGACTGGTGAGACGCTACACACGTCTGAGCATGAAGAGTCGCCACTCTGGATTCAGTCCCCTGAAGAATCGTCCACAGTTTGAATTCACGGTTCGAGATTACTCGTGTCTGTGCCTTATTATATACAGCTAACACACACACGACTAACCGTTTGTTTATCATCTGAATTATAGGCGCTGATGCAGAATCCCCATTGACAGTACTCAGTCTTATCCCTCTCTATACCATCAGCTGCGATTGACAGCAGGAAGACGCAGAGTAGAGTGCTAATAATGGAGATCACCATGAAGGTCGTGATCTGAGAGAAACAAAATAAAACATTAACAACAAACTTGTAAACAAACACGTCTCAGATGGGTTTAAAAACAAATAATAACTTCTTCCCTCAATGTCACGATACATGCCAAAGATGAATGTGAGTATTATCCGTGGATGAACACAAGTTGTGTATTTAAGGATATATATATATATATATATATATATATATATATATATATATATATATATACACAATATATATATGAGAGAGAGAGAGAGAGAGAGAGAAATTGTCATAATTAAATGATTACAGCCTAAATTATCTTAAAATTTGATCAACTTTTTAGTAATCATTCCTATCCACTATAGTTTGTTACATTGTTACATTACATTAAATTTTCATCAAATATAGGTTAGAAACCCAATTGTTTTAAAAACAATCACCTCTAAAAATAATGTCAAATGATCTATATATATATATATATATATATATATATATAAAGATGGCTACTAGTTGTAACCCAATTACATATTTTGTTACTGGTTGTGTTTGCTATCAAATAACATACTACTAAATACTAAATCTGTGTAACGAGTAATGAAATTAAAGTGATCACCATCTGAAATCGAGTTCTGTATTGATATCGATAGCATTTTTATTATAAAGGTAGTGCATACAATTCTGTCCTATAATCAAATTTTCCAGTTGTCATTGAATGTTATCTATCTCACAGCTAAAGGGCGCCCACATGGTCTAGCGGTAGTGTGTTGGACGACAGATCACTACCAACTGTGTTTGAATCTTGGCATGCGCATATCCGAAGGGTGTTTCAACTTTGACTTCGCTTCATTACCTTTGGAAGTCACCCAGCCCATTTAGCCTACCATGTGTACAAAGGTGGCCATAAAAAAAATCATCATCATCTCACTTACCAAACAGCCAGTCTTTGCTCCTGCAGCCTTTATTCCGAAGATTCCACCAACAATAAACTGAAAGGATGAGAAATTACGTCAGAAAATGATCCTAACAAAACAACGTCAAAGTTCTTTGTCTTAAAAGTAAAATATATCAATCTCGGGAAAACACTTCTGAAAATGAGCATTAATTAGACCAATCTTAAATTATCTGACATCTTTCGAATCGAACAGCAGACAAAATTATTCTCTGGACATTTCATCATCTGACATTTGCAATAAAATAAAAGCCAATGTTGTCTCGTACTCATTGTTTTGGACAAAAACCGGAAGTACAAAACCCTTGCTTTTATTTTATATCCAGTTTCGGGCAAACAACTCTGATCATTTAAGATACTTTGCTGGTCTAATGCAACACAGAACTAGCTGTCTTAATGTTAAATATGTTGTAAGTGTATAATTGTTATTCATTTATATCATAACTCAAGAGAGCATCATCCTTATACATGGTTGCCAGAGCAAAGGAAATTTTATTTTCCAGGACATTTCCAGGATAAAATTACCATTTTCCAGGATACAAGATTTAAAGGTAATAAATCAAGATATGTGCGAAAAATCATATATTTAATCAATATATGATTGATTATTGACATTTTTATGGTACAGCTTATTTGACAGATTTTCAAGGTTTTCCGGGATGCATAGGAACCCTGTTATAATCTGAAAGCTCCCTTACCAGAGCTGATAGTGATAAAATAATTGAGTTAATATTTCTTTAGCCTCGATACTGGCCATAATTGGTACACATATCCAAGAAACAACCTACTAGAGATAAGAACAGGTTTGAGTCAGATCTGAAACCTGACTCACAGATTTGCAGTATATGACTCTAACCACTGCTCTATCAGAGCGATCAGCTAGCTGTGACCACCTTAAAGAGCACCTCCCGAGATACTTAGTCCACTACTTCATACTAAGTTACAATCAGCTACCAGTTATTCCTCTCCCATTATAATCCAGGATATAGATACCGTCAACCAATTTGAAACGAAGGGACAATGACATACCCTCAAAGTAAAATAGCATTAAAATTTTCACCCCGAGGGTACTATTTTCAGAAACCATATGCCTTATAGATGCCCTATGAACAGACTCAATTTTTCATACCAGTGAACTGCGTTTCGCACTAAAAATATAAATCTTTCTTACAATAGTTCCACACCAGAAGCCATGACAGACCCTGCCATGAGTGGCACCAAGCAGTATGGCTGCAAGGTTGAAGAAAATACACAGAAGTCCAATAACCACTTGTAGTGCTCCAAGGACGAGCGACGTTTGGCTGCCGTACTTATGATGAATGCGAGACTCAGACGACTCCTGAATCTGTACTGCAGGTTGTCTCAGAGTGGTGGTTGTTATAACTTGTTGCTGCATGGTTCAAACTTGGTGATCTTAAAATAGAAACAAAAGGACAGACAAACCAGAAATCTAAAAATGAGACACATTATGATTTGATACAGAAATCTTCTCACTAACATCTCATCTGATCATTTGGTTTCCATGTTTTATATCAACCCCTTCTAGATCCTCCCGGCATTAAGACACATGCAGTGGTTTGTAATTCTAACCATCTCCATGGAAACCCATATGTTGTATATTCTGGAGATAAATTCTTGCCACTTACTAGGCTGAATGAAAAATGAACCCTACAGTAGTGTAATGGTGGAGGATCAAAATGTTTAGTATAGGGTCAATTCTGGCCTTGTTCCTGTCTGAGTTGAATTTCTAAGCTGTCGACTAATAAATAAGTTATTTTCCACAAACTGGTCATTGAATAATACTATTCCCTATTAGCATAAATGGCATCATTTATTTTGTGCTTATTAATACAAAGTACAAAATATTTTGGGCTGTCAAGAGTGGTAAGACCAATCATACCACAGCCTGACCATTATATGTATACATTCAGTTCAGCCGAGTTGTTTAGCCTCAGTACTGGTCACACATGGGAAATATGGCCGAGGAGTGACTCCCTGGGCAAACAAATCCCATAAACATGGGGATGAGCCAGATTCAAACCCACAACCTATGGGTTTGCATTACTGTATTATGCTCTAACCACTGACATCATCAGAACGCCCTCTAGTATATACACTTGAAGAAAAATGATCCAGCAAAGATTCTAGAATCACACGATCAACAACAGCTCTAAATGATGAATGACTGAAATGACTGGATGATTTATTTGCTTAACCCAAAACACAGATGTTGTTAAAAAACAAAGCCCACACCTGGAGGTTTGCAGAGTATATGTATATGCGCTATGTTACCGGCATGCCATACATGCAATCAGAGTAATACAGGTGTTTCAACAATCAGAAACCTGAATACGGTGGATGTAGATAGGGCTTGAGTGATGTCTTTCAGATAGTTGTTACTGAAAGAGCTATACCTGCTGTCTATACCTGCACAGTGATACCAAAAAGACAAATTCATATAAATCCATGGTGTGGATTATTTCAATGCAGAAGCAATCATTTAATTGCTGCAGAAAACTGAAACATTTATAGTCTTTCAGCATGTGATAGAAGGGCAAAGAAATGGAATATGCTTATTGGCTGACTTGTGATACTATCACAGAATAGAACACAAGGCATCCCATTAAAAGGATTTGATGGTACCAACAAAACTATACAGAAATGACATGGTAGAAATTAATAAAACTGTCCGATGTGTAGAGCAGGAATAATTACAATGTACCAACTTATTTATCTGTCTGTGTGTGTGTGTGTGTACACTCACCCAGAGTCCACATACCTCCTTAAATACTTGTTTTTGTATGTAATCTTGTTTCATATCTTGTTTTTAATGTTCAACATTAAAACAATAAACAAATTGGCAGTGGCTACACGTACATACAGGTCTAAATGTATGTAAGCCATTATGCACATGCGTATGTTTTTATTTCTGGTTCCACGAATTGTAGTTTTAATGGCATTAGTCCAGTGACCCGAAAGAAAATACTTCAGGTCAATGCATTACTCTAACTGCTGTATCTTTAGTACTGGGGTTTAAACGTACATGAGGTTTTTTTCACGCATGTTTTGACATACATAAGCTCTACAACTATGAGATAAACGTACTACTGTGTCTTAGACTTTAAACTTTAAAGCATTTTGTAGCCGCTTAAGAAAACATTAGCCTACTGATTAAGACAGCGTTTCCTGTGCCATTCTATCGACCTAGAACTAACTCAGCCATTATCGTTTCAAAAAGAGATAGACGTGCATCCTCGCACAAACACAGATGTGCACGCTACCTGCGAAACATTTACCCTTAAACTAAGTTAGGGTCCGAATTAGTTCCCCCCCCCCAATTTTTTTTTAAAGGTTCCATTTATTTACACTGACTAAGTGACTAACAGTCAACACGATGACGAGTCAGAATGACCCATCATAACTCCTATGCCTATACCTCTGACTCATAGTATGACTATGACTAATTCAAGTAATTGATCAAGGAGCCTGACCCAATTCACAACAGGTACAGGTAGATCTAGTATCTTAGTATGTGATGATCGAGATCTAGACTTACTAGTCCGACAGATCAGAGATGAGTCCATATCATATGATAGGCCCGGCTATGATAGGGGCATAAGCCTCAGTCAAAAATGTGTATCAAACACAGATAGTCATATCACCCATCTTCACTACCTACCTATTTCTTTTAGTCTAATAGTTGTTAACTTGTGTATTATGTTAAGGGAGTAAACTGTCTTTTGGTATCGTCCTTATTTACTTCCGTTACCATCGACGACCATTTGTAATGCAAACATGGATTCGCTAGGGGGAGACACTAGTCTACACGAGCTGCTTTCTTTCGGGTCAATGATCTGCCCCGTTGTTTGTCAAGAGCTTGGATTTTTAAACATATTTTAATAACCGGTATATATAAAATATTTCAAGCACCACCTGTTGTTTTTCAAACTACATTTAATTAAAGATGAATATTTTAGGCAATAATACCATGTTGTTAGGATGTATATAACCATAAAATCGTATAAACAATTTATTTTATCAAGTATAACTAAATCCGGACCTTCCGATTGATTTACGTAATTATCATTCCCGTCATTTATAGTTATTTTATACGTTTCAACATATTTACATATTATTGTTTGACTAATTTGAAACAGTTCAAGGTGAATAATGTTATGCATTTATATTTTGTGCACTAATGTAAATACATATAATAACATTAAAATACATAAATTAATGGATGTCATTATTCAGCCGGCTGCCAGTTCCCGGTTCTTGGTGGTCGTTTACTTGCAGTGCAAAACTGATATGTAGTGGTAATGAATCCAAGCCAAGAAGTGATAACTTTGACATCTGTAAAATATAATAAAAATTGTGGAGTGTCTATTTATCTTCATTAGTATTCAGAAACTGTAAATTTTATTTAGTCTACAGCACAGAGTACAAAGGACTCATTATAAAGATCCCTAAGAAAGGCAACCTCCAAGTCTGTGACAATTGGCGAGGAATCACACTCTTGTCCATCCCCAGCAAAGTCTTCTGTGTAATCCTTCTTGGAAGAATCGAGACAGCTATCGATAAGAAGCTGAGAAAAGAACAAGCCGAATTCCGGAAGAGAAGAAGGTGCACTGACCAGATATTTGCATTGAGAAACATCATAGAGCAGACTCTAGAATCGAACTGCCCACTGTATATCAACTTCATTGATTTCAAAAAGGCCTTTGATAGTGTCCACCATGCCACTCTGTGGAAGATCCTAAGATCCTATGGAGTACCTCTAAAGATTGTTTCATTGATAGAGACATTCTACAACCACTTTGAATGCAGTGTCATCCTCAGTAATACATCCTCTGAGTGGTTCCCAGTGAAATCGGGTGTTAGACACGGATGCACCCTCTCACCCATTCTCTTCTTGGTCGTCATCGACTGGGTCATGCGGAAGACTACATCAGATAAACCCAGGGGTATCCAGTGGACTCTCTTTTCCAAGTTAGAAGACCTCGACTTTGCTGATGACCTTGCATTTCTATTAGTAAAGCTTGACCATCTGCAGGAAAAAACTGATAGACTAGAGAGCTATGCAAAGCAAACTGGGCTTACCATCAATACATCCAAGACACAAGTGATGAACATCAACACACACCAACCGCACCTGTTACCGAAAATGGTGAACCACTTGAATTTATACAGGACTTTACCTACCTAGGTAGTCTCATCAGCAAAGAACATGGAGGCCAAAAAGACATCAAGGCAAGACTCGGTAAAGCCCGCTGTGCTTTCGCCAAACTGCAGAACATTTGGAAGTCTAACCAATACACCACCAAAACAAAGATAAGACTTTACAACAGTAATGTGAAGCCCATCCTACTATATGGCTCAGAGTGCTGGCGAGTGGTTAAAGGGGACATGGCAAAGATCAATGCGTTCCACAATGGATGTTTGAGAAAGATCTGCCATATATTCTGGCCAAATAAAATTTCCAACGTGGAACTCTATAAGAAGACGGGTTGCAACAGTGCTGTCCTCGAAATCAAACGCCGACGACTGAGATGGCTAGGGCATGTCCTGAGAATGCCCAAAGACAGCATTCCCAAAGTGGCACTGAGATGGACACCACCTGGAAAAAGGAAGCGAGGACGGCCAAAGATGACATGACAACAGACAGTAATGGCCGAGCTGAAAGAGAAAGGGCTGTCGTGGGGTGAGGCTCAGGCCTCAGATAAAGATAGGACCGTGTGGCAAAACATTGTTGTGGCCTTATGTCCCACTGGGGACGAAGAGGATAAGTGAAGAAGTGAACCAAGTACAAACACAAGATGTATTTGATGCCGTTAATACAACAAGACAGGAACAAACAAATTTAGCACACAAACGTTTAGCGCGAGCGCGATCGCGCGCGCGCACACACACACGCACAGTTACATTTGTCAGAATACACACACCTTTCTATGTGTCCGAAAATTAGGATTGCAGCCCTGTATTATATTGAATATGCTTGTGACAAATGCCACCAACAATTAACTGTCAATCAATTGATATTTGCTCTTTGAATCGTGCCAGTGATTGGCCTACGTTTGATGTTAGCTCCGCCCAACTGATTCTATATTGCGCATTACCACAAACACAGTTGTTGTATCTTTTATCATTGGGCCGACCTGTATCGTCAGCGGGACCGAGTTGTCTCATAAGGGGGCCAATCTGTCCAAAACAACTCGGCCCCGGGACCAGCTGTCTGGGCCGAGTTGTCTAGTATTCCCGGTTCACCATTGAAGATTTTGAGGCCGGTTCCCCATTGAGAGATTTTGAGGCCTATCTTGCCAAATTTGAGGCGTCTACTTCCACTGAGTTCACCAAATATGACTGCCGAGCCATCGCAGTTACTAATAAACAGACGCCATTCAGAGAAAAATTAATGCGTCTTCATTTTGCGACTTGCCGGCCACCGAGTGAAGATTTATGTCGTTACGCACCCGGCAATGCCGGCTGAGCAAGAACAAAATTTAGCGTTGTATACCCGGCTGCCGGGTAAGCAGTCGCCGATACTTTCCTTCGGGATCCGGCTGCCGGATGAATAAGACCGTTTTCTGTCGTTCGGGACCTGGCTTCCTGGTAAATAATACCGGCTTGTAAATTAATACATTAAAATACCAGGATAGCACAAGAAACTAAAAACATTTATTTCCATTGTGGTCCTGAAAAATTAACACTTAATTTGCAAATAATATATATATATATATATATATATATATATATATATATATATATATAATAAAATGTAACAAAGATATATACTAGATCAACTGATTTGACCAAGTTACATAATGTTGTTCAAGGGAAAAATACAAAATAAGTCCAAATCAATTTGATGTGATTTTAATTGTCATATAACAACTAAATGACATAAAATATATTGATCATATAGGTCTATAATATTCATAAAAAACTAGGGAAGAGGAATTTAAGCTAATTAATATACCGTGCAATGATGATGATAATGATAATACTAGTGACCTAATTATACAGAAGAAAAAAAAACACATTCTATTTACCTTTCTGGTGATTTTTCAGGTATTAAAAATTATCATACATCCCAGCTTTTACTTTATCTGTAAAATAGATTGATAACTTATTAGCTATAAGTTAGTAAAGCTGAAGGTTGGAAACAGGTTTTGTCTATATGTCGGTGAGGTTAATGAAGGATTATGCACCAAAGTCTACTCTGATGAGAGATTGGCAAATCGATTCTAAGAATCCTTCACAAAGTTAGACAAGAACGATAGCTTGGTTTGAGAGCATAATTTGATGAATATATCTGAATAAAAAACAAAACAAACCTAAAACAAATTAAAATCCGGGTGAGCTACAAATAATCAATCAGGATAACGTTATAAAGGATGATAAGGGAAAAACCAAATTATTCAACGAGTTTTTCACCAGAAGTGCTTAGATAAACTTACCATCTGTGACGTCCATATACGTGTATTATAATGATCAAAGGCTTCTAATAGTAGTTTATGGACGTAAAATGGTATCGCCGTCCAAAATTCGTTTGACTAAATCTCAGGTGTTCTGTGATGTTTAATATATCATATCAGGTACATGGAATTCCATCTGCACATTCTAATGGTCTGATTGAATTCGGTTTCGTAAACGACAACCGTTAATATGATGATGATGATGATGATGGTGGTGGTGGTGGTGTTCCTTATAGTATTATTGGTCTTGCTGACAGTCAATAAAAGCCCCTCCCGACAATAGTGGTTTCATTGAATGAAAATGGACACGAAGGAAAAGAGACGAAGCTAGTGAGCTGAAAATCTCCGAAGTCTGGTGGCTTGTGTACTCATGTCTTCATCGTAACTCAGCCAATAAAGCTATATAGCCACTAAATCGCATACCACTCACATGACACCTTACATCATCAAACCATGTAATTCATCATATTTGTCGATATCAAAACAATTTAACATTCAAATCCTTATTTGAATATAATGTTATTTCAGTTATAACATTGTATAGTATGGAGTGTCTTTCAAGAGTTTTTGATAGGTAGGAAGCACCCTTTGCCTTTAAGCCAGGCAAGTATTGGACTGTTTCTGCTGAGAACATGCATGCTGTGCATTTAGTGTTGATCCATACTCTAACACAATACAAGTATATAATAATCAACAGTTCATAGTTCTTCCAGTAATAAATTATAGGTGATGTCTACAATCTGGCCAGGAATGTTTTCTTGTGCCCCTTCAGACGACGACCACCATTACCAGATACCAGCCACTTATCAATAACAGGCCTGGAAGAAATTCTTTGTGTAGTGGGCCATCACGTGCAATAAGCATCAAGTCACGTGGATTTTCCTGGTCAAGGGAGTTCATTAGACAAAGTTTTACTGCTGTTCATAGAGTAGACCAGCCTCTCACACTCAGCAGTGGATGAACAAAGGATCAAAGTAGAAACACAATTATTAAGTTACCAAAAATTGCATATAATAGACCGATCCAGGCGAAATGCATTGGATCGGTTACCAACTGCGGTCTCCGGTTAGAAACAGCTATGGCGCCCACTGTTAACATGAGATGGCAACTTCTCATTACCGATAAATACTGGAAATCTTTCAGCAAATTATTTCATATTACAAAGAGAATGAGAACGATTGTGTCTTTCCACAATATTTATCAAGATATAACCCAATGATTGAGCGGACCGATCTTTCAGATGAATGACACGGCTAAGCCCTAGTTATTCAGATTTAGATTTTTTAGCATGGGTTTCAATGGTTTAAATAAATGATTTTGAAATTAAACTTTTAGCTGAATGTAAATTGATTTTAATGAAGATTGTTTAAATATTTAATGTAGCTTTAAAAATATTATTAAATAAAAAATGTTATTACATTAGAGTATTACCACCCTTGACATTTACATGTAGTAAACATGGCAAGAACGGCTGATTAAGAAGGAAAAAAAATAGTTCACTATCAATACATGATATAATGCATAAATGCCAATGTTACAGTAATAGGAATCACCCATTGAATTATGATCTATGTGATCATTTATTTTATCCATTCACATCGTCATGTCAGATGGCGTGTTATACAAAAAATACGTTTGAACTAGACAAGCCGGACCATGACCGTCATGCAAATCGCGCTGAACGTTACTTAGTTTATTGGCATATATCTATTGGGTGAAGTTTAGGCCATTCCTATTGAATGCACAATTATTATCTGGAGATCACATACCCTTAATGGACTATAAATAAAATCCAAATACAGGTGTTAAGTAGCCTCAATACAGCTTTTCAGTAAGACATTTATCGGCCACTACACGCGTGAATCGCCATGCAACACAGTGATTCTTAGACTTCTAACCCGAGACTGTAGTGTGAAATTCAGTCGCAAGATGGCGCCAGGGGTAATTGAATCGGTCTATTCCTTCAGCAAAGTATAAATACAGTTAATATAATATATAAAATCCATATTTATATCATGATATTAACATATAAACTGCAACAAACACAGTGATCAAACAAATAAACAGGAAAGGGACTGAGAAATCCACCATATAAATTAGATCACGTGCTTTTATTTTTATAAACAAAGGCAACTGCCCAATCAGACGAGAGTATTTGAGTCACATCATGATCATACGGCAAAATGGACGTTTACCAGCCAAGATCACAAGCCAACCAAATATTTATAAACATGACATATGAAATGGCTGCAACAGTAGATTTTGGCATTATTTCAGATTAGGAAACTATCGGGTGATAAATATTTGACGTTTATCATGACCCATTTTCTGCAGATAATGTCATACCAGTGATATTCTCCCCGAACAACAAAACCAAACCAAACCTCTAGCGACCGGGGGCAGATTATCACGGACAGCTCCCTTCGTTAACATGGCGCCTAATGGCGCTGGTTCATTCTGTGCCGCTTTAGGGCTGCAGTAACAGAAAAAGTATACACAAATAAAGACATTCCCGAAAGGAAATGAAAGCTAGTATAAAAATTAGATAGGATCTGGCTTTTTATAAAAGGATATTTAAAAAATAAGCATAACAATTTGAAGTAGACACGTCCCTACTTGACATGACCAAAGCAATAGGCCCAAGCAAGATCTATCTAGATCTATATTTGTTTCAGACAAAATCTTATTAAATTTTATTGAACAATATCAACCTATTAATCACAAAATGGGTATGTAAGATATACATAAGCTGACAGTTACATGTACTAGAGCCATTGAAGATGTTATGGGCGGGAAGTATTTTGATTTTGTTATTGTTAATAATATAATTGAACTTCTAAAATTACATTACTATAATCAGATAATTTTTCCCTAATTACAGTAATTATAGGTAGCTGAGTATTTACATGATCACCTGCATCCATATTTATTTTTAAACGTAAGCAATTTGTAATTATAGATATATATGGACTTCTATATAAACCACTGTTTATAATTTAAATGTTATGAAATTAATGATTAAATACGTCAAATAGTGGTAGAAACATTCATTTTGTTATTTTTTCTATTGACAGAAGTAAAAGATGGGTTATTAATTGTTGTCGTGGAGATACATGATGAGGAAAGATTTAAATTACTTGAATACTAATTGTAGAATGTATGATATGCATTTCACTGAAACGGAATTCATGAACCAGATAAGAGATAAACTTATCTAGAATGCTATTCCAACTATTTTTGATGTAACAAATCCACCTCATGCATCCACTGAAATACAGGAGGCAGGGCCAGCTGTGATGGTAATTAATATTTATAAATATTATTGGTGAAACATATTATAAATTGGTATTATAAAATTAATTAAATAAAAAACAAGGCATCAAACCAATGAAATTTTATATATCCAAATAAATAAAAAATGAAATGGACAATGGCATGAACTGTGATTGTTGTGTGTGATAATTGATGATAAATGGAAATGATAACAAATATGTTTATGCATAATTGTTTTTATTTAAAATACACTTAAAATTACGCCTTTCATACACAAAATAACACACGTTCAGTTATTTTCTGATCAGCTGTAAATTAAGTGATTGCAAATTGTAGGCTGTGACGTGACGGGGTGATAAATAACTTAATTCTTTATTTACAGTTTCACAGCTTTGTTTTTTCGATATAATGTCTGCACAATTAAAGTGTTAATTAACAAGAGAATATTTTCTCATGCAACATATAGTAGTAGTAGTATTGGCAATTGATTTCAACCATGCGGCATAACCAGAGAGCTTTTGTTTATCTGAGACATACCCCCGGTCGCTGGGGGCGCCACTGGTTCAAAATTCAACATGGCGCGGCAAGAGTAATGCCCTCTATATTTAAGCTCTCTGGTATAACATTATTAAAGCTAATGTGATGAGGAGACCGTTAATGCGCACAACACTTACATTATTGCGTCACATTTTTTTTTATTCTGCGCCATGTGGTGCCCAGGGATTTTTTTTTATTTTGCGCCATACATTGAAATATTGCGGGAATCCCGTAAAAACGCGTCCTAGAAGCAACACTGCAAACATACATCTCCATGTATTATCAATGACACATACAGATTCTACTAGGAATTTTAGCAAGAAATGAACAACAGCAACGACAAGTAGTCCTATCACTGGTATTTTGACTCAGTTCTTAAAATCCAACATTATCGTCGATGTAAAAAGTTACATAAATAAGCATATCTAACAATCGCTGGATATAGGTTCATGTTGCCCGTTTCATTGGCTACACTGAATTGTTGGTTTGGCATCTAACTGGCAATGTAATAGACCTTGCCAACTTTTACACTTCGGGTACAGCTCCGAGCAGCGGAGGCGGAGTTTTGTGGTTTTAAATGTAGGTCGGATTCTTGTTCTGAACATCTCGGTTTGAACAACGATCTATTGCGTAATGCAATTAGAATTCAGATAGGAAAATACTCCTAGTGATAGATTAGTATCTTGTTGTTCACCATATTCTATTATTGAATGTTGTTATTGTCAACAAAGTGAAAAAATTAGCGTAAATATTTCTTTGGCGACGTCAGCTAGTATAGGTTATCGCTTGAAAATTGAAATAGCGACAGACGGGGTTGATTTACATTTTAAAATCAACTCATGGTTCACGTTAATTCGCGAGAAATAATACCCAAATGCAGTATATCAATGCCGGATTATTGCTCTATAAATCAATACTTTAGTGCAACACAATATGTCTCCTATTTGACGAGTATTTTCGACCCAAATAGCACACCCGTTTGTTTATTAGAATTAAGCTTAGATTCCATATACGCGATATGAGGCATGGGTGATACGGCATGCGTGTGTGATTCCATATGAACGTGCGTTCCAATGCGTTTTCAGTCTCTCATGCTAAGAACATGGCAATACAATAGAAATACAGATATATTAGGGGAAAAACAGATGAGTGTGTGTGTGTGTGTGTGTGTCTGGTTCAGTTACTACCCCAAAACAGATTTACACATTTTAAATTTAAAAAAAAACTTATTCAGCAATATGCCAGAGATTTGAACTACAATTTGATGTGGAGAAATTCGAACAATACTTCAGGGTGTACAGAGAATCTAAAATCCCGCCAAATTATTCGGGAAACACCTACCCATGACGTCATATTCTAGATTCTCCCGTACGTTTTTATCCAAGTTGCCGTATACAATTCAGTTGGCCGTATCCGCATCGATACGCAGGACAAATCGTATGCCGCATACGGACATATGGAAGCGCTCTCGTCTGTTTACATGGAATCTCGTCTGTTTATATGGAATCTTAAGCCTGTCAGATAAGAATCTTATATATACTACATCTATAAAATATGGGGGGGGGGACCTCGAGGAGATGACAGCAACCAAACTTTTCGCCCAAAAATTAGGTCTCCAATTAGGTTTTAATTATATGCCATACATCACCTTATCTTTAATAAACTAGAGACACAAAATAGTAATCATCCTGCGAGGGCTAAACCATAAATTTAAATTGCTGACGGCATCACCACTTGAACGCCGTAAGAAGAGATGCTATATGATTAAAGCAGTAAATGCTGAATGGCACTATCCAAACACATTTCTCAATATTGTTACATACCTAGTTCCTTGGAATACACTATATTGATAGCACTGTTGCATATAAACCTAGGTCAAGGTTACGATCATCACGTGATGTTTGGATCAGCGTATTGAGTACCAGGGTACATGTAGACTGAAAGGTTAGTCGTAGATCTGGCAGCATTGAGTTCACATGGAACTGTGGTACGAAGACCGTCATGAATAGCAGTATTCAGAAATATCAATCACTGATGCAATGAACAACGGGAAGTGTCTTTATGGCTCATATATTATTTCAACAAGTATGCCTTTTTTATTTATTTAATTTTATGCTGATAAAAGCTTATACGACCAGGTAAATCTGAAGAGATTTATCAACCCACTGAGAAGATGAGCTGATCACTCTAACCATATATCCGATCAACACTGCATGCCATCAGCCAAGAAGAAGTACCGTCTTGCCAGATATTTGGATCTATATCCTCAACATCAGATAGGTGGAAGCTGGAGTTACGTCTGTTTGAGCAGGTTAGCTTCTTGGAATTTGGCAGCATTAGATAACCTCCAGATTAACCGACCACTTGGCTACTTATTTTATTAAGTTGGATTTTCTCACCTAAAACTGGATCCCTTTACCCTTGAATGTGAATCTATTATATTGCTTACTAAACATCTAGAGATCAACTTTCTCATTAATTATACAAGGACTGTACAGATTTTGTATATTATATTTGTAATATTACAGCAATATTTGAGTAATTTGTCATGGATAAGATCATCATCAGAACTAAAAAAACTATTTATATAAAAAAGATTTAAAATTTATGAAGGTATATTATGTCTTACTTTTGGAAGATTTTGTAAAAGTTCTTCCTCTTAAAATGGTAATATGAAGAAAAAAAATATTTCCAAAGACAACAGACGTCCTAAAACCACATTACTGTTACCACGTATTTGTCATTAAACAAGTACAGTGCCATTGTTTATCTATATTGGTATAATAATGATAAAATACCACCTTCTTTCAAAATCAGTTACTATGCTTTTGCAAAAGAACTCTAAAATCATAATGTTCACATAAAACTACAAAACACGTTGCATCGGTTACCAACTGTGGTCTGGTTAGAAACAGCTATGGCGCCCACCGTTAATATGGGATGGCAACTTTTCACTAACGATAAATATTGGAAATCTTTCAGCAAATTATTTCCTTTTACACGGGAGACTGAGACTAGTATTTTAGCTGAACGACTGTGTTTTTCCAAAGGATTTAACACAATCTTTATCAAGATATAACCCAATAATTGAGCGGACCAATTTTCCAGATGAATGACACAGCTAGCTTTAGTTATACATATCGACTTGTAGGGGATTTTTAGCATGAGTTTCAATGGATTAAATACATGATTTTAAAAATAAACTTTTAGCTTAATGTAAATTAATTTTAACGAAGATTAAAAAAATATTTAATTTAAAGTTTTGGGAATATTTTACTTGTACCTGGAAATCAATTATATATGTACCACCTGTATATTATTAAATTAAAAATGTTATTACATTAGAGTATTAACACTCTTGACATTTACATATAGCACGGTTCATACACATTTTGACATCTCAGATTCCAGGACTTATCAGGTTCTTCCAATGTGAAATTCAAGGACCTTTACAATGAATTCACGAACTCTTAACACGCAAAAATACACTCATATTTCGGAAGAAGTGTAACGACTGAATTCCTGTATGCTTATGATTAGAAATATAGATCTGTATGTCCAAATTCAAGAACTTTCAAAAACCTCTACAGAAATTCCAGGACTTTCCAGGCCTGGAATCCAAATTTTCAAATTCCAGGACTTTCCAGGTTTTCAATGACCTGTATAGTAAACATTGCATGAATGGCTGATTCAGAAAATAAAACATCGTCATGTCAGATGGCAAAGGTTCTAAAAAAAAATTAGTTCGAACTAGACAGGCCGGACCATGACAGCCATGCAAATCTCGCTGAATGTTACTTCTAGTGGCATACATCTTATTGGATGAAGTCTATGCTTTTTAAATGCAAAATTATGGTCTGGAGATCACATAACTTTAATTGACTATAAATAAAATCCAAATATAGCTGGTAAATAGCCTAAATCCACCTTTTCAGTAAGACACTTATCGGCCACTAGACGCGTAAATTTGGTTATAACAGGATAACCAAGCTCGGATGAGAAAGGAGGAGGGTTGAGTGTGGGGTTAGTACCCCCACATCGTAAAATATATACAGAAATGTTGAAAGTACAAAGAAGTCTTGCCTGGAAGAGCCTTCATTACGAGGACGTATGATGCCACGGAAGCCACAGGCCTGAGCACGCTTCTTTCGGCCATTTGGGAAATCATGTACCAGGTAGAAAAGACGGCACAAGTATTTGCGGAAATGACCAAATACAAACTTCCACTGCTGGGAATCAGTGAAACAAGATGGACACAGACTGAACAAAGAAGAACACCTACAGGAGAGCTGTTACTCTTTGCTGAACATGATAATAATAATAATGTATATTTAATAAAGCGCCCTTACTAGCAGGAGCCATTCAAAGGCGCTGTACAAATAATATGTAATATAATAATACCCCAAATAATGTCTGTAAAAACCCTGTAATGATTTAAAAGATAATAAATATTTATCTGTGAAAGCGACCTTAAATAGGTGTGTTTTTAGAAGAGACTTAAAATTTCCAAGAGTAGACGCATTTCTAATATTTGTCGGCAACTTATTCCACAAAGTGGGGGCTGCAACACTAAATGCATCACCATATGACTGAGCGAGCATGACTGCAATTATCTGAGATGACAGTCTTATGGACTAACTTTCTAATGAAAATAGGCTGAGATCACTAACTTATTGGACTATAATAATCATGCGGCTAATATGCATTAATCAGATTTATACGGTTATCATAAAAGAATCTTGAAAATGGATACCTTCTAACAGGTAGCAAGTAGGTTTTGAAGATTGGGGTGATATGATCATACCTTTTCAGTATTTGTTACAGAATGCTCTGAAGCACTAGGCACTATTCTGAATGTGAAGCGATAATGTTAAACAGATATGCATATAACAGGGAGTTACAATAGTCTATACAGATGTAACAATAGGCATGAACATCAGTACAAGTGATCTGCAAGAATGTTTTTAAAAGTGGATGTTCTTAAGATGGTAGAGGCACTCGCATACAGATGTGACATTCATGAATACATGGTCAAAAATGAACCTGATTCTTTACTGACCCATTAGGAATCAAGATGCACCCTCTAATGCTGGTGCATTATAGATTTAACACAATGTGCATCCTAGACCAAATACAAGAAAAGGTGTAATCATTCTCATGGGAGATTTCAATGGCCAATTGGAATACAAACAATGGATATTCGAAATAGTATGCTACAAAGCATCCTAGACAAGTACAGAGAAAAGGATGCAATCATTCTCATGGGAGATTTCAATGCCAAGATTGGAATGGACAACAATGGATATGAAGAAGTGATGGGAACCCAGGGTGTAGGAGAGATGAACGAGAACGGAGAAAGATTTGCAGACACATGTGCATTGAACAACATATTCACACATAGAAGGATACACAAGACTACATGGGTGTCACCTGAGCACTTGACAGAGAACCAGATAGATCACATTTGCATACGAAAGAGATTTAGGAGGTCACTTGAAGATGTGAGAGTGGAGAGAAGAGCAGACGTGGCATCCGACCACCACCTGCCTGCTGATTACCAGAATGAAACTCAAGCTGGATGGTGACAGCAACAAACAGACGAAAGTACAATGTGCAGTATGAAGAACAACCAGTCCTTAATAGCCTGTGGCAGAACATCAAAGAGATACTGCAGAAGGAGAAGAAATCAGCATTAAACAACAATCGAACACAAACAACAAAGGCACAGGCAGATCACACAAAGACCAACAAAGAGGTAAAGAAGAGTGTAAAAATGGACAACCTACATCGACAGTCTGGCAGAAGAAGCCAAATAAGCTGCATATACATGGGCCAGCTGTATGACACTACCGGGAAACTAGCAGGCAAGTATAGCAAGCCAGAACGACCCGTTAAAGACAAGCAAGGAAGGAACATCACAGGAACTGAGCAACAACTCAACAGATGGGCTGAACATTTTGAAGAACTTCTGAATGGACCTCCCACACTGGACCCCCCCCCCCAGACATACAACCAGCAACAGTAAATCTACCGATCAAATGTGACAAGCCTATCAAGGAAGAAATCTGAAGGGCCATAAAGCACCTGAAGAACAATAAAACAACAGAGATCTCGCAGAAGCACTCAAAACAGACATAGACACGTCTGTGGAACTATTGTAACCCCTTTAACTGAGATTTGGGAAAAGGAAAAATGCCATCAGACTGAAGAATGGGATACCTCATAAACTCCACAAGAAAGGAGACCTCAGCAACTGCTCCAACAACAGAGGAATCACACTTCTGTCAGTACTGTGGAAAGTCTTGGACAGAATGAAAAGTGAAATTGACCCATGACTGAGAGATCAACATGGTGGATTCTGCCCAACCAGATCATGTGTTGATCATATTGCAACACTATGCATCATGGCAGTGCAATCCTTGGAATGGAACTCTCCACTCTACATCAACTTTGTTGACTATGAAAAGGCGTTTGTCAGCATTAACATGGATACCATATGGGATCTGCTAAGACATTACAGCATACCAACCAAGCTGGTCAGCTTAATTAAGAACAGCTATGAAGGTGGTACAGATGCGGATGTTAAGGCAAGTATTGTCAAGGCTAGCGGAGCATTTATACATATCAAGAACACATGGAGTTCCAAAGTGTTGGCATTGCACATGAAGATACGCCTGTTTAACTCCAACTGTATGGAGCAGAGATATAGAGGGCAACTAACCCCACCACCAAAAAAGTACAGACCTTTATCAATAACTGTCTGAGAATAATCCTCCAGATTTGCTGGCCAGATACCACCAGTAACAATGACTTGTGGGAGAACACACACGAACTGAACACTGGAGATGAAATCAGGAGACGATGGGGGTGGATGGATCACACACTCCAGAAATCAGCATCAACTATCACTAGGCAGGCAGGCCCTACCATGGAACCCACAAAGAAAAATAGTTGGGCAAGAAATATGCGGAGAAGGGATCTCCTGACAGACACAAAGATGACAGGTTACAGCTGGAGGGAGCTTGAAAAAAAGCTGAGGGATGATGGGTGAAAGAAGAAGAAACACAAAAAGAATAATATAAATATGATAGATTTTGAAATAATAATTTATTGAATTAGATACTCCATCTGGATCTCAATTCATACTCTGCAACACAAACCAACACTCAGCATAACAACTATTTGTCCTCCATATCACATGGTAATAGCACATACTGCAAGATATCATCACCATGTGGCTGTTCTATGTATATGACCTGATTATCAATCATCCCTTCAGCATCAGTCTGAACTATGACCTCTGTAATATCAACATTATCATGTGGCTGAGAAACTTCCACATTTATGGTATCAGCCACATCAATGATCTGTTGGCTCGTATCAGAATAATCATGTGTATCAGTGGGATAAGTCTCCAGTGAAGGATTTTCAGGATTATCATTTGAGATTGATTCCAGCTTCTCATTCAGGTTATCCGATGTATTTATTGCAGAGCAATCGGTCATAAAATGGGCCATTGCTGGTTTTTTATTAGCAGCAGCGGCGGCACTGCGGAGGCGGTGCATTGAATATGGACCACCTCTCGTGTTACGAGAGATACGGGGTAGTTCGACCTGATGCTGTCTGCTGCAGTGATTCACCATCACCCATCTTTCGAGACACTGATATGGGCAATATGGACAATGGTGTCTCTTCACGCCCATGTGTCGCAGTTTGTGACGTCGGAAATCTGACTTCTCCTTTGTCTTATAGTTACAGAACTCGCAGGTGAAGGGCATGATACCCTGATGAACGGCCAAGTGATGATTTCTCAACCGACTTTTGTCGGGTGTAGCAAACTGACACAGACTGCAGCGGAAATATTCCTTTGGTTTGTTGCTTGGTTTCTGCAACCTCTTGATGCCCTCGTGTACTTGCCTTGTGTGATTTCTTCGCTGAACCTGGTTACGGAATAGCTTGCCACAGACAGTGCATGGCACCTTCTTCATACGTTCCTCTGTGTGGACACGTTTACAGTGAGCTTCCAGCCTCCACTGATCACCAAATAGCTTGTAGCAATATTTGCATCTGACCTTATCCTCCCCTTCAACTTCAATTTTATGCTGGTGATGCCGACCTGATGCCATTTTTTGTCCGCCTGTTTGTGAAGATGGTTTGAAGGTTTCATCATCACTATCACCACCATTATCATCATCTACAGTGTCATCATTTGATAAAGTATTTTCGAGCGTTGTACCTGCAGCTTTCTCTGGTACCGATGCTACAGACTTTTGCATAGACTTAACCGACTCAAGATCAGTAAGAAAATCCGAATATTTCTTCTTTTTCATACATGAACGGCTGTGCTCAGTTTTGAAGTGAGCCTCCATTTCATTTTCACTGGAGAAATTCAGTTTATGCCTGTAACATCTGAGCACTTGCTTAGACAGCTGCAGTATCGGTGGTGACACCTGGTGGCTGGTTTCAGTCTCTCCAGTTGAAGATTCCATGTCACACACAGTGTCCTGATCCAGATTATTGTCAGGATCTATCAACGGATCTTTGTCATGCAGCTCCATAATATGCTGACGCAGCTTTGTGACCTGGACTGATTTGCTACACTGTTCACAGACCACTTTTAACATGCAGTCTTTATAATGCTGATAAAATTTATTCAACTGTTGAAATCCTTGCCCACATTTCTTACAAACATGCCGAGGTCTGATGCTGCCTGGATGGACTTCTACTAAATGATCATGAATCACATTCCAGTCATGCTCTCTTGGAAATTTACATTTCTCGCACAAGAAACATCTGAATGTATCCTTCGTGTCATGGCATCGAACATGCACATAAAAATTATCAGGATCTTCCGTTCTGAAATTGCAGCTTTTGCACCGTAAGTGATTTTGGCGCCGATGTTTGTCAAGTTGGTCATGCGACCTACACACATAGCTGCACATGACACAGGGCAGAGAAAAATTTACATGGTGCACCTTTGTCAAGTGTGTCTTAACCTTCTCCCAGTCAGCTGTCAAACTCAATGGTCTTCCCCTACGGTTTGTTCCACTGTCAGAGTGACAAAGACAACAGGTGAATAAGTTCTTAAATCCGGAAGTCTTATGGCATTCAGAATGAATACTTAATTCAGTTTCACTGAATATCGATAAATGTGGACAGACTGCACAACAATAGCCTGCAACTGTTTTTCTGATTGGCTCCACGGTCTCGGATACGTCATCTGCCAACCCAGTATCACCCCGTCCCATATCTTCGTTTTCATTCTGGAGTTCATTTGCATAAGAATGATCCATCTGATCTGCTGGCTGACCATTCAGGCCATTTTCTTTATCGGTAATGAGACTTTCTGCGAAGCAAGTTGCTACATGCTCCTGAATTTGACCGAGTGACAGAGAAGATAGCTTACAGACTTTACAATAATACAATATCATTTTGCCAATCATTGCGTCCATGTTTAACTCCGTATCTCCACTGTCTCGTTTTCCTTCGTCGGTTTTCACATCAGGCGAGCCAGGAGCATCACATTCAGGAATCGTTAATTCCAGAATGATGCCCTCTTGCTTAGAACCTTCATCATATATCTTTACCAGCTGAGATGATTGTCTGTCAACGTTACTGAATCTATCTGTGACACTGGACTTCTCGTGTGGGACAGATGTGTCAGAATAGCACAGTGCATCTTTAGGCAAAGGGTCACTTTTATTTTCTTCCTCTTCCATCATACAAATCCTAAAAAATAAATGAAAGTGTCACTTTTATTTTCTTCCTCTTCCATCATACAAATCCTAAAAAATAAATGAAAGTGTCACTTTTATTTTCTTCCTCTTCCATCATACAAATCCTATAAAATAAATAAAAGGGTCACTTTTATTTTCTTCCTCTTCCATCATACAAATCCTATAAAATAAATAAAAGGGTCACTTTTATTTTCTTCCTCTTCCATCATACAAATCCTATAAAATAAATGAAAGTGTCACTTTTATTTTCTTCCTCTTCCATCATACAAATCCTAAAAAATAAATAAAAGGGTCACTTTTATTTTCTTCCTCTTCCATCATACAAATCCTATAAAATAAATAAAAGGGTCACTTTTATTTTCTTCCTCTTCCATCATACAAATCCTATAAAATAAATGAAAGTGTCACTTTTATTTTCTTCCTCTTCCATCATACAAATCCTATAAAATAAATAAAAGGGTCACTTTTATTTTCTTCCTCTTCCATCATACAAATCCTATAAAATAAATAAAAGGGTCACTTTTATTTTCTTCCTCTTCCATCATACAAATCCTATAAAATAAATGAAAGTGTCACTTTTATTTTCTTCCTCTTCCATCATACAAATCCTAAAAAATAAATAAAAGGGTCACTTTTATTTTCTTCCTCTTCCATCATACAAATCCTATAAAATAAATAAAAGGGTCACTTTTATTTTCTTCCTCTTCCATCATACAAATCCTATAAAATAAATGAAAGTGTCACTTTTATTTTCTTCCTCTTCCATCATACAAATCCTAAAAAATAAATAAAAGGGTCACTTTTATTTTCTTCCTCTTCCATCATACAAATCCTATAAAATAAATAAAAGTGTCACTTTTATTTTCTTCCTCTTCCATCATACAAATCCTATAAAATAAATGAAAGTGTCACTTTTATTTTCTTCCTCTTCCATCATACAAATCCTATAAAAAAAATATGGGAATATCAACTTTTACTATCAATATATAAGCCATGCAGGATTAAAATATTGGTTAGTCACAAAGGCTGATGATGACTAACGAACATATCATGGTTTGAAAAGAAGTGTAAAAATTTAAATCTTCTGTTTGTGACCACTTTTGTGTGCATGGTAAGCTAAATAAACTGAACAACCTCCATGATGGATGAAACACCCTTCAGACGTAGCTCTGCCAGGATTTGAACCCAGTTGTTGGAAGCATGTGGCCAACTGCGCTCACTATCAGTTAGACCATGGAGATGCCTCCAAACAATTAAGAAGAAACACAAGTTTATCAATTCATAGTAAGTTCAAGCTGAACATAGTAAATATTTAAGTGTTGCTTGAGTATGAACATCCTTAGTTAAATAGCAAATTATAAATCACCTTTCAAAGAGTTATCTTTACTTAAGCTAACACGAATAACAATATTACACATCTCCAATAAACAGATGAGTCACTGGCTCATATTGTCCTTCTTCCTCTGAATATCGTGTGATATGAAAAATGGCGACAATTGATCCAGATCAAAATCGCCAAGCATTTATAAACCATTTATACCTATGAAATATAGAGGTAAATTAATTATTTTCTCTCCAAGTAAGTGACATTATCATATTATAAATATAATATATATATAATTATGATTTAATGATGATAATAATAATAATTAACAAAACCAACCCTACTAGCAGGACTCTTTCAAAGGTACCGTAACCCCCCCCAAGATGTTATTTTTCCTAAAAAGCAGTGAATTTTTAATTACAGATTTAATTTTCAAGGGATAATCCACTTCTAACCTTTTCCAACAAACTTCATCTCAAACTGATACCATATACCTGGTACACAATTACCATGTGTGACCTACTTAAGAAAGAAACACCTGCAATAGGATCTGGCTGAATGGCATGATATTTGGGGATGAATCTTAGTAAAATCTTGAAATGCATATGCCATCTTACTGGTAGCCAATGTAGTATTCAAGTGGTTGTCATTACACAAGTTCCCCCATTCTGAATTTGGTGAAGGTATTTTATGCCATGTCAGATTGACTGTAAAACATTAATTTACATTAATACATTTGTCATTATTATCATCAAAACATGATACAATTTCATATAAATACTTGAGCCCACTCCACTGAGCAGTTAAAATTAATGGCTCATGGACACACATGTAAGAATGGATGGTTATACAGCTGTCAGGACGTTATCAGATCATTATACAATGTCATGATGACTTTTAACATTCCTAAAAGCATATTTAAAAAAATATCTAATTAAAACATGTCATAGGTTCATCATACTAAGTGAAAGAAAAGAGGTCATGGACATATCAATTGGGTAAACTAATGCACAACTGAAAATATGAGATAACGGCAAAACTTATCTGTAAATAATACGATTGTGTAATTTGCGTATATGACGCACATATCAACCAGAGATTGCTTTATCGCACAAAGTACATATTAGCTTATACAATTATACCATTTTTTTTTAAATATCATGTCAGCAATATCAGGTTAAATAAAGTTTGTCCATTGAGTTTTTTCAGTTCATTTTGGAAAAACACGTTGTTACAATCATGTGAGTGATAATGAGATGATTGGCTGCGGTAACCAGTTACAGTCATTGTTAGTGCTTCTTCATCGTTTAAAAACAGTAGAAAGAAAGATAACGGTGAGCAGTAATAGGAGACAAAATGTGGGAATCTACTAATTCTACAACATGATACCAATCCCGCCACACAAGACTGATCCTGCAACATCAGACTGATTGCATAATATGATGTTTACACAATGCAACTTCACTGTGTCACTGATTTTGTTTGTATCCACTGATCTGGTTATCTCTGATGGCAGAAATCTAAGGAGAAAAATTAATCGTTATCAACCACAGTTTTGTTCTCGGCTATTTAGAACTTTTGCTTGATTTTCTTTCTGTGGTCAAAATACCAGAGTTCTGCTGTTCACTTAAGACGCCATTATATCGAAGCAGACCCGATTGGTAGGAATCATCTCAATCTGTTGATAGACCCACGCGAACGTCTACGTTTCCCTGCTCCATGCATATGTCAGCCAACCGGACCACAAAGTAGTCAGTTTGGAATGTAAAAACTGTCATCAATTAATCAGTCAATTACATCAGGCATCATACTGGACTTTGGCCATAAGCAATTTAATATTACAAACTAATTAAAAACTTTGTTGCTAATTGATTTATTTCACATATTTGTCTTGTTAGTCATTTGAAAATGTGTCCACAATCAAAGTACAATACACATATATTATGTAGATTTCATTTATGGCCACTTACTGTATGCTTCACCAATTGACTGATTTAACTAGTTACATGTCTCCCATGAATGAGACGGGGATCATTTTCGGGTTGTAAAAAATGAAGACACACAATTATATAAAAATCATCATACAAAGTATAATTTCAGAAGACCCAAATTGATGCGACCTATGAAGCCACAAAGTGTCTATTCATGTAGAAGATAACCATAATCGACTTTAAAATCAACTACAGATATTTTAGCGGGGGATTATAAGATGATCTGATCATGTCAGACGTTCTCTCATTGGTCGAATTTTATAAATATCCAATAGTGATGGTGCAATGGATCAACTCATGGAAAATTTGGAATAAATAGTTGATTCCATCTGCATCACTTCAAATAATATATTTTTTTCTTTTACATCAGCATTACTCAATGAAATAAACTAGCACATTGTGTGCGTTCAAACATTGCTTTTTAGCTTTTATTGCATTGTGTATCAATTAGGGACTCTCCTCAGTCAATCATTTAGACTAGTTGAAAACAGGGTTTTTTTTACGTCAAAACGTATTTTTGATGGGATTTTTAACACTGTCCTGTCAAAAACTAACCCTATATGGCACAAATTTGAAACAACTTAGTCTGGGCTGAGGTGCCTCAAATTGGGATGTTTATGCACGAATCAACTACAACCCAAGACAAAACTGTCTCATTCAATTTTACAGATTTCACAGATGCTTAGTTAAAGCAATGACACCTATTAGACAGATTTATTATTGTTTACCTTCATGCTAATATCAATCAATCAATCAAGTTTATTTCAGAACTGCATACAATACAATATTAGGTAATAACATTCATGTATTGCTTATACAATAATTAGCAGTATACAGTCCCAAGCCATGGAAAAGAGACTGTAGCCTCAAAACAATATTGTATTATTTAATTTGTTTAACAATATTAAGTCAGTATTCAGTTTTGAGGTATTCCATAGCTTAGACAACAACAAATAAAGATAGATAATGAACATATAATAAGACAGGACAAAACAGTCTGGACACATGGCTACACTGAAACACCCCACCCACCCACATGCCTCACCCAGCCCCACCCATGGGAAAACTGGGCTGTACATATAATATATTAATCAGTCGCTGTGCTCCCGAATCACGGCCCTTCAGAATCTAGAAGAGAAACCAGATATATGTATCAGTGTCTGATGAGCAGAATTTGTATAGGGTCCTGAAGATAAAAGATTCCATGTAATATTTGGTATAGTGTAACATTCACCTGGTAACAGTGATCCCAGACACACAGAATAAAACGACCAATGTATATTTTCATATTTTACCATTACCGGGTAGTTTAATGAATAGAGACTGACGTGTTTACGATGTTACGAATGGGGAAATATTATCAAGCTAGTGTTATTATTATTTCTAGCCGTCAGATAGCAGGACCAGCAATTGCAGTTTCAATATCGAGATTCTAGTCGTCAGCTGACAGTACCCAGCACTGGCAGCATATGGCTAAACAATGATGAAACATACAATATTTAAATTATTCACTCAACAATTTTTTTTAGTGAATTAGAACTATGATTACAGTGACATCGACCTATCCTTGCCCATCAGCTCAGTTTTTGCAATTGCGTTCGGAATAACTGTTGGTGCTGCCACCTATTGACTAGCAATAACAACACAAGTTTGGTATTCCATTATGTAAAGCATTATAAATGTTTATATTGGTAAACTGCTCCTATAATGATAAAATATAATAATATTCTATCAAATGACTTGTGACTCAACTAGATCTATCTATTTGATATTATACCAAATATTAGTTGAAACAATCATAAATATGCCTACTCGATCTCATTGACTGATTGAGACTGCCAGTGTTTATCCTAGGCATCAATTCGATTAATACCATAACCTGACATTTTTATTTGAACTTGATACTGACTGATGTAATAATTAATAGAATATAGTCTAACTTTTTGGTTTGTGTCCGTTTTAACTGAGAACTTAAGGAACGATCCTTTTATTTACCTCATTACAAATCCGCTGTTATGTTCGATAGCACCGTTTAAGCAGGTAGGAAGTAAAACTATGTGTAAAAGAAAGGAAGCTGGAAACGAAGTATATTTTATGTAAAATAATTAGGAACATGGCATTTAAGCAATCGATAAACAGCTTCAAATTTACCTTTTCCGTCACCGCTCAAGTGTAGATCTAGTTCATATTGTAATCACTAGATGGCTATCTATGGAATCCACGAGGACTACTAAATATTAAATTGGCATAATTTGTCTCTAGTTAACTACAAATATTGATCGCGATCTATTAATTTTTAATAAAGACAGATATGGACGCGATTATTGAAAATAGAGCCACACGATATTACAGTTCTTGAATACACAAAAAGAACTGAATAAACAGTGGAATTTATTGAAATAGACTCTAATTAAAACTAAAAGGGGATGCCAATTTTATAGTAGAGAAGAAAAACCATCATTATAATAACATAACTTTCTACCGAAAAATAACGTTGAAATGTCTTAAAGATGCTAAATGAAATAAGAAAAAAAGGAATTATGTGTTCTTAATAAATTCAAGGGTGTGAATTAAATTTGTTGGTGAATCTAAATTTTGATTTCTTTTTATAAATTCTTTGTGAACATTGGATTGAGTACAGCCCAAGTTGTCCAAATTATAAATATAATACGTAGCTGAATGTATCTATTGATAAGAGTGTGTGAGAGGATGACGTTGTCTCTTTGTTAATCTATACAAGTATGATGTTCCTGTTCAACCCTGTACTGGTTTATTAAATAATATAAATGTATGATACTGAATAAACGTACCAATTTAAAAGAATATCATAAGCAAAACAGTCGTAAAAGTAGTCAACAGCAAGACACTGCAGTCGTCTGATTTTAAATTTGCTGATCATGCCCTCATTGAAAAATGTCTAGTGTGGCGAGTTTATATTAGAAGCCATAACTGAAACTGTTCCACATTACTATCGACTGTTGGGGCAACACTGATTGTTTTTGGAGGAATTGTGCAAGGTATTATTTGTGAAATCAATGCGAAACGCATATTATATCTTTAACAGGAAAAAGTATTAATCTAAACATTTTCTTTTCGTGAAATATCTGTTTTAATAAATGATAATATTAAAATGAATGTCTTCACGTGAATTTCATAGTAATGTTGTATTGTGGAACCTATCTGTCAACACATTATTTTCAAATGGCTCTAGAACACCAAGAACAGCTGTGCATATAAACCTGCACGCATATCCCAGTGTTGTATCTTGTAGACAGTCATATTTGGTGTGCCCTACCAACATAATCAATTGTATTTAATTTTGTTCAACAGATAATTCCAACAACTAACTGGTTACGATCAGGTGACGATTAATATTCGGCTAATATTTGTGGATTCCAAATTGGAATCCACAAATATTAGCACATGTAATGTCAAATTAGATAATGAATTCATAAATTAAAAATAATATATTAAAAACTTATAACCTTACAGTGTGAAATCATCCTGAAATATGAATGATCCATATTTTATACAGAACTATTCCTTGTACATTTGACATGAAAATAGTGTGCCAAGGAAATTCATAATGAATAGAATGTTGTTTTGTAAAGCATTTGGTTCAATTTGATACCAGAGTTTTACTGTAATGATCTCCATCATTGTTATGATGATGATGATGATGGATAATACATAAACCACACCAACCAAAATTCCCTAAGTAACCAAATAAGGTAATGTTTATATGTGGGTAGATTCTCCTACCATGTTTATTTCATCTTCACCGTGTACTGAGATTGTTATGTTACACAAAATTCAGATTTACACCAAGACTCTACAGATTCATTGCCAAGACACTTTCCCTGCTCGTTTTATACATAAAAAATGCATATATATATATATATATATATATATATATATACACACATATATATCTATATATACATCATATTTACAATATCAAACATACTTAACACAGGTGCATGCATCCCGTGTCAGCACCTGGAACTGACTCAACATGATTTTAGTGGAAATACCATCAGCAACTGTACACAACAGAGATATGTTAACACACTGCACAGTACCTTTATATCCTAACAACAGATGACTTTACTCACGACCTCCACTGTGCCTTGACAAGGAACTGACATAACGAATCATGTTAATCATGCTGTTCTCACATATGTTAAAAATGACTACATGCAAAATCAAAGAAATGGGAAATCACACACAAAACTGCTCACACATTTTAAACATACTGCAACTAATTAACATGACCGACTGCGCTTTACAGCTAACTTGATATGGGTGGTAAACACCGTCAACGTGGAGTGCACACCAAAGAATGAATATAAAACAATGGGCAGGAAAAAAACCACTGGCGCAGACTTTAATAACTGTATCAATAAAAAGCAATTGCGATAAAACAGCTGACAAACACCTATCCGATACTGTTAATACGCAAGGAATAGTACCCAAATAGGATATCACCGCAGAGAGGAACTAAAATATTTCTTAACTCAAAAAAGATCTTGACCAAATTTAAACACCACCAAAAATGGGTAACGTAAATCTACACCATCTCACCACTTGAACCAATGAAAGATGGTCATATTAACGGATAATTATACCCACAACTAAAACGGTAACATATCGGAGAACTGAGATTAATTTCTTATCACTCCATCAGATACAAAAAGATGTACATATACAAAGATGATGATGCCTGTGATTTGTACAATGTCACGATATATATATATATATATATATATCATACAGACTATACCGTCCTAAATTATAATACCAATTTGGAACAAAGTTTTACATCTACAATTAATGTTTGATTCTAGAATTCACCATACGTAATGCCGTAACAAAGGAATGCCAGGATCTGGCAACGAACTTATGTAGTCCTGTCTGATAAGGAACCGCCACCAGTGTTTGGAAAGAAAATACCACCGATGTGTGTGTGGTAATGTACCAGTTTCTGTAATCAACCGTTGGAGGGGGGGGGGATTTTGTTATTAAGTAGTATGAATATGCCACCCCCACAATAACACAATCTTTCACTGTTTGCTGCATGGAAGATCAAAACATACACAAGATTCGGAATAAAGTTTGATAATCTGCATCACACACTGCTGTAGACCAGCAACAAACTTAAGTAATAATAAGCTCACAGAGCCTTTTATCTCACTATAAGTAATACACATTTCTCCATCTAGGAAAAACATTAGCGTCAACTGAAAACTGTGCCACCAAATGTAATGCAACGTAATGCAAATGCTGAAGATTAGCTGGCAATGGAATAATCTTGTCATTTAAGTGAAGTTACATTTTACCCTGGATACAGCGAAATACTCAAACAGATGATGCCGATGACATGATACGCAGCTTTGATGATACAGACCTCGTAACTTAGTCAGAGAGGAGGAGATATACTGCTTGTTGGAAGCATAAACAAATACTGCACGATTAGCAGCGCCAAAGGATTTGTCTGCAGGATTACTTAATAACCTGTAATTATGAGCAACATTAAGTTCACATATCAGTATCGTGTCAACTCGATCAGTTTAAAGGTTTACACCATTGATACACTTTTCGACAACGTTCTACACGGACAGAAATGTGCAAGCATCGATGATGCCAAGATTGGCAAGGATGGATCACAGCCAACACAATTTCAGTGACTCCGCAGAAATGATGTCAGAATGCTAAGATTAAGATGTGGCGGGCCACAGCAGTGGCACGATACACTGTTGACACGCAATTATCATTCTAATCCATGAGTAGTGGCACAGTTGTAATAATGAGGCAGTTATGATGTGAAGCTCAGGTCATTGCCACAATCTGTGTAGGTGTAAATTACGACTGAGCACGGACCGAACATCGCTGACAAACCTCAGCGCATCCAGCATTGGCAGAAGATTCAGTAGTGCCGTGTCTGTTGGGTCTGAAAACCACGACTTGATGGGGATTGCATTATCTGAAAGTGGACGAATGTGAGAATAAAACAAAAGCGGTTCTCTGTGATGTTTAACCGATTAATTACAATTCCTGTACGCCACTGGTTCATTTTGGAAATTCCCACTCTCAGTGAACTGCCACACATCTTCAAAACTTCATAGAATATAACATTACCTCAAAATTCAATACTGATTTATGACTTACCAGGATATGCCTTATAAGCGCCTGGGGAGTTATCCAGAATGAATATGCTTGAGAGGTCTGAACTTATTGCTGATAAATCTTTTGTATAACTGCCAAAATCAAGATTACAGTGCTGAAAATAGATATCAATGTAAATCAATGATTAACTACGTGACAACAAAATTTATGATAATGTTAGATCAGTCTGTATTACCTGGTAATAATAATAATAATGTATATTTAATAAAGCGCCCTTACTAACAAGAACCATTCAAAGGCACTGTACAGATAATACGTAATATAATAATACCCCAAATAATGTCTGTAAAACCCCAAATAAGAAATTTAAAACATAATTATTATTTATCTGTGAAAGCAACATTGAAAGGGTGTGTTTTTAAAACACATTTAAAATTTTCAAGAGATGACACATTTTTAATGTCCCAGCAACCTATTCCACAAAGGGGGTGCTGCAACACTAACCACACAATCACCATATGACTGGAATCGAGACACTGCCTGGATAACCCGAGTTTCCGGGATGACTTTCTAATGGACACCAGTTCACATAGATATTCAGTTGTCATATCATAGATAGAGTTATAAGTTATTTATGAAATCTTGAAATGGATACACTCTCTAAAAGGTAGCCAATGTAGTTTTTGATGAATTGGGGTGATATGATCATATTTTCGAGTATTTGTCACTACGCCAGCTGCACTATTCTGAATTCGATGAAGGCGATTGATGTTATAATCAGATATACCATATATACTAAAGATATTAATACCAGTGTGAAAATTTGTACCACACATAACATTGTGCTTTTTCACAGATGTTCAAAACACTCTTAATACAACTATTCCAACGAAATCACAATATCCACTTATATCCCCAGTTCTGGCAAACAATTATTTGCTCTTTCCTATCTACGATATCTGAGCAAATGACATGATCGAGTAACCTCTGACCTCTGATGTATATAGTAACAGTATCTGGTTAAGCCGCTCCCTTAAACAATTCTCCAAATTACAAAAGTTCTTTATTCAAATATACTTTAGAAGACAAATTTATTTAAATTTGCTACCAAATGTTTTCCGTGTTGGCCTTTGAATGTTTACAGACAATGAAAAAACATTCAGATCTCTGAATATATATATATATATACCATTAAGCCGAGACTTGGTGTCAACATTTTGACCCTTATTTTGGGGGCCGGCTTAATGGCCGGTGCTATTTCAGTGTCAAGAAATCCAGTCATCGTGAGATAAATATTCAGTGTGTTAGCAGCTGTCTAGACGATAGTGACCTAGTCTAGATCTAGATGCAAACGGACATCAATTGTCATTTTGATTTAAACTCATAAAGCCATGGAGTGAAAATAGAAGTGAATCCAGTTGATGATAATTATACATGGCTTTATAATGAAAATATGTAGAATTATCTTTTTTTTGTAATTATGGATAAATGTTGTTTGACTCAGTAGTGCATTTCACGAAGGCAGCATCTATAACAAGACAACTCGTACCCAAGAGCATCGTATCTCATTTGTTTGGCGGCACAGACATTAGGGTGCCCCCATATACATATTTTGTATGGGCATATTTATACTAATAACGGGATAATTACTGATTAATTAATTTATTTTCAATAGAGAGTTAGTTACTAACTGACATCATATACCGGTAATTTACATTGTCTTGGTTATTGCCACGTTAGTGACCAAAACGTACCATCAAAGGATCAGTAGTAATTGACAATATGTTTAATTACTTCTAAGTCATCGACTTCATATACGGTTCATTGAATGTTTAATCTCGCCATTAATTTAAGTTTGAGGTCCTACGTATACGCTAACAGTTTGTGTAAACGATGGTTATAATTTGCCTTGATCTATTGAAACTATACAAAACACATTAGTATGAATAACGAATTATGAAAACAAAATTATTTTCTGTGTTCAAAACGTCACCTGGAAATAGTGCAGCGAAAAGTTCAGATTTTTAGGTTTATCAACAAATACCTAGTTGAGTTTGCATTATAGCGTTCTAACCACTGCACCATCAGAACGTCCAATACGACAGTAGCTAGGTTAAACAGAATAACTAATAATTTGACAAACAAAGGGAAAATGTCCTAACAAATCACACCAATCAGAATTATATAGCTGCTCTAAAAAAATCTTTTATAAAAAGATTAACATTTAAGGCTTGGGCTAGTGAGTGACGAGTGCTTTGTTTGTTTTAGCTGGTGATAAGTTGTTTAGTGTTAAAATAAATGGTGATAGCTGGTGAAGCATTTTGTATTATTTGCTGTTGATAATAACTGTTCTGTATTAATATATGGAAAACTCTGTTGCTGTGTAGTTCTTTAAATGACAATAATTTGCCAAATATTATCTTGTGGATCCCCAAAAGTTACAAAATAAAGATTTCAACAATAACAGTGGACTCCCAAATAGATTGACAAATTGTATCATGTAATATTTATAATTAGGGACAATCCATAGTTATTGTAATTTTGCCAATGTTCAAAAGATACCATTTTCCACACAGTTCATTCCAGTCACTGACCTGTCGATAATATCTCCTTTTTAAAATGCCTTTACTACTGTCCAGTTTATCTGCTACTGCTGCCCCATATATCTCCATACTCGCTGTAAACACTACAAGATCATACCACTGGCTTACCTGAAAACCCCCGAAAAAAAGAAAGTTAACCATATACCAACAACAATGAGATATTTCTTTGTAATGAGTATCAGTGAAATATTTTCTGGTGAACTACACACCCTACAGAATGCAGACGATTTAAAAAGAATAAAAATTAATTCAAGATAAATGCAAGAATATAATTTATGATCAACAATATCAGTACACAAAAAGCACCATAAACACTACCTTATCCATTAAAAATACACTTCATTCTTAAAATAATACGAAACTAACAGAACAATCCCCAAAATAACTGCAATACTATTATGAAAACTCTCTTTTGTAATCATCCATTTTATTTTCACACATAAAAAGCCCATTTAGTGTAGAAAAAATTTCAGTGATCCATTTAATAATCATATTAAAATTAAATTACACGTGTTAAACTACACTGCTCCAGTGAAGTCATACCATTAACTCTTCTGATTTGGAATCGTTACTGAGATATGAAAGTATGACACACCAATAGAGACGAGGGAAAATGTTCAAACTATTTGAAATCATGTGCTAGGGTCCCTCATTATTTGAGTCATGCTGAATAATAATTTGAGGTAGAAAAACCACTGACTGTTAGAGAATTGGTACATTTTGGTGAATATGCATTTCCCATAAAGAGGAATAGATATTTTGTTGCAAATGTATACTCATGGTTCCTACAGCCATAGAAATATTATTTTCCCAGGCATAATCACCATTTTCCAGGACAAAGTATACAAGATTTAAAGGTAATAAATCAAACCATGGGCAAAAACTGTATCATATTTATTCAATGTATGATCGATTATTGACATTTTTATGGTACAGCCGTCTCCTTACCCATTCTAGTAGTCTGACCCAGCCACATTCATTTAAATTTTAACTAACATGGGATATCAAGATTATGTACTGGTACTCTTTTTTCTTCTATAACCGAAATTTTCTTCAACAGGCATAATATTTATGAATAGACTTTTTGTTTTAAGTAGATTTTGTTCACAGAGAATATTTTCCCAGGACATTTCCGGAATTTGTACAATTCCAGGACCTGTAAAATGAATGTTATTTTCCACATTTTCCAGGACATGTTGGAAGCCTGAATACTTAAACATTATGTATTGTCTGCAGGGAATAAGTAGAAAACAACTGGACAAAACTATTAATTACAACCTTCTGGTAATAACCAATCAGCTCCCTTCCCACAGAAAAGGGCTCACCACAATTTTTTTTAGCTTGAAGTTTATGTACTCACAATATCTAGAAAAAAATCTACATGCGGCCGTTTATGTACAAAGAATCTGACTGGATGTCTGTCTATCACAACCTGAAATGCAACAGAAATAACATGTTTAGCACTAAGTCAATACAGAGAAGATCTCTTATATAGATTGTTGTGCTTGTTGCTAAAAATCGGGGAAATTTTTTTGACATCAACAAAACTCTGGTTCAGATGACCTCCGTTGAGATAAGAATGCATTTATTTATATGAAACACACAACAATTTCTAATCATGCCAAAGATATATATAATATGCAGTAGTCATACTTGGAAATATATAAATGGACTTATTCTGAAATCCTGGAAAACCAGCTAATAACGACAACAGAACTAGCATTTACCTTTAAAACAAAATCTGGTGGAGTTCCAGGTTTAACTGTTTGTCTCAGCACACCATCATGATGCGAGTGTATCAATGTCTCGTCTAAATCGAGGACCATAGTCTTTCTCCGCACTACATCTAGAAAAGAAGATACATGTAGTTACAATATTTTCATCAACGCCTTCTTACTCCCAGTGCAGAGTATGTCACTGACATTACAAGATAACCATTAAGTAAACAAAATATTTAAAAAAATAATAGTCTGCACAAACTTGGGCGGAATCAAACGAACATTTGTTTGTCATATTACACCGAGTAGCAGTTCACAAATCCCCGCTATTATGACAATCCGATTGCTTGTTTGAACACTTCCCAATCCAGATTAAATTTTAAGATTTCTTCATTTCATTTTATCAGCTCCAATCCACATTAAGGTAAATTATTACAGACATTATCACTTCTCTGCCAATTGGTTCAAGAGTTAGTTATGAAAAATATTACAGCTTAAACTCCCATCATCACCAGAATAGTATGGGTTCTATTTATAAATATTTTCACTTGTTCCATAAACAAAATTTATTGACACCAATCAATGAAACACAAATCCAATTCCGTAAATGTCTCTATATCTGCTGTAAACACAAACATGTAACAATTTCAGTTGCATTTCAACTATGAAACAAGTAAATATAAATATCTAACTAACAACCTTGATTTGGCTTAACTAAAGAAGTCAACCTCTGTCTCTGATTGTGTGATAACTCTATGCCTAAAATAGACTCGCATCTCATAAGAATTAATGCACCACATTAAGCCATTAAGCCGATGCGTTGAGTCAATATTATTATCCTTATTTTCTGGGGTTGACTTAATGGCCGGTGCTATTTCAGTGTCAAGAAATTCAGTAATCGGGAGAAGAAATTTCAGTGTGTTAGTAGCTGTCTGTACTCTATCTAGATCTAAACGGACATCAATTGTCATTTTGATCTAAGGTCATGCAGTCATGGAGTGAAAATAGAAGTGAAACAAGTTGATGATAATTATACATGGCTTTATAACGAAAATCAATAGTTATAACTAATATAAGTAGAATTATTAGATTTTTTTAATTATGGAAGTTGTTGAACTCAGCAGCACATTTCGTGATTTTCAATTTGAAGACAGCGTCTGTAACTAGACAACCAAAGAGCGTTGTATCTCATTCGTTTGGCGCATAGATGTACATCTTGTTTTCGTATAAGAGCGTGTTTATCGTCTTGGCAATAAAATATGATTATTGATCACAAAAAAGTTCAGTTTAAATTAAAAGATTTATTTCAGTAATTTTATCATCGTTTCACAACGCAATACTTTACACTGTTCCCATGGTTCACAAGTGTGATGTTTGATAATTTTTCTTTGCAACTTCATGTGCTTAATGGATGGTACTACAGTAAATCGTTATATTTTAGACCTAAAATATGACCTCAGACTAATGGTACTCAACATTATTTCATATAGTTCAGACAGTTAAACAATTATGCAGTCGTACAACAGTAAAGAAACCATATGTGGTCAGGACCACAGTACCCCATCACCCCAAGTGCCAGCAAATAAGGATATTCGAAAGCATCATAGTAAAATTGGGACATGATACACTCCTGAATCTTAATTAATATATATATATATATATATATATATATATATACACGAATCCACATGCCGATTCAAGCTAAACTTTGTTGTGAAATCAAAATTTGAATAAGCTTACAAAAACTGGAAACAAAACAAATACACTATTTTTCTCATTGTAAATCATGTACAATGAGAAAAAGTACATGTAACATTGTGTAACGAATCAGTAAAATTGAATGTGTCATTGACAATGGCCATTTTGTCGAGACATAAATATAATGTACAGTCTAATCTGCTGCTAACGCCACCTGTCTGGAAGCGCCACCTGCTCTAAACACCACTTTTCCAAAGTCCCGATGCAAATCCCATTCCAACTGACCTGTCTGCAACTGCAACCGCCAGTGTTTTGCGGTCCTATGTCTACAATATTACCTGTCAAGTAACCGCCAGTTGCGATAATACCGGCACTGATTGTCATTGGCTGCACACCACCAACATATTGACCAATAATGGCTCTTCCCTAATGACTATGCCTACGACAGTGTGCATGAAGTTTTGTGCTGATGGTGTCTTAACTATGATATGTAAAGACAATTGATTCTTGATGAGCAAAATGAGATTTAAGACAATTAAAGTAATGATGTAATTAGCTCCCCATTGGACAATGGCTCACATAATGCCAAACAGACAAACCTAGAAAATCTGTGAAAAACAGAAACCTGCTAAAGGCGTTATGTTCAAATTACAATCTCTACAAAATATTTTGGATATAAATTGTCAGCAAATTTTCTAATTAATCACATTATACTTTTGATATGCCAACTTGTGACACTATTCCTGACATATTATATCTTGTGATATTAAGAAACGACAACCTTCTGCATGGATTGCAAGATGTTTCGCAAATCCTGCAAAATCTTAACTTTGGATCAAAAAGTGAATGCTCCGGAGATGTATGATAAAAACTCCAGTTCTCACACTGTTGGAGAGGTGTTTGGTGTGAGCAAAGACCAAATACAAAAACTCGGCAAGTGTAAAGCTGAGGTATTGTTATCTGGTGTACCACAGGGTTCAGTTCTTGGTCCTCTGGTTTTCACAATGTATACCCGTCCTCTTGGAATCATTGCGCAGCGATATGGGGTTAAATATTACTTGTATGCTGATGACACACAGCGGTATATATCACTGGATCCTGACAATGAGTTAAATTTCTCCTCTTCCTTGAAGAATTTAGAACATTGTATTGCCGATATTCGGCTATGGATGACTCAAAATCTTCTAAAACTAAATGATAATAAAACAAATATTAAAAAGTTAAATCCCTAAAGACACCAGCATTACAGATGGGTGCATCTTCGATTACCCCTAATGGGTTAGTAAAGAATCTAGGGGTTATTTTTGACCAATGTATTAACATGCATGAACATGTCACATCAGTATGCCGAGCTGCCTACTACCATCTTAAGAACATCCACTGTTTAAAAGCATTCTTGACACAAGAATTACTTGTAACTGTAGTTCATGCCTTTGTTACATCTCGTATAGACTATTGTAACTCCCTGTTATATGGCATATCTGATTATAACATTAATCGCCTTCAGCGAATTCAGAATAGTGCAGCTCGCATTGTAACAAATACTAGAAAATATGATCATATCAACCCAATTCTTCAAAAACTACATTGGCTACCTGTTAGACAGCGTATCCATTTCAAGATTCTGTTAATAACTTATAAATCTATTAATGATATGGCGCCAGAATACCTGTGTGAACCGGTTTGCATTAGAAAGTCATCCCGAAAACTCAGGTCACCCAGTCAGATATTATTGCAGGTGCCAGTGTCTCGGCTCAAGTCATATGGTGATTGTGCGTTTAAGTATTGCAGCCCCCACTTTATGGAATAAGTTGCTGGCGAATATTAGAAATGCGTCGTCTCTTGGAAATTCTCTTCTAAAAACACACCTATTTAAGGTCGCTTTCACAGATAAATAATTATTATCTTTTAAATCATTACAGGGTTATTACAGACATTATTTGGGGTATTATTATATTACATATTATTTGTACAGCGCCTTTGAATGGCTCCTGCTAGTAATGGCGCTTTATTAAATACACATTATTATTATTATTATCACTGGAAGTTCCACCTTTTAATAGGGCCTGGAGTTCAACCTGTCTGGAAGCTCCACTGGTCTATAAACGCCACTTTCAGTGAGTCCCCACAAGTGGCATTAAAGAGCAGATTAGACTGTATATCCAAAGTACATTTAATTGACAGCTCTATGCGTCCACTATGCACCTTTTTACCATATATAAGTAAATACAATGTATACTCATTGAAGAAATAGCTCCAATCACATAATATATAACTCATGATTGGTTGTTGCATGCCACTTGTGTGTGATGCAATCATTCACTTTGCTAAAAATAATGTGAGGTGGAAGAATGCCAGACATAAACATATTCATAAAACTCAGTGGTCAATTGAGAATGACACAAAATCGATCCGCAAGAATCAACTTTGATTCTTGTAGATTCTAGCCCTATACATACACATAAATAAAACTTACTTAGTCTTTGTTTAGATAGTGGTGATATTGGTACAATCTCATAGCGTACTGTCTGGTGTTGAATCAACTGAAAAGTAAATAGCATCAAGTCATTACAAGACAAACAAACACACACACACACATATATGAAGTACACATAGAGATATGAAGTACCGTTTAATTGTGATTTGTAGCAATAATATTAACTATCTTCCATTCTTTGCTGAAATTTGCTGCACAATAGACAGATCCTGCTAAGACTGCGACACCAAGCGGAAAACGACCGAAGCTCGACGTTAGGTTAGAAAACTGACTGCACATGCAAATGACTATTGCAGATTTTTCCAACAATGAAAGCAAAACATTTTGTTCAGTTCGATCTTGTATATTTCCTAGATCCAACTGTGTTTAATTTGTTGTCTCACAAAGGTAAGAAAAGTGTTATATTTCCCCCATGTTTACATTTAATATTAAACGCGTGCAACATATCAGCCAGCTCATTTACATAGTTGTATAAAGTTTGTTAAGCTGGGCACCGTCTCATTTTGCCCAGTGACTCAATGTGGCCAGTAGCAGTGATCATGTGATACTGAATATTCATAGTTTTTACGCAAACACCAAGCTGACAGTGTTGTTTCTTCAGCAGGATTGTTTATGTTTTAACTGACACAAATTTCAGAATAAAATACAATATTCCTTTGACAAGTGTGAAAGACATATAAAACAACCAAATCTGTTACACCATTGACCAAAAAGATTTGTTGTTTTAACAACACCTTCAGTGAGATTGAATTTGGGGAAAATACTTGTATATCAAAACATGCCATCTACATTCAGAATAGATTCATGTATCCAAATATGTGAGTTTGTTCTAGAATGATCATGCCACTGGCTCATACAGAGTGTTGAAAGCCATCTTCTTTCAATCAGTCCCATTGACTTTCATGTTACGGACCGACGGCCAATTTTTTCTGACCTAACATTTTGCCTGGGAACCAAATGGATAGGGAGATCGGCCTATAATTCAATCTTTTTGGGAAGAGCACATTATGTTACAAATTACACCAGCAGAAAATAGTCTCTGTAATATAGCATTTCCATATTTAGAATTAAAAACATGACCATGATTCGGGTATTTAAGATTTTATTAATTAAGTTTACTATTTTGCTTATGCTTTAGGGAAGGATTATCTAGCAGTTGTGATCAGCTGTGGATATTTATTTGTCCTATGAGCTTGCAGTGTCTCCCCGACAAATATCACACCCTGATACTGAATATACAGGCTACACCTGTTGATCTATTCCAGTCTTATTCTTAATTGTAATACACAGTCATAATTTCCTAACAGTCATGGTAGATTGTATCTCTCCTTAACCCAAAACTTGTCCAATCTTGTGTTCAAAGACGGGCAATGGATAACTTAGACGGGGACGAATTCCAGTCATTTACCACTCTCTGACTGAAGACTCCTAGCCTTGTGTACTTCTTAATAAACTTCTAGTCGAGGCCTCTAGTGTTGACCTCTGTATTCATACTGAAGAAGGTACTAGGATTTACTCTATCCATGTCAATTTTTGTCATTCAATCTTATGAATACTTGCAACATGTCCCCTCTTCTCCTGCAATATTCCAATGATGGTAGTTATAATGCTCTTAACCGGTATACATACGGGAGACTTTTCAACTTGATGGCTCATCTTCAGACTTCTTTTACATCAAATTTATCCCGTCGCAATCTAGGGTGCCAGATAGAATTGCCATATTCCAGATGTGGACGGACCATTGCTGTGAACAGCTGAGGGACTGTCACCTCATCAAGGTATGTGAAAGTGACCCATACCATGCAAGATGCATTATTGACTGCCTTTGCAACACGCTGGTGGAACTTGTGTTCCTAGTCAATGAACGGTCCACAATATTTCTTGCTTATCTTCATTTTTAACATTGTCACACCCATTTGGTACTTCAGTCTTTCATTTTTGCTGACTAGGTGAAGAATATTACATTTTGACTCATAGTCATAAACAATTTAAGATGTGAAAAGGAAAATGGATACAATGTGCTCCGAGCATGTGATACTAAAAATAAGTACTTCACGTCTTCAGCAATTAAATGGAACACTTGTTTGCCATAATGCATTGTGGTTCATCAGCTGCATGGCTTATGTGTATGACAAGTCATTTGACTGTAATACCCACTTGCTGTACTCTGACTGACCGGCACATATTACATTTGGAATATGTGGTTTATGAATAATATGCATTCAGACTTTGCATCATCCAGAGGAAGGCTCAATAACACTAACCTACATTGATATATAGTTAGGTTAGATGGGAAGCAATCATGTTGTATAACTGTGTATTGTCATAGTAGCATATGCAAGATACATCACATGGCAAGCACCTACCTTGTATGTATTCAGGGGTTAACCATATAAGGCATGGGGAACATTTATTATTAAAAACCCAGTTGTATTACTGGAAAGTTGCTCCACCACCCAATTGACGAACTTCTGTTATAATGAACTATAAAATTATATTAAACACCAAATCCATGAGATTTACCATGCCCAAAATTTCAATTGACAGATTCTGTTGTTTTAATGTCTTAACATGTGCAATACTTGTCAAGCTGTCAAAAGCCAAATTAACTTAAATTTCAAAGTTAGTAAACTCTAGATATAGTAAGCCAAATTCACTGGAAAGTTTCTCAAGTTGAAAAATCTAATCAGTCCTAGATCCAATCCATATATACAATTATGTCTAAATCCGGATTTTGATTTGGAAAAACTATAATAAGCAATAATATCAATATGTCATACCGGTACTAACAATCCCAACATGGTGTTGGTATTGTTGAGTACATGTGACATAATCACGTAACATGATTATCTCACATGCGCGGGTGTTACATCTCGTAGTCAAGTAAATCAGTAAGAAAAATGGTGCGTGTTACAAGAAAACCCAGCTGCAGGTAAACAAACAGTGTTGGCGTAAGCATGGGCTATGGTTCAAATCGGTTGGTGAGCACAATCCAAAATCGGTGCCAAGAATACTCGTAAACATGTCGCTGTGTTTTAGATCTAGTTCTTACCAGCGATGACACTACCGGGACGACATTTGATCAGCAGACGACTGATAGCACACCAGAGAGCATTAACATAAGTAAATAACCAGGCACGACAACTAACTGTTCAAATTAAACGAACAAGGATAAAAAAAAAATCCGCTTGCTTACCGCTCTAATTTGACGTCGAACACAGTAACATATAAACGTCCATATCTTAGCCGCGAATAAAACGAAACCACGCAATCCCATAACAATGTGCTTAAACATGTGTATGTCATGAATTCCCGTTTGGAAGGGAGGGTATTCGCTATCACACCTACTCTACGGACTACAAGCTAGCTTCTCTCGTATTTTAAGCAGCTATGTTGATCCCTCGCAGACACAAGGCTGCCATTTAAATTACCCATGAGGCCCTTCGCACATGCGTACCATGCGGCGTGCAATTTCCGGTTTCGGCTTGGCGTCCACATTAGCGTCATGTTGTCAAGCAAGTTTCATGGCACTTGTTTTTTGATGGAGTTGGAATCGGACAGACGATTTAATTGACATTGTAAGTAATTTACGCGGGTGCCACAACTGGATAGTCCTATTTTGGTAACCTTCCGTAACACTTTATTAGTTGTTTAATTTCTAAATGCTGCGTATATTCGAGTTTTGACTTTTGGCCTAATTTGAATGATTCTCGGTTAATCGTCCCAGCGTAATTCGCCCTGGTCACTTCTCCCCGATGTTATTGCATTCTTCTCGCCTTTTATTGAATTCACCCTTAATGATTTTAGTGAATCCGCTCTGGCCTTGTAACAAATTCGCGCAATGTACTTTAATAATTTGACCCTGGTAAGTGGTTCTGATTAAGGACATGTTGAGACTCTCACCAGCCCTTTGTACGAGGTCAGGCCCTCAGGGGTGCGTCAAAACATCGATACGGTTCCCATTTCATGAAAAGAATCATATTTTTAAAGAATTGATTGATTGATTTTCTTTAGTTTTCCTAATATATGTTCATAAAACAGAAATAGCTTTTTAATAAGTGGTTGCTCATGGTTTCTAGAGGTTTCGTACCATATCATTTCGTAACCAGATGGATACCACTCCGTAACCACATTCGTATACCAATTCCTAATCAACTGCATGCCACTTTGTGCCAATGTTTTTGTTAATTAAATACCAAATTATATAATGTACTGGTCACCACCCAGGGGTAAAATTAAAATATTAACAATACCCAAAAAGATTTAATATTAATTTATTTATGCCTAGGCCACATTTGATCTACAATGGGTCAATTGATTCTATGCCTGTGAGATAAATGGAAAAAACTTATTATTTAATGTCAATCAACTCATTATTTAATGTCAATCATATAGGTCTACTAGTATATATCAGCCCAGCACCTCAGTTTCCAGCATATATTTATACTATATGAAACAGAATTTGCTAAATGTCACAATGATGTAACAAGATGCGTCTTTTTTTAAACACTCAATCCCGATAGCATTAGCCTGAAATATTTTAATATTTTTACATATGGTCCAGAATAAGCATATCTTTAATATTTTTTTGCACTCATTTTTCAATAATTATTAATAATATAAATGAATTTTATTGTAACAAGGAATGTCAGTGTTACACTGTTGAAGTATCCGAACTATCCATGTTACACTACTGATATGACAGAATTGTCCTGGTTACATCAAACATGTAATGTAAATATTTTTCTTTCAATACCTGCAAATTTGCACCAAACTTATTTGGGTGAAATGTATTGTCGGAGTAGGGTGAAAAATACACAATTTTTTATTATTTCAGGATAATGCAACACAAGAGTATGCATACAAGTTTTGATATTGTTTAAATATCCTCATTACATCATTCATATCGGGACTCATCCATGTTACGTGACAGTCAGCATGTGTTTAATTAAAACATTTACAAAACTTTCAATTGCAACTCATATTTGACCACATTTCATTCTATATAAATTCCATAATGTCAAAATGACAGATTCATTATATTAAATGAATATTTGCATAGTTGTAGGCTTTGTAAACTGTGAATTAGGTCCATATTTATGGGGTAACAACAACAAAAAATTCAGCTAAATGTTCAAACAATGTTCCTCTTCTGGGCTTCATGGCGGCAGTTTGTCTGAAAATGAGTATGGTTTTCACAATCTCAAGTTTTGATGTAATTTCATAACTTTTTTTGTTATATTTAGCATTTTTTGTTCATGTACGTAACATTAATCATCCACTTAGCTTGGATTATTTCTCCAAAAGATTTCACCCAATAAAAATTGGCAAGGATTAATGAAAATTGTGTCACATGACTGTATCAAAGAAATTTTGTCATTGATGACCAATGGGAAGGCATCGAATAACAGTAAAGATATGTCGTAACATTTTCAGTGGATATTTATTAACTAATACACCACTATATGTCATCCATAATTAATTGCAAACAGAAGGGAAACCTTTATTATAAGAAATTGCAAATACATATATGTAATAGATTGAGATATCATAATAAGATTCAACAGGTCAGTGCATTTGTTCCGAGAAATTATTGAGATGTAACAGTCAAGAAAATAATCCCTGGAAAAGTAAAAGCAAATCTACTCTTTAGCATCCAGTATAGCACATCGCTGTTGGACAGCTGATGGTCAAACGTCTATCACTCCGTCAGTCCAATGGTGATATCAGCCGTCAGTCTGACATAATTTTGTCCAGCAGCCCAATGTCAGTCCTGCGATGATAAACCAATCCATCTGTCCAATATCGGCCACTGGCGAGAAAACTATTGGCTGGTCCAATGGCGACAAACCAATTGGTCTGTTCACCGGTGACAAAGCAATTGATCTGTTCACTGGTGACAAAGCAATTGGTCTGTTCACTGGTGACAAAGCAATTGGTCTGTTCACCGGTGACAAACCAATCGGTCAGTCCAACATTGGCTCAATGGCGACAAACCAGTCGGTGGCAAATAATGGCACTCAAAGTATACATACTTGCAAATACATAAAAACAACATATTTGGTTTTTAAAAGGTTGATTTTTCATTTAAAATATAATTTCATATATTCGAATCCAAGTAGGAAGCTAGTATCGCATCTCTCAGACATGCCGTCACAGTTGCGGCATGGTCTTTTTCTGAAAATATATGATTTAATATTTGTGAACCAGAAAGGCTCAACTTTTCCAGTGGAATAGCATGGTTTTTTTTTGCTAGATTGGATTAGTTTAATAGACGTGACAAATTATCTTTTAAAATGTGTATCTTAAGGTACAAAACAGAATTTTAATGACTTTTCAGGAGCTTTGGCAATTGTGTTACTTATTTCTTTAATTAAGTTTTATTAGGTTAGCACTAACTTAATATAGGTACATGTACTACGAATGAAAAGCTTACATACCTTGCTTTTTCTCCTTTGGCACCCACCTTGATGGTCGCTTGCACATTTCAGCCACCTTTTAATTACTTCTTCTGTGTCAGCTTCTTTTACTGAAAACCTCTTGGCTGCCTCTAGCAATATGGGAAATTCATTTAATATAACTATATTAAATTCATATATTTCAACACATATATTTTCCAAAATATAATGCGATATATTATTGTGGCAGAAAATAATCGACAAAAATCTATGTTTAAACTTCAATGAAACAGAATAAATGTATCCCTCTATTTGGTGACAAGTATTTGTTATGCACAGAAATAATTAATACCCTTGATGACTCACACCACAACAGGTAATCTAGGCTCACTATTGATAGGAAAAATTATATTTCGTGCCTTCAATGAAATATTTAATATTTATATTAGATATGTCATAGTGATGTTGTAAAGAATGGTGCACAAATTGGCCACAAAGTAGCCATCATACTTGTAGCAAGATCATAAAATGGTATTTAGTTAATGAATACAAACTATCGAAAATTTAATTGGTCGAAATGTATTTGACAAAATACTAAGTTTTGTAGAGTTACTTTTACATTAAATTCTCCAAGTTATAGCATTTATGCAGTATACCTATCAATCAATCATACTGACAGGGGTTACTGACAATCCAACATCACTACAACTGGTTTAAATAAAAGTAAAGAAACACATATAAGGGCAAGGAATTGAGTTGTGTAGCCAGATCTAAGAACTTCAAATATGTTTGATGTGTCAGATAGCTAATATTATATCCCTTGCAGTGATTGTAAATTACAAGTGTCATGTCAGTTATATATGTGGAGATTCTTAGATATGTGGATATCTTTTAGGGGAAAATGCCAAAATGCACAAAGTACCTTTGCGGAGCTGGACGGTGATCTACCAGTCTGGTCCTCACAGGGATTGACCCAGTTGACCTACTGGTATGTGTGGAAATAAGATACATAATATACAAATAAACAGTAATGTTAGGAAAATGTGGTAGTTTCTTCAATTATTGACAATGCTTGAAAAATAAAATAGCACTATTTGAAACTATATACAATTATTAAAGAAAATCTATAATAAACAATAAGATGATAGAGTATCTTGAAACTAATGTACTTCCTGTCTGTGTGCTGGTGCTAGATGAATGACTAACTGTGACTGCAACATGAACTTGGCTGTCATTAAAGAAAACAAACAGAAGCAATAATTTAACATGTATACCGTTAGATACAACAATACATTCACAGTGACACATATATATATATATATATATGAGGGGACTCCCCCAATGCTGTCATTAACCTACACTAAGTCACATAAAAATCCAGCTAGACATTAAACAGTGGCTGTAGAGGTGCAATTTGAAATCCTGAACAATTACCAGTACACTGCCACTAATATGAAATCATGGACCTCTGAACCTGATTCACATCTGCAAAAATGGCCATTGGTTATACAATGCTAGAAAGAGAGAGAGTCATGTGAATAAATGTCATTGTGGGTCATTATCATTGAGATCGGCAACTAACCTTGAAATTTGAAGTTCACTGGTCAGAAGCATATTTGGCACTGGTGAAGGCGTAATAAGTGATCTCTTTGGGTTTTGTCTTTTGCTTTCTTCATTAAAGTTCATATGTGGGACATTACAGTCTTCACTAATTGAAATGACATGTGCATAACGCATGAGGTTAGAAATGAGACAACATTTCCAAGTATTCCACAGGAAAAATATTATGATAAACTGCTCACACATGAACAACATAGTTGGGTTAGAGAAATGTAAATTAATGATAATTGTGATGATAAGATAATACATTATGACGGTAGACACACTGACACAGATCTGCACATTGACGTTATGATATATAAAAAACTATGGTTGGCTTATGAGTTGTTGTTCTTCAACTAAAAACATTAATTATCTACACCTGTACAACTTCAATGATCATCACAATAATGACATAAACTGCTCAGCACGTGCTGTTGCTTGGCGTCGCAGTGTTCTGTCCCCTCAGAAAGGCTTTTCTCTTCACTGGCCCGCCATTGTAACTGTAATTACTAAATTAGTAACTGATATGTTCATACCCTATATAACTGTATAACTTACTAACACACACACACATATATATATATATATATATATATATATATATATATATATATATATATATGTGAATGTCAAAATTAATCATCCATAAAAGTGCCAAGATTGCTTAATGGATATTTCCTCACAACTGTACAGTCTCAGTACATAAATCTAAGAAATCACGAAAAGGCATGTTTTGTCTTAGACAGGATTTGACATTTTTTAGATTTTATAGCAGATGATAAGTAAAACACTGTCTTTATTGGTGTCTTTTCAATGCTACAGTCTTGTGCCGATGTGTTGTTAAACAACATTCATCCATCCACCGATGCTACATTCTACACCCATCCCTCATAAAGCCATATTATACACATACACACACCTTTTCAGCAGGTTATCACTAGGCCCAGGTCGCTACATGTGTTATACATGTAATTAATTATCTTCGGGATCAATGTTATGCCGTTGATCTGCACACAAACACATGTGACATGTTTGAACACCGCAAAATAAATTCCCATTTACAGTTTATTTTTTAGTTAAAATCTAGTATATTCTCATGCATTATGTACTATGTTAGTTTAGGTACATCACAGCAGCTGTTATACTCACATTTGACAAGAAACTGTTGAAGAAAATGTTGAATTAATACAACAATTACAAAAACACTTTCAAAAGACTATAAGGTGAAGGCCACAGGGGATATATATATATATATATATATATATATATATATACTCTCTCAGTCACCAGGTGGTGCTGTGTGCAGTACTATTTTGAGGTTATGTAACCATTGGCTAGCTGGGTGAAATCGCTCGCGTTGCCCAAAATCGCAGCCGGTTTGATGGCATTGTATATGCTATCTGGGAATTCAACCACAATTTAACTTGTAATTATGTGTGATGTTTCATGCTATAGCAAATGGTTACTAGGGCACAGTTCACCCCCCTATGAATAGTTTACTGTTCATAAATTTTCATTCATTTGCGAACCATTTGCCTTCACCAAATCGATTAAATATTATATTAGTAACAACATAATGTTTTAAATGAGAAGCCAAATGAATGCATGCAATAAACCTTTTTTTATCATTTATGCATTAATTTCTAATAAATCTACAAATCCTAATGAGAGAGAGAGAGTATATTCCGTGTTCACCATCTTATTTGGAGCAATGACTTTCCTGTACATCCAGTGTATGCAAGAAACGATGCCACCATTATTTCATATAAGCCATCTGGAGGAAGATGATTATAAATATGTGATTTCATACATTTGTTCAGTTTTTATAATTATTATTATTATTAAATAATTCCATAACATTTTTTGGGGGTTGTTTAATTCCAATTAATGGGAATTTTTTTTTGAATGAACCAAGTTTTCAATAAAATTAGTGCAAGTTGTCCATTTAATAGGTTAAAATGTCTGGATCGAAGCTTGAAATGTACTTCTGGATGAAGTATCCTGTTTTCATAAAAAAATGATTATGTTATATCAGCATACATAATATAAAGTGAACTGTTCTCTTGATCATAAACCATCTTTTTTTTAGTTGGATATCAATATTGTAATTGTGTGATGATGAATAAGCAAATTTGTCATCATCTTTGGAGAAGTGGGACTATTTTAAAACCCAAGTCATCACTTGAAAGTGGAATATTTCCCATTCGAATAAAAAACTGCAAAAGTTGTTTTCAATTTATGAAAAAGATGACCCCCTACTGGTACTTAACTAACCATTATCTTCTAATATAGTTTTATTAACATAAGAATGCGTATAAGAAAATTATATTATAATACAAATTTGTATGAACATCAGTGTGGCTTCTGCTCAAAGCATTCCACAATTCATTTCATTATTCATCTATATTGTTGTGTAAAATATTATACATTAGCTATTACATGTGATCTATTTTTAGATGAATTATATATATCTCTGTTGTGCAATGTGAATATTAATTATTTGCAAATGAGAATACTGTAAATGTATCAAACACTGACTTAGTAAATTTATATACAGATGCAAGGTAGTGTTTGTGTGTGTGTGTGTGTATTTATATATTTTTATGAGAAATGATCAAAATAAATATGCAAATGAGAGTAATGCAGGGTGATGATTCCTAAGAGTAATTTTGAGGGTGAATAATGTATTTCCCTCACAATCAATATAATTATGATATAGAATCAAAAGGTGTTACACCTTTACTGCATTTGAACAAACGTGTGTCCAATCTGTACTTTTTATATGAAACAGTCACGCGAGTGCTCTACACGAGAGAATGACTTGACCAGAATTGTTATAGACAATGACCAGTGATGGCTGATACACCTCTGCATGAAGCAGTGAGGTATTCTGATTTAGAGGAAGTTTCCAAGGCTCTGAATGAAGGATACAATCCCAATGAACTTGGTGCCTATCAGTGGACACCACTGCATGAGGCGTGTAATAATGGCGATACAGAAATAGTTAAGCTTCTTCTTCAGCACAATGGTGAGTGTGTTTTTCTAGCGATTGAAAGGGATAATTATTTGTAAAGTCATCAAGTCACCTATACCAGCCATTTGGTAGGAAAAATTAATGGATGAAGCCATTTTTAGATGGGATGACAAGAATTTTTATATCTCCCCTTATGGATACTTTATGCATGTTTCGAACAAAGGTTTTAATGTTGTTTATCTTTGGCAGGTGATCCAGATGTGAAGGATAGTCTACGTGGCTGTACATCAGTTCATTATGCGGCTAGCCAAGATAATATTGAATGTTTGAAGCTGTTACTTGCTGCTGGGGCCAGGTGTGATGTAGTTAACTGTGACAGACAAAGTGCATTGGATGTGTCAGTTGGGGACTGCCAAGAACTGCTTCAGGCTGAATGTAGGTTATAATAATAATAATAATGGTAGTTATTTTTAAGTGTCTCTGCAGTACCAAATTTGAGAAATATTCTTATTCATAACTGTAAAATTGATGCAAATGTAATTATATATATATATATATATATATATATATATATATAACTACCATAATTCTAATTCTAATTGCATTCAAAATCTTTTTTAATATTTTCGTCACTGTCAGGACCGGCATGAGTCACCATCTTTCCAATGGATTCTCATGCGGTCATTGATTGGTTGATGCTAGCACTGTGGCAGTGTTCCGCATATTTTAATAAGCTGATATTACATATATCAGTTATGCAGATACAACAAAAATGGAACACACTTAAATGTAAGAACATGATTCAACATTTGTGATCCGTGACAAAACGGATCCTTCCATGTAGAGATTGGTGTGAATCAGACTGTTGAATCCAGAAGTTTACGACTCCGGGTCATAAACTTCTGGATTCAGATGTCTGATTCAAGTATCTAGGCCAGCTTTCTGAAGAAAAATATCTCAGAAGGTGAGAGAGGTATCCAAAACACATGGATACGCCAGGCGGGGGTGGGGGAAACACTTAACAACGCTCCACTCTATTGGGGGCGTTTAGTACCTGGGTCAAGGAAGACAAAATGGACGACTTGTTGAGTTGCAGGCGACTTTTCAAACGTACACCAAGCAAAAGGAAAGCTTTTTCGTGTATGCCGCAAGCAAAACTATTGTGCTAATACCTAGTAATAGGTAGTATTTCATAGTATTTCGATTTGTTATTGTTTCAAAAAGATATAGGAGAAGTGGGGGAGATTCGATCAGGCGGGGGAGAATCAACCAGAACATTAAAACTCTATTCGTTAGGCTTATTTTTAAGCTGGAACATAATATATCACTGAATAATTGTTTTGTTTTTACTTTGAAGCAATTTGGAACAATACATCACCAAAAACAATTAGCAACTGAAAGTGGTCATATGAAAATTTGAACTTTTGTCGAACTTCCACTCCTGCCACCTTTACAACATTGAATTGGGTCACAAATCACATGATCAGTGCCTTATTAGGAACAATAAACATTGAGGGACTGATAGAAAAGTATTTCTTGTCAATTGCTGTATCGCTTAAACTAAGATCAAACCATTAAAGTGTAAGGTGGTCCAACCTCCCCACTTCTCCCCAGTATTGATCTGGTATATTTTAGGTTAGTAGCTACTGGGGAAAAACTCTGAGTGCTAAACTTGCACATCTTTTTATATTTAAATTTGTCTTTAATGTTATGTTAGGGGGAGGTGTACTGTATAAGTAATGCTTTAAGCATCTTCCTTTTCAACATTCTGTATGCGTTCGCCGTCATTAAAACGATGTATTTGGAATGTTGAAATAAACAATTTGAAGGAAGAAAACCAAGGTTCGTCACAGGCGGGTTGGCGGGAAAATAATAATAAAAAGAATAAAAGTCAATTTTATTTCCTGGCGGTGGGTTTCAGCCGTGATCGGCAGGTTTGTAAAACTGGTATTAAAAAAAAAAGTGGCCTTAGCTGATCAAATGATCCTTTTAGTAATTATGAAAACCATAATCAGGTTAGAAATATTACTGTATATATTTGTGTATATGTGTATGAGTTGATCTCATATATAAGACGGTGTCAGTATATCAGTCAATATCGTAGGAAACCACCTAACTTGAATATAAGATGAGGCAAAATTTAAAACTTTTAAAAGATGTTATTTTCATAAAAATGTCTTTTTCTTTTTGACCTGGCACGTTGAAATGATCAAGAACGTCAAACTAGTGGTAGAGGTTGTCTATGTAGAACTGACATCAACAGTCAAAGACATTGGCGATATTTATACATAAAACTAACTAAGAAGACACCTAATCATGCTAAATATTGCTGATACTTTTATGTTTTTAAAAACATCGAATGGAGCAAATTAAAATACGAAACTGTTGCCGATAATTCCAAATTAAATTGAACTGTTTAGTTAGAAACATGAGTAGATCTGATGATAGATGTGTTTTACAGCCATTTTTGTGCACAAGGTAGGCTAAATGGGCCGCGCACGAGTAGATCTAACTGAAACATGAAGTAAATTGTACCTGTTATCGTTCACTATCGGCTTCCTTTCGGCTGACTCGTGTATAAGACGAGGAGGAAATATAATTATTTAGTTTGTCAAAGATTAAAACCTCATCTAATATACAGTATGTGCTATTCCTTTTGAGTGTTGTTCGTTTTGAAATACCATTAATCTTAACTCAATTTTACTGAAAATGCATCTTCTTACCAAACAGATACCTCAAAGTTAATAGGTCCAAAACCAGCCTCCAAAGAAACCAAAAAAAAACAAAAACAATTAGAGGATCCTGATCTGATATGAATTTTCAAAATTAACATGTTATTATAACAACATGATCGTGCTATTCGTATTAAGCTAAAATAATGGCTTATTCAGCTCGTTGATTTTCCAGCTATGAAGATAACGCGATAAAGAAGGAAATAAGAGTAAATCTGGTTGTTGTAATGTCGTAGGCGAATAAACAAATTTCAAAATTAATAATTAATGTAGGGTTTAAACGTGTAGTGTTGATGACGTTTTGTTTTATAATCAGGAAGGTTGGGCCAAACTTTGAAAGTGGTGTCTGTTTCGCTGATAATTTATGTTGGCTACTATCTACCGGTCTACTGTCTACTGGTCTACTGTCTGTAATATTTGTTTTGAGGTTAGGTTAATAAGTACATTTTTATTTCCATTTTAGATCATAGTAACATCATTTATAATTGCCAAGAGATAGAGTTGTCAAAGAAGAAGCTTATTGATGGTACAAGTGTCTCTTCTGCAAACCATTCTTATCACAAGTCCGATGATGATCTGTGTCTGTCTGATTCGGGATCTAAGGACGTTGGTGATCAGGATTCTCTTCAGGATCTTGACCAGATTTCCATAGGCAGTGGTGGCTCAGCTTGCAGTCATCCTAGTTGGGGATCTGACGGCATAGTGAGACTGAACAGTAAGCAAGGTAATGCAATGAAATCATGATTAACCAGACTGTTTCAGGAACCAGGATGTGTACCAATTAGTCAGGTGTGAAAATAATCCATGTTGCAGTTCAAAACAATGTTTTAATTAATTATTTGCTTGATCTGAAGATGTAGAAAACATTTCAAATGGATAATCTGTTTAATGGCTGTATACTATCACAGAAATCACATCACTCACAGTTACTTTTAATCAATCACATATGATGCCATGCTCCATCGAGGTGAATGAAGGTTTGTTCCATTTGTTGAGCTGCTTCATCGGGTACTGGCGTTTGAAAGCTGGTAATTGTTTATGAAGTGTTTTTAAAATATGGTAAATGCATAGAATTTTTTTTTAAATGAAGATGTTTGGCAAGCGTGATTTGGTAAGCTTTCAAACCACTGAAAAGCAGAAAGTGTTCATGGCCGAACATAATTACAATCACAATATATTTAAAATTCATTATCAGCAGCCTTCATTTTGGTATATATTTGAACAAGTACTTTTGAGGCATCTTCGTTCTTTAATTAATTAAGATTCTAGTTCCAACTGAACTCCAACTAAAGGTGAATGACTGTAATGTCTTGTAGATTTGCTGTCTCTGTGCTTCATATAACAGTAAATGTGATATGTGTGAGTTGTTGAGTTTAGTCGAATTGCGTATGGTATTTATTCGTTTCGTCAGTTCTAGGCAACATCCAGCTGTCTTTTGAATACAATTCCAAGAAGTCGACGCTGAAGATCCGTGTGTGGAAAGTCATGGATCTCCTGATGCCTCCATGTTAGTTATTATTCGTGATATATCTATGAAAATTGTACTTGATGGTGCACGTGCATGCGTGTATGATTATGAAAATGATTATTTAAATTAAACCTGAGAATTTCTTCGCAATAAAGTGCATCTTGTTCTAGTTGAGAAACTGGCAAAGTTAATAAACCTACTTTATCTTCACGTTTTAGCCGATACATCAATGATCCACAGCATTTACGTCAAATCCTACCTACAGCCGGACAAACAAAAACAAACCAAACGAAAGACGGAAGAGATTAAGATAGAGCAGAAGTCACCGAGACATGGCGATAAGACACTTCAAAGTGGCAGCGAGATCTTCAAATCTTCCAGCTTTTCTTTTTCCAAATCCCTGGAATACCAAAACATAAACTCTTCTCTCATTTCCTCCCAAGAGTTACTGCTGTTGGTCTGCATAACCCAGAAGTATACACGCAGAAGCTTCACCATAGCCACTTGGTCTATGCCTCTGAAAAGTGCCATAAAAAGGGTTCTCAAGGAGAAGTACGCTCTAAAGGCTTGCATCAGTTCGGCAATACCGGAACATATGAAAGTGTATAATGCCACAGAGCTGCAGGTTATCAAGTCGAGGACATTCGGCAGCAATCCAAGCCTGATTTGCAGGAGTTCATCTAAATGGACCGAAACCTCCCAGGAAAGGTCTGTAAGCGATTCAGACCTGAAACGAGAACGGAGCAGCAGACATGGGAGGGAGTCATCTATAGAAATTACTGTTCAAGAGAAGCCAGACTTAGAGTTGGAAGATGCTCTACAGCAGATACTGATCATGGAAAAAGAACAGGCCTCGATAGAAGGCAGGCCTTTGTCAACTACGGTGGATCTCACTATGAGACGAGAAGAGAAACGTTCCACAAAATCGCTGTCCAAATCACTTATCGACGATGATAGCAATGATTCGTCTATTGAGGGAGTGAAAGTAGAGCCAAATACGCAGTTAGCTGAAGTAGAAATACACATACCCGATACCGATCTACCTGCTGGAGTACATCATGTGACAGAGATGTCCCACATCAAGCGTCCCAAGGGAGTGGTCGAGCCAGATTTGAATGAAACAGTTGTTACAGAGATATGTCGCCGTAAAGCAGATGTGGAAATTAGTATTCAGAAACCAGAGGTGATGACTTGGGATTACTATTCGGAAACTCCAGAATTCTCGAGTGTCGTGATCCACAACGGTCAAGAAGATGACCTGTCATCGGTGAGGTTACCCATGGCTGCGACACTCGAACTTCCCGAGGTGCATGGCAGCTTTATGTCAACATCTCATGATGATCAAAGTGTTGTAGTGGATGTACCAAGATTATCATCATTACATGATGATAATAATGGTCATCGTCATCATCATCATTTTACGAATACTGATAATACACCCAAATGATGTCGTTTGTATTTTATTTTTGGCATCATTTCACTTCCACGAGCTTTAATTATGTTATCGTTTCATTACGACGAGGAATGGTTGCTGTATTCCAGATCAGTTTTTTACATCATGGCAGCGTACATTAAAATATAACAAACATTTTAGCAATAACCTTCGTTAATGTGATTTGTTATTATTTTCTCCTATAAATTGTTATAACTTTATCGTTATGAGCTAAAAGTGCCTTTAATTAGATTGTCTAGAATTGTAGACATTGTGTTTTAGGTTTATTTCACAATTTATTATCATTATTATTATTAGAGAATACATTTTATATTGCATAATGATGCCTTGTTCCCAAAAATATTTTGCTCATGGGTGCTTTTTATATTTCATATCTGAAGCTTCTTCCAAACTGTAAATATTATTATCCAGTGCTCTCGTTACGTCTCTGTTATTTCACGCGATATAGTTTAGCCATGTTGCTTCTTCCGAATGTTTTATTTTTGGGGAAACTGCAAAGAAAACTCGGTTTTCAGATGTGCTTTTTTGAATGGGGTATGTTTATTCGAAGCCTGGTAAGTGTGGATGTTTTTGGCGTACCGGTACGTAAGCGCATACCTTGGTTTTGTTTGATGTTGTTAGGAGTTGAATCTCAAAACTATAATTAAAGCCCACATCTTTTGTGGGTTTGTTGTTGTTGTCGTGTTTTCACTGTTTATATAAATGTCTAGTGTTAGTATAGGTGTCTGATAAAGGCAGTACAAAGTTCAGTAATCCTCTGCACATTTTTATGTAGTTTTATAAAATGTTCATACTACTAGGTGTTCATTTGTAATCTGGATGTGAATCTCTTTCAGTCGTGTAAACTTGTACATATCGGATGTATACCTGGTGTACGTTTTCTCCGAATAGTGCGAAGACTATAAATAAAATAGTGCGTTACTAATGCAAATATTACCAAATTTGGAAAATGTAATGGGAAATGAACTCCCAATTTTATTTCCGTTGAATATTTGTACATTATACGATGGGGAGTTCGTTAGGATTTCATACAATTCATAAATTGATCGATGACAATGCGATATTTCACAATTTCTTAATGTATGTTTAATAAAAATAATTTATTGATATAATAAAATGATACGCATAACTACAGGTATATTGTTTTATACATTCTACATAAGTTAAAAACTCCCAACTCGCATTCAGATACCAATCACACAAAAAGATATTAATTAATGTATACCCAAGCAGAACAGTTACTGCTGAAATGCGCAATACATTTATGGTTCCCAACATTACTTCTCAATAAAAAGGGACTGGAAGTTCTGTAACACACACACACACACACAAACAGCTACCCCGAGTCTAGTGATTCATGTTATCAAAGTATCTGTCCTGGATCCTCTGGTGATGCTTAATATACTAAGTACATCCATACGGCACCAAATTCGGAGATTCAAATCCGAGAATATTAGACAAAGCTAATCCAGTTGTTATTCTCGAGCCATGCAGAGTTTGATGCAATCTTGGATAAAGAGCAAATACTCTGTGGATTTTGGGGATTTGTCCAGAGAATAATGCAACACAAATAAACACCTAATAGTATTTCACTTCCTATTTCTAGACAAAACTGGAGCCAGGAGCATTTTATTCTACGATTTATAATGTACAGACCAACATGTTAACGATCTGTTTGGACTTTGTTCAAAAAACTAATAAGCACATTTTTAATATCAAGACAGAATTATCTCATCTAACATGGAAAATGTGATAACAATGTCCAGATACACGGAGTTAAAATTCTTGTTCGCAGAAACATGTGACATTCATTCGTGTAAGTGTTCCATGAGCACAGTATCAAAACCATCAACATTCATAATATTTCACGCGCAATATGTACAATTATTTAGCCTAGCTTTGATTGACGATAAATCAGGTTCACAGATCAGCTCAGTTTTGTCTGATCTGTAGTGTGATCTTCTGCTGATTGTCGAGACATTCTCTTAACTTGTTCTCAGTCATGGTAAGGCGCTGCTCCAAGATGGAAACGGTCTGTGAAGCAAAATAGACTCGGTTCTCATTTCAGGTAAATGGGTGAAGAATTGATAACGTTTACCAGAGGCAAGATAAAAGAAAGAACAGTATTGCTCATACCTGGGTTAGTATGTCCAGCTGGCCAACTATGTGTTCTAATGTATTTGCCAGTTCAGGACCGACCGATTTCGCAACAAGAGGCTGGGTAGTTGAAGTGGTCGAGGGCTGTGAAGCTGCTGTGTTGAAGCTGGAATTCTGTGACCTTGCAGCTCGGTCACCAGAGGTTAAATCGAAGTCATTCAGTCCTGCTGTGCCGTTTATCTAAAACACATGAGGATAAGACTAATCTAGATAGACATACACAGAATTGGAGAACAGCTTCATCTCTATTTTTTTTCATTTATTTAATGAATCATAAATGTGCCCAAACCATTTAATTGTGCGATGCATTTACATCTGAATATTAAAGCAGATACCGACAGTGTTTTTGAACTTTTCTGTTACTTGATGTTCGCTTAGATCAACAACAAACTCCTACTTATTGTTATAAATAACACCAATTACATTAAACTTATTCTACGAATGTTATCAAAACAGAATGCTGTGGTCAAGTTGTGTTATACTAACAAATCCTACATAAACAAACCAATATAGAAACACATGAGATTGAATAATACCTTTCTGGATATACGTTACACAATAAATAAACAAGAACATAAAATTGACTTCTATAGCCTATCCATCACGTAGTTAATTCACTCTATACCTGAGGTTGATGAGCAAATAATGCTGGACCGATATCTGTAATCCCTGGATCAGAGTCGGCCATGTCATGCAGCTCAGTACGAGCATCTAACTGTAATGGATAGGTGTTGAACGAGCTAACAAACAAGCCTTAATGATCATGGAGGGATGTTATATTGTTCAAACCTACCTTTGTGCTCATTTAAAATACATGCAGATGTAGCCAGTTGCCCATTCATTTAGTGAATAACATCTCTTATGAGGGGGCAATAACTTTGTAAGTAAATGTTACACAAATTCTGAAGATGTGAAGAAAAAACCTTCCGTGCAAGCATTGTCTGAATGATGATCGAGAGCTACATTACAGTTTCTTCCAACCATAACGAGACATCTGATACAATTTTAAAAGCATCACGTCGATATGTGGTTATGGAAAAGACCTCCAAATGTCATTTTAACCACTCAGTTCACCAACAACAGTTAATGACATATCATTTGTCCGTTATATATTTTGCCAGACTGATGAACACGAAATATATTCCAAAGGGCGTTTCAGTGTAAAGAAGCCTACTTATGGAAAATTATACTCCCACCTGGACCCACAAAGTGTTATCAGCTAAAAACTGTTCAAAAAAATTGGAATGGATATTTTTTTAATGATTTCCCTCGCAAAGTTCAGGAAGTAAAGATCCCTCAAAACAACAAAACAAACTGTTAGCGTAATGCCATAACCAAACAACTTGAATAAAACCTTCTCAAATGATATCAGAAACTATACCTCCAACATCTGTCTAACATCTGCTGTATATAATGAGGACTACATCAGAAGAAACGGGGCGAGTGATTTGATAAATTTAAAAAAAACACTAGCACAAGGATTAACATCAGCTGAATCATTAAGTAAATTACACAAACATAGATAAACCGTATATTAACGATTAATGCTGTCGGCTATTGTTTATGTAAGACACCGAGTTCTCACAGATGGGTAGGAAGATGAAGTACTTGCTGACACGACAGGTAAATTAGTGAGCTAAACATCTGAAAGTCCTCAATTCGAATGTATCAACTAGCAGCTGATTTACGACCGGCACACCCCGGCTGGTGTGTAACATTCGAAGCAAAATGTTACAATATTAGCATAACCTCAAACCGCATTCTATTTCTATACATTGATAATTAAGCAGAAATAATTAAATCAACTAATTAACAGGCAACCTAAAAAGATAAATAAATCTTAGCAGCATTAATAACAATAATGTAGATATAACAATGCACTATCATTATATATAATAATAATATGGCCTAAATGGCAGTTTTTACATGGCTGACAACCTTAAATGAGAGGGATATTTTGGGCTGTAATTTATAGCTTCCCCGTGAAGACTATTTCTAACTAAATTTAGAATAAATGCCATGTTCGGTGGAGAAAATGTGGATGAAATATTCCTCCTACTATAATGCCAGGGCTGAGGCGTGAACCTGTGACTTCCCGCACAGAATTACCACAGCCATGGGTAATTAGTCTCGCGCCTCTACCCATAATAATAATATGTGATATTTATACAAGGCCCTATTTGGCTAGAAGCTTTACAATATTATTTACAATAATATTATCCCCGACTCATAGACCTGATTCCACCCGGCACATATCTCAACTCCCAAGGCAGCATACAACACATGCTGTCATTATAGGTGCAAAGCATTACTCAAACACATAGCTATCGCGTCCTGTCAGGTACTAATTTTTTTATGGATGAGTGAACCAGTCGCCACATGACAGCATTACAGCTGACGGAGCCTCGAACCCATGACCGTTCAGCTATGAGTCCTACACTCTAACTAACTGTGCTATCACGTCTCGACCACGAGGTCAAAGAGGCACAGATTGGTAACATCATAATATGACATGCGCTACACACTCCTCAGTATGGGAGACAGGTCTTGTGATGTATCAGTACAAGACACAGATGCTGTGATAGTCAAAGCTATTTCTGTATGTGACCAACACGATTAGGGACTTAATCATTACAACAGATGACTTTCTACAGTCCCGTGACAAATATTCCAAGGAATATTTTCTTAGCACTAAAATAATCCAGTAATGGTTGACAGAATGCTTGTTGAAAGGTAAAGGTGATGTCTTCACATGATTGATTTTAGCCATAACTTACATCTACATCATTGTTTCACAACAAAAAAACGTACCTTCCCAAAGTTGCAATTATTCCCTTTTAGTATTAATTAGATATTAAAGACACAATCACTCTTATTAAGACTAATATCTCTCTCTTTCCCACCCTAAAAGCCCCCTTATTCCAAAATTCTAATTAGTGATGAAGAAAAATTAGCTCAAAAACACATCGACAACAACGTTAGTTTCTCATCATACTTACTCTGGCTGGAGCTGTTTTATTTGGGGGCCGGGTCAAATTTCTCGGCGGTATATCATTTACTGTAGGGGCCAGCTGCTCTCCCTGTGAACGAGCTTTATGCGTCATCAGAACTTCATTGTATTCCACTTGGTCGAAGTTGGTCTTCCAAGCCAAAACCTGGTAACATTAAAACTACTGGTTAATACATACACTCTGGTCAGCGAGAAAACGTGTTTAGTAAAAGAAAATACCAGATAATATAGAGCACAGTAGTGCCACCATGTGCAATACACTGTTATGAATATATAAAAAAAACAATCATTAATATATTTCTATGTTTGTGATGGGCAGAATGGGCAACAAATAGCATTGAAAACAGGCCAATTACATAATGATACATTGTAGCTGATGGACTGACTGAATCTTGCATTATATGACCTGTGTGCTGGTTTATTTAGTTATTGTTCAATTAAATAGTTGATGTGCTGGTCCAGCGTTGAATTATAACAGAAACAGAAGTCACCAACTTCTGAATAATCATTCACCATTCACTTAACATATCAGAAATCATACCATTTATCTAGGGAGTTACTTATCACTCCCCAATACAAACAAGATGAAAGATGTGACCGGTGCGGATGGATGAATGTTGTTTAACGACACATCGGCACAATTTAGGCCATTCAGTGTCCTATTGACCGGTGCGAAGGCCAAACAAAAAACCTCACTCACTCACTCGAGATACAAACATGTAGCTGAGAAGGACTACTACAGATCATGTATTATAAATATCAGCCAAAAACAGTATACTTCACAGGCAGTTTATGATGGTTGGATTTAAGAGGTCTGTAAACTGGGGGGGGGTTTCGTTGTTTAAGAAATGGTACAAGATTCAAGCTAGAAAGCAATTAGTAAAACCTCTGGATAATTAGAAGATTTAAATTAACCACAGTTTGGTCATATATATATATATATATATATATATATTTTACAATTAGCTTCGTCGTACTAACCTGCTCATCATTACCACCGGAGGCAAAGTATTCACCATTCCGAGAAAAGGCAACAGCAGTGGCAGGACCCTGTAGATAAATGTTGATATATGAATGGATTTAACTAGTTCTGACATGGTTGGTATAAATAAAAAAATATTATTATTATTATAATTATTATTATTATATAAGTAATCAATGGTACAAGCTTCAATCATCATCCACCCGAGATCCCAGGTAAACCTACCTGATGACCATGTAATGTATAAAATAGCCGACCCTCTAACAGGTCTAGTATTTTAAGTGTGGAGTCATCCGATGCAGTAATTAGATAATTACCGCTGGCATGGAAAGACAGAGAGTTGACGGGACCTGAGTGAGCTGAAGACATATAATATTGGAGCTGGTGACAAGAGATGTGATACTGATATTGGTATTAGTGGCTCTACGCACAACAGATAAAGTTCTCTACATAATGATACAATGTTGTGACACTAGCTGGCATTAACTGTATTATACTACGACAAGTGTTAATTAACCTATATGCTGCTAATAATAATATCAATTGCTCACATGCACACACACACACACACAGACACGCACCTGTATAATGCTGTAGTAATTTGTTCATTCGTATATCCCAAACCTTCACACTGCTGTCCGAGCTGGCCGCACCGATGCATGTTCCACTCGGATGAAAGGCAACGGAATTGACAAAACTAAGAGAAAAATACCTTTTTTATCAACCAATATCAACAAAACTATTTTTAATCCATTCACAACACAACACTCCAAACACTTTTAAAGGAGTTTATTTCCGACTCCATGTTAAATCTACAGACTCCTTACACATTCAGTGTATACAACAATCTATATGTGGATCCCTTGTGACAGTTGTGTATTAAATCCTAAATGCTGTTTGAGGCAAGAAAAAGAAAGTCAGATATATCATTAAACTTACTCATTCAACTGTTATCATCTACACTGAGCCAGACGTTAATCTATGGCAGAGTGGACTGAACCAGATGCTAATCTATGGCTGAGTGGACTGAGCCAGATGGTAATCTATGGCTGAGTGGGCTGAGCCAGATGTTAATCTATGGCCCAGTGGACTGAGCCAGATGGTAATCTATGGCTGAGTGGACTGAGCCAGATGGTAATCTATGGCTGAGTGGGCTGAGCCAGATGTTAATCTATGGCCCAGTGGACTGAGCCAGATGCTAATCTATGGCTGAGTGGACTGAATCAGATGTTAATCTATGACAGAGTGGACCGAGTCAGATGCTAATCTATGACAGAGTGGACTGAACCAGATGTTAATCTATGGCTGAGTGGACTGAGCAGAAGAAAAAACTTTAAATTGTGGTCTGCAACTATGACTGTAACAACCCGAGGGAGTGCTGCTACCCGGTGTTAAGGTTTTGTAACCAAATGCTCATTTGAGAGAAAACTATATAACGTTTTTGTATCTTTTTGGAATGGGAGAGGGGTCTGCGCCAAACCAAAATGGATTTCTAGAAAGTCTTCAGGTTTTAAATAACCATTCATGCCATCGTAAAATCTGTGAAACTAGCAAATCAACACATTTTGACAATAATAACATAAATGATGTGATAAAACAATAAACACTGTATTTTCATTTAAACACCAACTAAGCCACTTACATGTTAGTGTTTAGATAGATATATTATCAAACATCCAATTAATATAATTATAAACCAAACAAAACCAGTTCTCTCCTGTATGCTAACAAATACCTAGATGATACAGAATCATTACTCGTGATCACAACAACACCTCATCCGGCTGTATATTATAGCAAGCACAGCACATCGAGCCATCATATCACAGTTAGTTAGAGCGTAGGACTCGTAGCCGAACGATCGCGGGTTCGAGGCTCCGTGAGCTGCAATGCTGTAATATGGCGACTGCATGGTTCACTCATCCATAAAAATGAGTACCTGACAGGCTTTGTGTTTGAGTAACGCTTTGCACCTTTAATGGCAGCATGGGTTGTATGCTCCATTGGGAGTTGAGATGTGTACTGGGTCGAACCAGGTCTGAGTCAGGGATAATAATATTGCAAAGCGCTTTAGAGCAGCTGCTAGCTGAATAGGGCGCTATATAAATGTCACATGTTATTATTATATTATAAGCTGTACTTGGTAATCAGTGAAGAACTTTCTTATTGTCAATCAATCATGGAAAATCTCCTCACAATCAAACAAGCTGATGATTATTTGTTTGCCGAAGACAACAATAGTCATGATACTACTAAGATATAATGTTTACCACAGTCGGGACTGGATACATCGTATATATCATATTATACATCATATATGGATACACCATATTACAACAGATAGGAAGACAGTGTTGGATTGGCATCAGATACTCTTGGAAAGCATTAACTACTACTGACCCATTGAACAAGTATTCTCTGGTCTTACATTTTAAATGACATAGCTCAGAAAAAACACGACCCAAACCAGTAAAACGATCATCTGTTCCAGTTTTCAAGAAAGCATTTTTCATTTGTATGATAAAGCTCGTATTACACAGAAGAAGCCAACTAGGAAGTGATAAGTGCATAACATACAAAAATGTGAAAACTGGACATTGGTTCCAGTTACTAGAAAATCCACAAATATTCCGAAAGCCGAGATCCCAAAATTATTAAACCAATAAATTGACAGCAATATTAAATTACTCTCACTCCAACAAAGTGTTCAATGATATTGAACATCAAAAGAGCAGGAAGAGATCAAATTATCCACAATGTTCAGATAATCAAGTTACTCAAATTTATTTATTTATACACACATATATATATATATATAGAGAGAGAGAGAGAGAGAGACCTACCCTCCATGTTCAAAGTATGTATGGACACATTCCTTACTCTGTTTGTCCCAGAGTTTAATAGTTTTATCATCACTTCCCGACACAATCAGTCGGCCATCTGGTGAAAATCTGTCCAAAATCATAACCATGGCATAATGATTACTATTGATCACTTATAAAAGCAATACATTTAGGTTTTTTTAAATTCCTCTACCAAGAAAAGTATTTCAACCAATGGGTTAACACAGACAGGTTGTCTTGGACAGATAAATATATATATGAACACACTTACTTGGCACATCTCACCCAGTTCATGTGCTGGTTGAGAGAGAACTGAAACTTTTGTCTGTGAGTACTCCACACCTGGAAACATAGCACTAAATGTGTAATATTTGTTGACGAGTTAAAATGAACGTGATTCAGAGCAACTGGTCAAACGTATCCAATTAAACACAACCACCACACTTAAAATGAGAAGACTGCTATCTTTACAAGATATAACAGATTTGTCTGTGAACAAACAAACAAACAAACACACACACAATACATACCTTGACAGTTTTATCGTCAGATGCTGAGCATAAGAACTGCCCATCAGAAGAGAAATCTATACTACGTACAGTTGCTGAGTGAGCCTTGAAAACAGTAGACTCGCCCTTACTGAAAAACAGACACCGTTCAAACTGATCTCATCTTTATATCGTAATCTTTATTACACAGGTATGTAATAATTATATAATAATAATAATAGATAAAACATCGCAACCAAGAAGTGGGTTCAACTGTAATGATTAATTAAATATAGTTGGTACAGCACATTCTATATGGTAATTCATATATCAAAATAACAATTAAAATAATCGTAATAACGTACAGCTACATGTAAAGTTCATTTTCATACTGATAGCACAACCTTAATTTTGTACATATTAGAATATTCTTTCACATACTTCAATTCTAATTTTCCACAATACATCTCTTCACACATATATAGCTCCATGGTACAAGGTTGAGATTAAACACTGGCCAGACTAAATGTGTAAAGAGTGTTTAATTTCTCACTTCCTCTCATTATCATTGGAAGTTGTTTGACCCAGTTAGCCGGCCATCTGCACAAAAGTGGCTGTAAACAGCAACATTTAGGCATGCACACACACACACACACACACAGAGAGAGAGAGAGAAAGAGAGATATAGAGAAAGAGGGAAATAATTACTTACACACTAGGAATCCACAATCTGACTGTTTTATCTCGAGATGCTGATGCAACCAAATGGCCAGATGGGGAAAAACATACTGACATAACAGCATCCTGACAACAACAGAACACAAACATTCGATTACCTCAGTCACCAATAGTTAGCCCAGTAAGTTTAACTTAGACAATGATAAAAATCAGCAGACTAACACAACAGTATATCAAACAAGAAAACACCAGTTGAAGTCTACCTTATGTCCGACAAATCTATAAGCTCTCATCTGTGGCTTAAAATTCCAAACCATAAGACAAGAATCCATAGAACCAGATGCTGAAAATTATATATATATATATATATATATATATAGTCATACTTTTACACTAGGCATGTTTTCATCGCTGTTGATTTTTACCAGGTATCCAAAAATATACAATAAAAATTATCCATTTTACATAATACAATGTAACAATCATGATAAAAATTACTAGACACAGGTGAATATCACAACAGTAGAACAATTTTACACAAGCTTTATTATTCCAGCTCCAAATATCACTGAGTATGTGAAATAGTTTCATTCGTTAATAGGCAGCCACATCCCCAAAAAATAGGCAACATCATATAAATAAATAAAAGAGAAGTGATCATGAAAGGATGCCTATTTACCTAACTGTTTCATGTTTGGATTAAAATCCAAACTGGTGATCGTATCCCGGTGTCCCTTGAAGTGACGCTCCAGGGTGGGGTCCTCCTGTAGTTAGACGGGTAATAATAAACAAGGGCAGCGTGAAGCAGTTATAAAGAATGCGCGAGCCAAATGATGAAAACCCAACAGAGATCCCGCACCGTCCTATAACAATAATGTCGATGTACACGGCTCGGCTTTTATGTATAACTTGCAAGATACATAACGTCTAATAATGTCAACAAATGTAATTGTTATTAAAATTATCTAGAAACGTTACTGGCCATCAAAGAATAGCTTTAACAGAGACTGAAATGGAAAGTTCCACTTTTAAATGAAAAATCAGTACCTTTAAATGTCTTATCAACACAACAGCAGGATATTCACTAATTCCACCCAAAAATCCCAATGATGAATACTACAAATTTGGTGACATTATATTATCGAATGATGCTTAAACCACATGCAGATATGATTATCTGTGGACTGAGTGCTCGAGCGGACCTTTAACACCAACGAACACGTTTCCGATGCTCGGCTACGCAACAATGTCCTTGTTAAAAATCTTTCAACAAATCAGTTGCTTTGTGTACATTCATACTACAATAATAGCAAGCAATACTGGTGGATTTGTGTTTTCCTTATCGTAATGAATGACCTTAAATTCCGGACGATATCTGGTCACACAACTTTTTTATTTATTCGTAAATATTGATTTAGAAAGGTTCACAAATTAGTTATTTTTTATATTCAATACATTGTTGGTGGTTTTAACAAATAAATAGTGGTTTTACATTTATGTGTAATCATCTGCAGTTTCGCGATATATTTTCCTTTTTGGCGCCAAATTTGAAAGTCCAAAACAAGAGTGAGTTGTGCTTTATGTGATGATTGTGAATTCTTAGTAGACTCTGAAAACCCATTGAAAATACTAGTGAGTCTATATCTGAAACAAGTTTGTAAGTTGTATGATATCTATCTAGTCTGAATTATTACTGGGATGTGTGTATTTGAATGAAAAAACGCCTCATGAACAATATATTCCCCCAAGACAATCTATAACAAATATTTATATTAAAAAAATTAATTCCTACCTACCATATGGATTTTTTTGGCCATGTAACCCCCAACCAATTTATTTTTAAGACTGGCCTAATAAATTTCACGTTTAGATAGATGAGCAAAACCAGATGATTTTTATTTCATGTCAAAACATTACAATAACTGCCCATTAATAAACTTACAATAACCATAAACAAAATCTCTAAATGTCTATATGAGAGTTAATATTGGACAAGAACTAAATGTGATCATTCAGCAAACAACGGTTCAGATATCTAATTATATTTGTAGTTTGCTATGAGACCATACCTCTGTAGTAATAAATTAACTACCAGTGTCGTTTACATTGTGTGTGTGCGTGTAGTTTGCTATGAGACCATACCTCTGTAGTAATAAATTAACTACCAGTGTTGTTTACATTGTGTGTGTGTGTGTGGTTACCTGTTTGTATAATGACATGCTTTGGGCTTTGATGTTGATGCACCGCAACAGGTGAGAAGATGAGGTGATCTGTTATATAATAATCAGGTACAAGAAGGAAGTTCTTTTAGGTCTGACTTAAAACAAAATAGTTCTTCGTAAGGCCTCGACACTGGTCATATGGACATGGGTTGATTCCCTTGGGCCACCACCATTAGCGACAATTAGCTGATTATTACGGAAGATGCTGATATTTACATGTATTGTTTGCCGAAGACAGCAATCGACATCTCACAAATTATGCAAATGAAGCCTTACTTCCAGAAAGGTTTCTACATAAGCAATGGTAACGGAAAAGACAAATTACAGAGATCCCCACAGACTGTGGGTTTGATTTTAGTATCCGCCACACAGCAATCAGTACTTTTCTACCGGTCCCTTAATGTTTAATGTTCCTAATAAGGCACTGATCAAGTGATGTGTGACCCAATTCAATGTCATAAACATTATTTACATAAGTGGGGTTCGGGAAGGTTTGACCACAGTGCGGGCAGTTCGGGGACTGATTCAATTTGTTATGTGGACATCGTTTTCAACTAAAATTTCCTGTTTCTTATCATTCTTAATCTTTCAGTATTCACTTTTAGTTTCTTTTCTTGATTCACATGTCAGCATATATAGCATTTTATAAATTCATGCATTTAGAAGACATAAAATTTGAGTATATATCTATAACATGGTACATTGAAGATGATGATTGATGTTTATGGCCACTTTTGTGCACATGGTAGGCTAAATAAGCAGAGTGACTTCCGAAGGTTATGAAGCGAAGTCAAAAGTTGAAACACCCTTCAGATATTTGCAATAAACGAACGAAGACCCATATCATAATATTACTATTTAAATTGTACAAAGAATAAAATTAAATATGAGTAGCTAACTAAAAACAAGTCAGAGAACAGTCTACCACAATACTGGGCTTTGCGTCTGATGTAAATTAGGCTATCAAATGTCACATGATTCAGCAGGCTGAACCCGGAGAAAATGTTCATACTAACAGTTTACGTAAATTAGAAATACGTCACATGATCTTTATCTGATGACCCATTTAGGATAGTGGCACAGAAATTATAGTCTGAAAGAGCGAATCTACAAAATAGAGGGGGGGGGATCAACCACTTTGGTTTCCCTTGTTATTTCTAAATTTATTGACATAAGCTTACATAAAAGGTACATTTTATTTCTACATACATTAATTGTTCGAAAGGATACCACACAGAAAGCTAATGAAGATCAAACACCGTGAAAATCTAACACAAACTGAAAGGCGCGAATGTTGCTTACAGACTTTTGAAATGTTGACACTTAGTAGGTACGTGCATATAAACGGCTCTTGCATTCTGGATCGTGGACGGAGCCTGCACTGCTGGGATCAGCATTTCTTTTGGATTGTTTCGGGGGGTACCCCCTTTCATGAATATTCATGATGCCTATACAGGTATTCTTATTGGTTTGACTGGTGGATGACGTCAGGGATTTTTCATACTTTACCCTCATTTTCAAATTTTAATGATCGGCCAAAGATGTAATTAATGGTGCGTTGATGAAGTCACATGTTGATCTAAAAGCCATCTAAATTAGCTTGAACAAATCTTTTAAAATAACTATAAACAATGTTCTAAAGTTTAATTTGCTGAAAGTTTCACAGTCGTATGTACATTTGAACATCTGTAGTAGCTTGCGGAAAAATATTTGGCTGGCCGTGATTTTTCTTTGTTTCGCCGTTGCCATTGGCAAATCCACCTAGAAACATGTACATGGTCATATACTGGCAAATGGACGAAACATATGACAGTTTGGTAGACATTAGTTAGTTATTTAACCATCAGTTAGCTATTTAGACATCAGTTATTTATTTAAATATTTAGTCATTTACTTTTTTAGACATCAATAATTTAGACTTTAATAATTTTTAGACAACATTTTTTAGACATCAATTAATTATTTAGACATCAGTTAGTTATTTAGACATCAGTTACTTATTTAGACATCAGTTATTTATTTAAATATTTAGTCATTTACTTTTTTAGACATCAATAATTTAGACTTTAATAATTTTTGGACAACATTTTTTAGACATCAATTAATTATTTAGACATCAGTTAGTTATTTAGATATGATGCAGTTAGTTATTTAGCCATCAGTTACTTATTTAAATATTGATGTCTAATATTTTTTTATTATAGAAAGCTATATCAAATTTTTTTTAGACATCAATTAATCATTTAGACATTAGTTACTTATTTAGATATTAGTTAGTTATTTAGACATCAGTTACAGTTATTTAGATATCAGTTATTAGACATTTATTTTTTAGACATCAATAATTTTTTTAGACATCAAATAGTTATTTAGACATTAGTTAGTTATTTAGATATCAGTTATTTATTTATTTTTTTAGGCATCAGTTAGTTATTTAGACATCATGATGCAGTTACTTAGTTAATTATTTAGACATCAGTTAGTTTTTTAGACATCAATTAGTTTTTTAGACATCAGTAGTTTTCTAGACATCAATTAGTTATTTAGACAAGCTATTTCATTGAATATTAAGAGAATTATGAATTTTTTGGTGAAAACTGGATTCGAGGTCACAGACCTTCCCATTCATTTCCATGTTAAGTAGGTAGCCATAAATCTGACATTTTTGAAGTAAAAAGTCTCTAACTTCCTTAATATTTGAGCTATAATCATGAAACAGATACCATTGGAATGCTTAATTCTTGTTCTTCGATCAGTATTAAAAATCGGTGCTCTAATTTAAATTTGTATTGTTTTACTGTTGCAAATTGTTTCAAAGTAAACACAAAACAATTATTCAGTTATAGATTACGTTCCAGCCTAAAACTATTAAGTGTAATAAATAACGAATAAGGGTTTTAATGTTGTGGTCGATTCTCCCGGCCTGGTCGAACCTCCCCAACACGGCTAAACTCAAACTGGACCAGGATATTTAGTTCAGTAGTTGCCCCATCTTTCCCTTTCCTATACTCCGTCGTATTAATTGGCGGTGGGATGACATAACTGTAACCACTCGGTAAATGAACAAAGATGGAAACACGCGTTTAGATCTTGGTGTGTCATCTATCTGTTGACATATCGTGAGACGAAAGAAAATAGACGAAATCACTAAATCTGTGCGGACATGTCAACACAGTTGCTAATCTAAATCCAGGTTTCGAATCGACACAATCTGAGTTTACGGATGATACGTACCAAAGATGTCCCCATGACGGTTGATGGCCAAATGATCCGAAAACCAAAACAATTCTATAAACTGACAAACGAAGTAAAAAGAACGACAAATTCCTCAAACTGTTCAAATCATGGCGGCCAATCTCCAGGCACGCATGTCCGAACGAGTGTAGGTCTCTACGACCCACGAACATATCGTCCGACTCCATTCGTCATTCGATATTTCGTACCCCTGTGTATATTCTGGTTTTTGTTAAAGCTGGAAAAAGTGAGTACAATATGATAGCATCTGGCATTCTCTTCTTGGAAATGTGGAATGGTGAAGTCCATTCTTCAACTTTTGGTATTATTTTTGTCTAAATGTTGACTATTCACCACTTCGGTCCCTTTTTAAAGTAATGTATCCTGTTGTTTTGAGGCGTTTGCTGAGAGGAGAAAGTCCCATTTTTGTGTACGTCCTAGACATTGTTTACCGACTGTAGGTGTTTAAAAAATTTACCCCAAAAGACAGTACCAACCTGAAAACGAAACGTTAGGTAGCAATAATTTATCAAATTTATTTATTATATAAATAGAATGCCCCACGACATCCTCATTTTGAACATGTTATACTAGTTCATCTTAGTGATGGTTTAATTTTATGATGTGGAATAAATACCCGAGAACGAACTTTTTTCTCGATACTCGATCCTGATCCTTCCACAGTGATCGAGTACAACTCTAGTATATCGGTAAATGACCATCACCGCGTCCGGATCTCTTGCTTTATGTTATATTGTGGTGTCGTCTATAACGCGTACGTTACGGCCTCGATCTGACTAGGTTGAAGTAGTCAGTTCTCGATCCTGTTTAGTTAATCAACTCGTGAGCCGACGACAGACTCCGAGCAGTGATTCTATCCCGAAGCCTGACATTTTTTTAATAACTGCACTACGAGGGTACTCTCGTGCGCAGTTTATTGTAGGAAATGATGTTCCAAAAACAACACACACACAATGCCGCCATTGACTGATCGATTGGTTGATATGTATTACACACTAATCAAATCCTACTAATTCATAATGGTTTATATAATACAACACGGCTTCGTCCAATGGCGTTTACACTGTATAACATTTTATTCCACGAGTCAGTTATTTTCTTAAGTATCCTTCTGATTATAATACAGTGTGTTATACATAATCTGTTCTGCACAATCTGTTCTGCACAGTCTGTTCTGCACAATTTGTTGATACTATCACACAGCGCACTTATTGTTTCCGTTCATCGGTTTGGATAATGATAATGTTGATGGTTGATGTTTTACGGCCACTTTTGTGCACATGGTTGGCTAAATGGGCCGAGCAACCTCCAAAGGTAATGAAGCGACGTCAAAGATGAAACACCCTTCAGATATGCTCACGCCTAGATTCGAACTCGGGTGGTAGTGATCTGTGGTCCAACGCGCCAGCAGCTAGACCATGGAGGCGTAATTACGATATTAATTATCGTTATGAAATAATGTTTATATTCAAAAATAATATAACAAAGTAATAATATAATTGTGACAATTTTAATCAAATTATGTCTTATTTCCTGTTCGGAGACTTGATAAACAATATCGACGTAATACATCCAAGGCTATAAGGAACAAATTAATAATGTGTTACTAAGTAAACACATAAGTTAATGTGCTTTGCTAGATCGGTCTTAATAAATAATAACTAATCTTAGACCAGCTTTAACAAACAATAACTGGTCTTAGACGAGCCTTAACAAACAATAACTGGTCTAAGAGCAATCTTAACAAACAATAACTGGTCTTAGACCAGCCATAACAAACAATAACCAGTCGTAGACCAGAATGGGCAAACACAAACCAGTATAAGACCAGCCTCAATAAACGATAACTGGTCTCAGACCAGCCTTAACAAATAACCAATGTAAACCAGCTTTAACAAATAATAACTATGTTATTATAGCTAATCATATGTTTCGCAACCAAATTAAATTTGATAAGATTGCGATATCTCATATTTAAAAATTATTATTAATGCCAACTTAAATGTTTATATCGCTTACTAGTGGCATGACAATACGGTACGCAGGAGTTAGTTTTTGGCATGATTATAACAGATCCGGAACATTAACGTTTAAGGTTAAAATGGCGGGATTATCACGGTATTCTCGCTCCGCGGACCCCCCCCCCCTATAAATCCCACAATGCAAAGCGCGTCTGGTTTGTTTTGGTTTTTGACGTTATCATGCTTCAGGCTTATTTAGTGCATAATATAAGATCTCTGATGCAATTAACTTAAGCGTGTGTTCGGGGGGGGGGGGCCTGAAAGTGGATAAATGAAACTTCCCGGTGGTTGCTAATGATGTCCAGGATTCTAAACAGTGGGGGGGGGGGGTGATTTTCTCTCCCGACTCGACGAAAGGGGAGGGGGAAATTCTCCCTACAATTCGGCCTAAATGGGAGGGGGAGGTATTTCCCGCGGCATATATATATATATATATATATAGACGTATTTACAATACTCTACCTGATTAACACCCATCCGACCCGACCTCGGGCACTATAGGTCGGTAATACAAGCGTATTAGTAGTGGAGTTTAATATCGAGATTGTGGTGCAATTTACTAAACTAATAACATGGTCGGCGATCGGAAAATACCTGAATTATCGCTCAGTTAACGACGCGCGGGTCCTTTATCCCGTCAATTAGATTGGTTAGGTATCTCGTCGTTAATGGATCTCCGCGTAATTAGTTCTACAATCACGTCACCGTCGATACCGTGGAAAAAAAGACAAAACAGTTACGTCATCGATCTGATGACGTATAAAACCGACCGCCGTCACAGAGCGGCTGTGAGAACCCGATCCAGAACGGACGACGACGACGACGGTGAGGGAGAACGATTCGGGATGAACATTTCCGGATCGCGGAACGAGACGTCCTTCTGGAGCGAGGATGATGGGGATGATGACGGTGACGACGACGAAAGAGGGGTGACGTCCTTGAAAGCTGCCTTTGCCGTCATCGAGTTCCTGATCGGTACCCTGATTATTACCGCTAACAGCTTGATAGTCTACGCTATCAGTACCAGGCAGTACTTGAAGAGTATCACCAACAAGTTGGTGTTACATCTGGCTCTGGCTGATGGCTGTACGGGGGTACTGATGATCTATTACGCTTTGTTAGATGTATTTCCGTCTCTAGGTAAGTTGATGGCTGATGACGTATGTCTTATAGACGTGACGTCACGTCACGTCACGTGATGTGACGTGGAGTTAATGTAACTAACAGTAACATAAATAAAACATGCATCGAAGCAACAGCACCGAGAAGAAATAAATGTTAAAAATTAAATTATCGTATTAAAGAGGCTCGTAACATAGCCAATACCGTACGCGCACTTATTTACAAAAAGGCTGCCCAAGCCGTGCCCCACGGATCTAAGTTCAGCCACCCACGTCGTAACAGACATTCTTTGTAACCGCTGTAAACTGATACGTCTTAATAAGGTGTGGGGGGGGGGGTTGTCTGATAATACACCGATTGTAATCGTTTGGAGCTGTGCGAGTCAGATGTCACATACATTTATCGAAATGTATTATACACGTATTACTCACGACTAAATACATTACTGGTTGGGTACTTTAATGGTACGACTACCTGAGTGCCGAAAACATCGGGTCACACAATTCGATGCGGAATCATACCTGTGTAGGGTGATTCTCTAATAATTTATCTCTCGGCTATATACCTCAGGTGTGATGACGAGGTGTCAGTGGCAGACAGAATCATTCACCGACTCTGGTACATTTTTCTTTCTTGGAATGGTTTGCAACATTTGTCACGATCAGGAGCTAATAATGTTCAGGATTTTAAAAATGATCTTTTTTCCTTTGCCAATCACAACCGAGCGACCTTGGTTCTCGGGGGAGGAGGTGTGAATTGGCTAATTTTCAATGGCCCTCATTAAAAAAGAAACGCCCTCCTCCCGGGACAACGCGCGCGCACGCACGCACGCACGCACGCACGCACGGTGTAATATATACTGATCCTTGTTAAATATTTTATATATTAAATTATGTTAAATATTATATATATATATAGAGAGAGGGGGGGAGTGAGTCAGTGAGTGAGAGAGAGAGAGAGAGAGAGAGAGAGAGAGAGAGAAGAAGAGAGAGAGAGAGAGAGAGAGTGAGAGAGAGAGAGAGAGAGAGAGAGATGCAAACCGACCGACTAACGACCTGACTGACTCATCTTGTATAAGTGATTAGTTAAAACTGAACGCAATATCTTTCTTATATACCCCCCCCCACTCCACTTTAATCAAACGATCCAGAACACAACAAATGGAGTTGTGTGGTGATGTTATCAACTATCATGTTCCTAGAAGTGTCCACATTGTTATTAGGTATCATAGCCCTAGACAGATATGTGGCTATAATACATCCTCTACGATATGCCAGCTTATTGACAGATAGGACATCTAACATGTTGGTGGCTGGCTGCTGGATGACTGGTGGTGTCATATATGTTGGTAAGTGTATAAGATGCTAATTGACTGGTAGTGTCATATATGTTGGTAAGTGTATAACATGCTAGATGACTGGTAGTGTCATATATATTGGTATATATGTATAACATGCTAGACGACTGGTGGTGTCATATATGTTGGTAAGTGTATAAGATGCTAATTGACTGGTGGTGTCATATATGTTGGTAAGTGTATAACATGCTAGATGACTGGTAGTGTCATATATATTGGTATATATGTATAAGATGCTAGACGACTGGTGGTGTCATATATGTTGGTAAGTGTATAAGATGCTAATTGACTGGTAGTGTCATATATGTTTGGTATATATGTATACGATGCTAGAAGACTGGTGGTGTCATATATGTTGGTAAGTGTATAAGATGCTAATTGACTGGTAGTGTCATATATGTTTGGTATATATGTATAAGATGCTAGACGACTGGTGGTGTCATATATGTTAGTAAATGTATAATATGCTAGATGGCTGGTAGTGTTGATAGGTGTATATTGCTAGATTATCGGTATGTCATATATGTTGGTAAGTGTATAACTTGCTAGATGATCGGTAGTTTCATATATGTTAGCAAGTGTATAACATGCTGGGTGATTGGTAGTGTCATATATGTTGCTATGGTGTATATAACATGCCGAGTCACTGTGGTACCGTCATATACGTTGGTGTTTAACATGCTGGGTTACTTCTAGTGTGATATATATTGATAAAGGTGACATCCGTTGTTATCATAATTTTCACAGGTGTACAAAACGTTATCTTTTCTGACAGCCCCCCCCCCCCTAAAAGTGTGTAGATATAAATTTTGGAAATGATGATTAAATATGTTTCGCAGTTGCTATTTTGCCGAGAAAATGTTGCTGGCGCCATCTTTCGAATAGTAATAGTGTACGACAGATGGCGCCAGTACTTAATTTGACGGTCGTTGTGTGTGTCTAAGCATACAACTAATGTACGTACAATGTACTGGATTGTTGATACTGTCGTATATATGTTGATAACTGTACAGCGTACTGGATCACTGATAGTGTGATATACACATAGGTCGGTAAGTGTACATCATACCTTGTCACTAATAGTGTCATATATATTGAATATATATAGTAACTCGTGGCCGAGCTGCAATGGTGATTAGGTGAAGTTAATGATGAAACATCCTTCAGAAAACAAATACATATGAAATACGTAATTTGGCTTATGAGGAGTTTTGATCATGAACATATCTTACTATAGGCGATGAATGATGTCTAAGATATTAATTTAGTTAATGATGGTATCTGACGTAAGTAAACTGTCATCAAGTTTTGACAACACTTCATGAAATATCGTACACAAATGGCGTCTTTGGGCGTATTCCTCGGGTAGCGTACAGGTGATGAGACGAATTCGGACACAGAAATATGGTAACAGAGTCCAGTCACATTACCGACTGAGCCATGCACACAGTCAACGGATTTGTATGTGATTGCGATTGTTGTTGTTGTTGTTCAATATTGTCCAAATACCGATGTTTATCGATCACGTGGTGATCTTATCTACTTCAGCTGCTGCTGCTACGGTTGATTGGTCTAAGATGAGCATGGGATGTACAACATCTTATCTTCTCAATCCTACCTATAACATCCTCATTATGATTGTCCAGTTCTTCAGTTTTAACATTTATCTTTGTTATATCTACACGAGGATATTTATTGTCGCCAAGTAAGTTATCTCTCCTCTGACTGACTGACTGACTGACTGACTGACTGACTGACTGACTGACTGACTGACTGACTGACTGACTTGCTGATTGACTGACTGACTTGCTGACTGACTGACTGTCTGACTGACTGACTGACTGACTGACTGACTGACTGACTGACTGACTGACTCTGACTGCTGACTGACTGACTGACTGACTGACTGACTGACTAACTGACTGACTGACTGACTGACTGACTTGCTGACTGACTGACTGACTGACTGACTGACTGACTGTATTACTGACTCTGACTGACTGACTGACTGACTGACTGACTGACTGACTGACTGACTGACTGACTGACTGACTGACTGACTGACTGACTGGCTGACTGACTGCTGGACTGGACTGGCTAGCTGGCTGCTGGCTGACTGACTGACTGACTGACTGACTGACTGACTGACTGACTGGCTGACTGACTGCTGACTGACTGGCTGGCTGGATGGCTAGCTGGCTGGCTGACTGACTGACTGACTGACTGACTGACTGACTGACTGACTGACTGGCTGGCTGGCTGGCTGACTGACTGACTGACTGACTGACTGACTGACTGAGCTGGCTGGACTGGCTGACTGACTGACTGACTGACTGACTGACTGACTGACTGACTGACTGACTGACTGTCAGACTGGCTGGCAGACTAGCTCGCTCGCTCGCTCGGTCACTCACTCACTTACTCTCTCACTCACCGACTGACCGACTGACTAACCAATTGACCGACCATACATAACATATCTGACCTATATATCCAGAAGACAGATCCAGAGGGTGTCCGATGACTCTGTCAGTACAATAACAGCTAACAAGATTAAGATAATTCGGCAAGAATTACGAGCTGCTAAAATGACAGTGTTAGTCGTTCTAGTCTTCGCCATCGACTACTGGCCAGCTGTTATATCACTGTTAGTCAATCAATTTTTGGGTAGGTGTCTGTGTGTCTGTCTGTCTGTCCGCCTGTCTGTCTGTCTGTCTGGCCATTTGTCTGTCTGTCTGGCCATTTGTATGTCTGTCTGTCTATCTGTGTGTTTTCTGAATGAAAGTCTGTCTGTTTGTCTGTCTGTCTGTCTGTCTGTCTGTCTGTCTGTCTGTCTGTCTGTCTGTCTGTCTGTCTGTCTGTCTGAATGTCTGTCTGAATGTCTGTCCATTTGTATGTATGTATGTCTGTCTGTCTGTATGTATGTATATATATATAAATATATATATATATATCTGTCTGAATGTCTATCTGTTTGTCTGTCCATTTGTATGTCTGTCTGTCTATCTGTTTGTCTCTCTGAATCGTTGCCTGTCTGTCTGTCCATTTGTCTGTCTGTCTATTCGTCTGTCCTTCTGTCTGTATATAGGTATATAGGTATATGTGTATGTCTGTCTGAATATCGGTCTGAATATCTGTCTATCTGTCTGAACGTATGTATGTCTGTCTGAATGTCTGTCTAGATGTCTGGATATTTATCTGTCAGATATACTATATTCTGTGTGGTACCTAAACCGACGTACCGCCACCAAACATACGCACATATCGCCATATTTACAACATAAATTGTTTACGTTTTACAGGTGTAGCAGGTGAGAAGATGGAGGTAGTTATACAGGTAGTAATGATACTTATACTAAACAATGCTATGTTTAATGTCTTTATATACGCGTTTAGCAACAGTAACTTTAAAAAAGCCTTCGAGAGCATTCTGTGTAGAACGGATTAAGGCTGTCTGGACAGGAGATTGTGTGTGTGTTAAGAGGATGATGGAACAACTGGGGAAGATGATGATGATGATGATGATGGTGGTCGCGGTGGTGATGATGATGATGATGATGAAGATAAACACTGATAATATATTGTATAAGGAATAGAAAGTTGTTTATGTAATCCGAAGGGGGGTGGGGAGATTGGGGACTAAACGTTCTGTTTAGGAGTAAGATTATCTTTTTCTGGTCGTCTATGAGATAGTTGTTAATGAGAGATAGTTGTTTATAAGAGATGGTCGTTTATGAGATGTGGTCTTTATGAGAGATGGTCGTTTATGAGAGATGATCGTTTATGAGAGATGGTCGTTTATGAGAAATGGTCGTTTATGAGAGATGGTCGTTTATGAGAGATGATCGTTTATAAGAGATGGTCGTTTATGAGATATGGTCGTTTATGAGAGATGGTCGTTTATGAGAGATGATCGTTTATGAGAGATGGTCGTTTATGAGAGATGGTCGTTTATGAGAGATGATCGTTTATGAGAGATGGTCGTTTATGAGAGATGATCGTTTATAAGAGATGGTCGTTTATGAGATATGGTCGTTTATGAGAGATGATCGTTTATGAGAGATGGTCGTTTATGAGAGATGGTCGTTTATGAGAGATGGTCGTTTATGAGAGATGATCGTTTATGAGAGATTGTCGTTTATGAGATATGGTTGTTTATGAGAGATGGTCATTTATGAGAGATGGTCGTTTATTAGAGATTGTCATTTATGAAATGGTCGTTTTTGAGAGATGGTCGTTTATGGGATGGTCGTTTTTGAGAGATGGTCGTTTATGGGATGGTCGTTTTTGAGAGATGGTCGTTTACGGGATGTTCAATAATAAAATGGATTTAATTTATCAGTGATGAGTTAAATATAATTTGTTAACGTTAAGACTTCAAGGTTATACGTTAGCTGTGATGTTTCGTATAAGAAATAAAAAAATTATGGTATATATATATATATATATATATATATATATATATATATATATATATAAAGATAACATTAATCTGATTTTAATAAATATTGTTCTACCTCAGCATTTTGTTTGTGTGTGTGTGTGTGTGTGTGTGTGTGTGTGGCGCGGGCTGTGTGTGTGTGTGTGTGTGTGTGTGTGTGCTAATTACTTCTCTCGGTTTAACGTGATTTTGTTTTGACAACTTTGACACTTCTGATGTTGTCAATATTTACGTGTATATTAGTACCAACAAGAACAACAGGAACTACAACAACAGCATTAATACTACTACTACTACTACTACTAATAATTATAATAATAATAATAATAATAATAATAATAAACGAAACCCTACTTCAGTGATATTAAACAAAAACTAAATTTTGTTCTTGTATTTGTTTAATAAATATTTTGTATTCACATATTTTTATTTACAAATGTTATCGTATATTTCACGGTATCACAACTTTAACAAATATAACGATGGAACAATCTCGGTTTTCATCTCATATGTCTGTTATCAATCAATGTATCTGAAATAATTATTCTAATAATTTAAATATAAGACAGGATCATACCTTTACAGAGTAATTAAAAATATAATTATTAAGTTTATCTAAATTACTAGTATTATTGTTAATTTTGACCCCCATAAATATTCCGGATTTAGGTCAAGGGTGATAATAGTTAGTTATCCTGTTGACATATTTGATGGGGTTTTCTTCGGTATTTTAAAAAGTGGCGTTTTACCTTTTGGGATTTTGTCACGCGGGGTTTTGTCCAAGCAGGATTTTGTCTTCGGAGATTTTATCAAGTGGGGTTTTGACGAAATCCGTCATAAGAGAATTCAAAATGGCCACCTTAGTTCATAGTATATTATTAGCTGTCTGACTCATGGTGATGAGGGGCGATATATCTCTATATTAGAGTGATATATCTCTATATTAGAGTGATATATCTCTATATTAGAGTGATATATCTCTATATTAGAGTGATATATCTCTATATTAGAGTGATATATTTCCAGCGGTCTGGACGGATAGACATCAAAGATCTCCTAACATATAAACCATTGTCTTCCCAATCATCCATCTCTGATGAAGATGGCACCATCTTGGTTCTCTTTCAGTCTAAAAATGAAGCTTCGAGTTGAGCGGCTACGGATCTGGATCAGTGGAAAGACGACGTTCTTGTATCATTTCGCTTCTCCCGGTTAGACACCGATCTCGACTCCCCAAAACGGGAGGCGGTCTTCCGAACGAAATGATGACACACTTCGAAGTCTGTGAGAATATTGGACCGTTTGTTCAATAATATATGTATAATCTAATCTAAACTGACAGGTGTCGGATGTGTTCTACTGATGTTGGCTGTCGAAAGATGATTGGATAACGGGGCCAACATCACTTATCGGATACATAAAACTGACAGCTGGACACCGCCAGCTGCTCGTCACCTGTCTGCCAATATAAAACAAAAACAAACACATCTTCCACTCAAACTGCGGCCCAATCGGCTTATAATCTTATCAGCGTTTTAGAATATTTTTCTTATTTTAATAACGTTATAACGAAGAGCTTCATCATGCGGTAAGTAGTGTGTCATTAATGTTATACATTAAATCAAATATATACTCATTAATGTAATTAATCATTAATTGTTTGTAGGATAAGACATACTGCGACATTTATATATATATATATATATATATATATATATATATATATATAATTTATCATTTCAGTTTCTATCAAGTATTTTCCTACCTGGCCATCTTACTGCTGATGTTTTTACTAACAACTTTTGTTTTTATCTCAAGTTATCCCGGTGTTAGACAATTTGTTAGTATATTTTAACTTATATATCCATGAACACCTATAACTGTTAATTTCCCAGATAAATCAATTCAACATTGATTCTATCTACACGAGCAAACAAACAAACAAACAAACAAACAAACAAACACATACATAAGCAAACACACAAACTAACACATAAACAAACACATAAACAAACACATAAACAAACAAACACAAACAAACACAAACAAACACAAACACAAACAACTAATTTCTTACCTACAGTCACCAGGTTATAATCAGTTTATCTTTCAGGTAACTAACTTTACAGTATTTAGCAGATTAACGGAGACTAGTGATAACGGCGAGAGTAGAATAACAGGAAGGGACAACAATAACAATAACAATTTATAACGACACATCAGGTTAGTAACGTCTATACCTTATCTTTATCTACGATACGTTCTTATCTAATCAGATAACGAACAGCAAAATATATCGCCGTAATAAATCATTCACGCTCCTTTTTTGTTGTTAGTCAAAAGCTGCGAATTTAAATGATTTAAGTGTTTCGTTTTGAAATTATCGATCTGCACCGGAAGCCAATCAACGGATATCGTCGTCAAACGATCGGAATTCCTTCCCCGGATTTCTCTCGACTGAATAGTATTCGTCAAATTAAGGGCAAGGATACGCTAAGAGTAAAGACTGACTGGATTTAACCTTCTGTCGGACTTCGCTGAGCTTACAGAGACTCTTTGAAGTATTATTTTCAAATATGAGCAGGAACTATTTCAACAATGATAAGTATTGGATTACGTAGAGGACAGTTGAATGACAGCTATTAGCCAAAAACCCGCATTAATTTGGCTACCAGATTTATTCGCGTGTTGATCTTCTCAGTTTAGCATATCTGAAGGTTGTTTCATCTTTGACTTCGCTTCATTACCTTTGGAGGTCGCTCGCCCATTTAGCCTACCTGTGCACAAAAGTGGCCGTAAAACATCAATCATCATCATCATCATCATCATCTTCTCAGTTTAAAGCCGCCGAGTTATCCATTTTACTTGATAATATAATTTATCTCTAAAGGAATTTATATTTGCGGTGATTAATATTCGCGGCTATCTACTGACGGCGAACACCGTGAATATTAATGTCGTATAGAAAAGATGTTCGTTGTCCACAGCGAGTCTAAGGGGTTTGATTTTATTTTATTTAGGTGCCATCTTACACAGAAATTGTCTTACGATGAATCGTCAGGTAGAAATGTCGATATCATAAAACTAATATCGATCAGCGAGTGTGTTTAACGTGATACATTTTTGACTACAAGAAAAATGGCTTTTAAAATGCGTGTATCGATTTGAAAGGCTTTTGTTAATGTTGTAGGTTCATAGTATGTAATACTGTGGCAGGTAATCCTATTTTTCGGTTCTGCGTGCGTATGATATAGTTCCCCGCCGCGATATATGTCTGTAGATATCACGATTAGCACGTCACAGTTTCAAGCCGTGGTCACAGGATGAGGCCTTTGGGTGTGTCAATTTGTACACTGAGCTGGCAGTTTGTTGGTGGACAGCACCGAGTAACACATCGGCTGTTACATGTTGTCAAGACATTTGTTCGTTCAGCCATGTGTGTGTGTGTTTGTGTGCGTGCGTGTTTGCGTGTGTGTACGTAACATTTGTATTCAATGCGTTTCAATTAATTACATAAGTAATCCATTTTCCTCAGGTAAACACCTCATCGGTAACTAAAGTGTTATTCTTAACCTATTTCCGAAGTGGATCCTCGCTCCTTGCAGAATCCGTAAACAAAAATCCAGAAGCCTTTTATTGGTTCGAACCTCTGATGGCCACGTATGCAGATCTCAACATTCGACACCCTTTTGTTATGCTTCAGAATGGTAGCTTCGGGTAAGTATGTTTCAATCAATCTCAAACGCCTACATTTCCATCTAGACGCACTCTTCACGACATTGTCAAATGCTTTGCTGGAAATTGTAGGAGACTTCAACGCGGCTTGGTTCAACAACTGTGTGAAATCCTAGTTGACGTGCTTAATTGTAAATTACGACGCTTAGACGATAGAACTCTTGGGAATAACGTCCTAGTGTACTGGCAGACCATGGAAGCCTTGGTTCCTTACAAGACTTGCTTAATTCGAAATGGCGCGATCCAATCAATCGATCCGGTGGTTCCTAAGACAACAATCGATAAATGTTTACCTTTAGCGATCGACCAATGTAAGAAGGCAAAGATCCGGGGCGTCAAGACGATAAGGATCGCATCTTACATGGTCGACAAACTGGTAGAGCTCGATCCAGAAATAAAGATTATACACAGCGTTCGCGATCCGCGCGGCATGCTGCTTTCTGTCATGAAAATAAGAGAGGCTCTGCGCGATCCAGAAGAGATCCGTCAGTGGGTGAAGATGTATTGCTATCGGATGCACAACGACAAGGAGTTTATGCCTAAACTGAAGAACAAATGCGATGTACTGCATCTTAGATACGAAGATTTGGTGACCGGATTTAATCAATCTCTGCACAGAATATATTCATATATGAAGAGAGACGTACCGCCAACGGTACTCAGATGGTTCGCGACTAATACTCACGCCGCTGAAGATACTGGCCCGATGGGTACAGCCAGAACTAACGCTACAGCAGTTGCCTTTAAGTGGCGTCAGTACTTGCCCATGGATAAAAAGGCCATTGTTAAGGACGTGTGCAGCGACGTTTTGCGCGAAAATAGATATTTGGCCTAAATACGGACGAAATGTGGGAAATTTTTAAATACCCGGATTTAAAATGAGAAACATATAGCGAAGATTTGTATGACGTGGCCAATTATCGAATGATACTTAATCGCCGTGATTACGATGTTGAAAGAGATACCTATGTTACCTATAACTGTAATTAATTATTGTATATCGGATATGTAACTTATATTAAACAACTGGTATAATAAATATGCCGATATGCCGCTGAACTCTCTCTCTCTCTCTCTCTCTCTCTCTCTCTCTCTCTCTCTCTCTCTCTCTCTCTCTCTCAAAGGAAATGGGAATGGGAATCAGGCATTAGATTATGACGTCATCGGTAGGATACAGCCCGTTATATTTAACTTTCGCTTGCCCGCCTGAAACAGGTCAACTCTAGAAAGGAGACTGCCTTACCAATACTGCCCGAACAAACCAGGTGACCCTTTTTTGTTGATGTGTTCTTCATCCCATCCCCTGTTAATAGGTCATGTGTACTTGTTATTATACCCTATATAATAATTTATATTAGTATATTCACGTGTTATCATTCAAATCAAATAGGTTTAGCTAACTATAATATCATTTAATATGCTTCCTAATAATTAATGTCCATCTCTTATGTCAACAGAAGGAAACAACTTCATTTAATACCACCACCCCCCGCCCCAATATTAACAGCTCAACTGTTTAGTTTCAGCTTAAAAGTTCCCGGGGGTGACTGAACTACTTTTATTTCGTAAATTGTGTAGAAGTAAACGTAAACTTATGAAAATCTACTTGAGTGAAAGGTAAAGTTAGAACTGGAAGATAAACGTTATTGCAACAGAAAATATGAGAATCAAATACGCTCGTGCACAGAAGTGAACCAAATCCGCTGAGTCCACAGACGTGTGCTGCGAAAAATACCTGGGATGACGCCGTCTGATGTCGGTTCCTGGATGGCCGTTAGTCGTGGAAATAGACAACAATTTCATTTCACAAATTACCAAACTATACAATATTGACAATCACAGTGTTTACCAGTATTAAATTTAATTACGATGAAACATCGTATAACAAAGTGAGCCTTCAAAAATGGGTTGGCAAAGTTATGACGAGTCTTGAATATCAGTGAGCATCAACTGAAACATGTATACGAAATGTTGGCATTCTTACATAACTCACTTTAATACCACACCATATTATTTATTTAAAAAAATGTTTACCATAAATTCATCAAAGATAAACAAGTTGCAGACAACTTGTAATGATACTTTTCAGCAACTGTATCAAATGTTTCTTAAATTATAGGCTATGTTATGACTAAATAAGTAACGAAAATATCGCAAACGAAAGTAAATGAAAGTAACGAAGCAAAAAGTAGCGTTACCTCAAATAAAACTTCCAGTTACTTGAAAAAAACCTACCCAAGTAGAGTAACGAAGTAGTTTTACTTCGTTACCCGACACCCCTTCTTAAAACAAACGTTTTAACATCGGATATAAAATTGTAGGCGCCATTTTGTGTGTGTGTGTGTGTGTGTGTGTGTGTGTGTGTGTGTGTGTGTGTGTGTGTGTGTGTGTGTGTGTGTGTGTGTGTGCAGAAAACGCCATAAAAGGACAACACAATTAAATATAATTTCTTTGTCTTGTTATTATTCGCTAACTGACGTTGATTAGAAAGGTGTTTTTTTATTTTCTTGTCAGTTCGACAATTTCGACCGGAATCTAGCGTCAAAAAATTACAACTCAGTTGACAGCCAGCTAAAAAGATTATCTCTCTAAGGGAATTAAATAGCAACGCTTCTGTAATCCTGCCACCATTTACGACGTATTACGCGAAGTCGTTGCATCGGTTTTAATAAAAAACCAATGAGACGTGTTGCGGAATGTCTTATTGAGTCCAAGCGGCAATTAAATCACGAGATAAGTTCCGTAAGTAAAGAATCTTAAACTGGCGACGAATTAACTGGATCCTGTACGATGGTCACCTGTTATCATGGACAAGTCGCCCCACTAACTGCTAAATCCGGTGTTTCACCCCGGACATTGAAGCGCGCGATAATAAGTGACACGGTAACCACGTGATTTGGAGGTATCAGTTTTGGTCATTGCTGAAGAATTATGCCGAAAATAATTTGAACATTGGTTATAAAATATAATTCTGTGTAATGGCGTTTAATTCTTTACCTCTGTGTCTACACTTTGATCTCCCGTGATATTAATTCATGGACAAAATGGATGAGAGTTTTCCATAACCTTAATGGCGCCGGTAAACATCACCGACTCTGAATTAATGGACGGCGTTATTGGCGTATTAATCAGGTGAGGCAGTGTATGACGTATTTGGTATATTATATACGCTGCTGTCGAGCCGCGATAGCGCAGTTAGAGCGTAGGACTCGTGGCCGAACGGTCGCGGGTTCGAGACTCCGCGAGCTGCAATGCCGTCATGTGGCGACTGGTTCACTCATCCATACAAAAAATGAGTACCTGACGGGACGCGCTGGCTGTGTGTTTGAGTAACGCTTTGCGCCTATAATGGCAGCATGCGTTGTATGCTGCCTTGGGAGTTGAGATATGTGCTGGGTGGCAACAGGTCTGAGTCAGGGATAATAATATTGTAAATAATATTGTGAAGCGCATTAGAGCAGCTTCTAGCTGAATAGGCACTATATAAATATCACATATTATTATTATTATTATTATTATTACTGGAAAATGTCATGATTTACCTAGATATTACTATTCTTTGTGTGTGTGTGTATATATATATATATATATATATATATATATAAGAGAGAGAGAGAGAGAGAGAGAGAGAGAGGAGGGAGAGAGAGAAATCGTATCTTGTCAAAGAGAGCATCGTATGAAATAAAGAGAAAAAGGAATAAAGCCAAATTAGTCAAACTTCACCGAGTCTCATTAGAAATAAACTACCTGGATTTAGTCATTTCGTCGTTCTGATCAACTATTGATATTCAGGTATATTGAATACGAGTCATGATAACTTGATAAATTCCTCGAACAACATCCGGGAAATATGATATATAATCTGTGAAGTAGTAGTGGACGAAGAAAATACAATCTTAAATCATAACGTGTGTAAGTAAACCGTTGCCATCATTCCTGATATTGTTCAGGTGATGATGATGATGATGATGACGATTGATGATTTACGGCCACTTTTGTGCACAAGGTAGGCTAAATGGGCCGAGCGACATACAAAGGCAATGAAACGAAGTCAAAGATGAAACACCCTTCAGATAAGCACACGCCGAGATTCGAACTCGGGTGGTAGTGATCTGTGATCATTGAATGCGCGATTGTTTCAGTAGAATTAGTGATAACGTTATCATACAACTGTGACTTACTGTCTGGTATATTAGACATCACACACACACACACACACACACCATACATTTGGGAAACATTACCGGTTGACATTGTCTCGGATAGGAATTTTAAATTGAATCTTTTTGTTATCTACTGAGGCTGATAGATCGAAGCTTAACCTTTTAGGCTCGGAGTCTGTAGTACGCTTAGATGACACAACACTGAGTGATCTTCGGTGTTTTGGATGTTTTGTGGATGATCTTCAAGAATTAAAATCTTTATTGCCAGAAGACAACTTTTTAATCAGATGCTTCTAAGGTAGGAGTAAAAAATGTCCATTTGTTGAAAACCCCCATCATTTATAAGTATCAGACCGGTAGTTATCTAAATAAGACAGGTACTGCTGATGAATGAAGCATTTTAGCGCATAAACAGACGCCACTGACTCAACGCACGAGTCCACTCACTAAATGATGTTTAATTCCTTTTCGGTTAAGAGCTAATATTTTTGTTCAAATAATGTAGGTGTATAAAGACGTACTTTTACACACATTTCACACCACATATTAAACACGTATCCTTTGCTACGAGCACCAAAACATGTCAAAAGGAAATTATACAGCAATAGAATGAAATTAATATAACTATACAAACATCCCAGGCAAATACGATAACGTTAGAATACATCAAATAAACGGGGGAACATATATGTTAGAATAATATTTTAATAATGTCTTACCTGGGGAACATATATGTTAGAATAATATTTTAATAATGTCTTACCTGGGGAACATATATGTTAGAATATATTTTAATAATGTCTTACCCGGGGAACATATATGTTAGAATAATATTTTAATAATGTCTTACCGGGGAACATATATGTTAGAATAATATTTTAATAATGTCTTACCCGGGGAACATATATGTTAGAATAATATTTTAATAATGTCTTACCCGGGGAACATATATGTTAGAATAATATTTTAATAATGTCTTACCGGGGAACATATAGTTAAAAATATTTTAATAATTCTTGGGGAACATATATGTTAGAATAATATTTTAATAATGTCTTACCTGGGGAACATATATGTTAGAATAATATTTTAATAATGTCTTACCCGGGGAACATATATGTTAGAATAATATTTTAATAATGTCTTACCCGGGGAACATATATGTTAGAATAATATTTTAATAATGTCTTACCTGGGGAACATATATGTTAGAATAATATTTTAGCGATAGCTTACCTGAGGAATATATAAGGATTTAAAAATAACTTAATACAATTTTGGCAAAATATCAGAGAACAGTTTTTAATAATTTAGACATTATTTACAAATGTTTTAATAACGTTATCGTGACGTGTAAATCTAGGAATTTTATATATTTTAATAATGTTTTGATAAAATATTTATATTTAAATGTTACAGTAAGAATTTTTACATGATAACCTTTGTCTTGTGTTATGTAGTACATTTAAATAAACAGTTTCTTTAAAGAATATTTACGATGTTTCAGTAATATTTTACAAATTAAAAATCAAGAAACAACTTATTGGCTTCTCGCATCAATAAATGCCACCAGTGACGTAAGATGTAACCTTCATGATCCGAGGCATGATGTGACGCGGTAGATCCCAGCTATGAAACGATATGTTGACCTACTGCATTGTCAGATCCCATTCGTCGCGTGAGACATAAACTCCACTTGTCCACGAATCCCAGTCATTGTGTGATGCGCTAAATCCTGGTGTTGACGAATCCCATTCATTGTCTGATGCATTATATCCTGGTGTTGACGGATCCCAGTCATGATGTGATGCGCTAGATCCTGGTGTTGACGGACTCCAGTCATGATATACAGCGTTAGATCCAAGTTATGATGTGACTGATATTACCACGCTGTTACTAACAGATCCCATACATCAGCGTGACAACATCGACGTCTTGCGCTGATATATCCTGTTATGATCCCGGTTTTAATTCCCGTTTTTAGCGAAACCCATTCATCCGGGATGTCAAATTACGCATCTCGTCAACTTCAACTGAAAGATCATGCAATTTTTTTAATTTATTATTAACAACAGATAATAAGAACGGGAAGGTATTGGTTACAGATCAGTGGAGATGGATCCAGGTAGTGTGCTGCTACTGCGTAATGAGACATGGGTTTTTTAATCGATAAATTGGCCGTTTTTAATTGTACTTAGTGTTGCTGAAAAAGGGATAGTGTCTCTCATCCATGGGATTTTTGTTCGGTTGATTTATTTGAAAAGTGATCTACTGTACATAGCTCAATTAATCAATACAACTGGAATTCATATTGATTGTTGCTATGTGAATCATTTGATACACCTATTTTTTCACACACCTATTTATATTTAGATGGGAGAATTATTCCTGATATTTAAAGACAACACTTTCCATATTGTGGACTGTGTAGTTATCCAACATGCATTTAATGGAATTAGTTAATTAGTAAATCGAGTCATTAAAAGTCAGTTAATAATATTTTTATCCATGGACAGTTCGCCATCATTTTAATTGACACTTTTCCAGTTATTTAATCCTTGTTAAGATGGGAAATTTCCCGCAGGTCTATTATTGTAACACTTTCTCTGGCGCGCCATCTACCGGTATACGTGGCACACGTGGAAATGGCACTGATGTGGCGTTCTGAAACTGGGAAATATTTTAGCGCGATAAATTGCAATATTTTTTGGTATAATTTTCGTTCTTAAGATTATATCTTTAGTTAAGTAATTATGAACAGACTGGAAAGTGTCCTAGACATCAATCAGCCGAAGGAACAAGTCTAATTCAAAAGAAGTTTCTCAACCATCGACCACATCCATACTATAAACCAGCTAAAGGAAAACTGCTTGGAACACAACATATCACTCAGGATGGCATTTGTGGATTACGAGAAAGCTTTTGATTCAGTGGAAACTCATTCGGTTCTAGAAGCACCGCAGGAACAAGGAATCAACAACAACTACATCAAATTAATAAGAGACACAGATAACTCCACAACAGTTTGTCTGCGCAAAGATAGCAACAAAATAAAGATAAAGAAGGGGGTCCGGACAAGGAGACACCATGTCACCAAAGTTATTCATAACCTGCTTGGAGGAAATCTTTAGGATCATAGACTGGAGAAAAAAGGGTATTAATATTAATGGAGAGAAACTCAACCATCTAGGATTTGCAGATAATATTATAATAATAGCTTGGGCTGTAAGGGACATGGAAGTAATGCTACAAGAGCTGGACAAGTCAAGCAGGAAATGTGGACTGAAAATAAATATGAAAAAAAAAAAACCAAAGATCATGGCAGGAACCACAAGAACAACCAAGACAGTATATGTAAATGGAATTAAAAAGTGTAATCATAATTGAATGTTTTATTTGTGCTGCAAAAAATTATTGAAAATATTTCCTGCCAATATATTAATAACTATATTTCTGCACATCGTCTTTCCCTACAAGAGCTGGTGTTATGACCGAGAAGTGTATTTCATGGTACAGTTTGAATATTTTCAGACTTAAACATACTTCATCAATTATTGACCTGTATTTATTTAATATTTGTAGTCGACACAATAGAACATTTATGACCAGTATAATATCCCTATCCGTTTTTAATAGATTTTAAGCATCAAAGATTTACCGAAACAAATAGTTAGCCTATGCGATTACCTTTCTAATATTCAAATAATTTGTTTTTGATTATTTGTGAACGCTTTTATGGTGCACGCTATATGGCTAAATATAAAATAAAAGTTTTCTTTAACTGTGTTGGCCAAAATCGAGATACGATCGTCCTAGAAAATGAGATGAAACTATTGTTGTTAAATCTATTTTTCTGTATTATTGTTAAACCAGTTGACTTTGCTATGATAAATAAGATGATTTCCGCAATAATGATACTGCGTTTTGTATAAATAATGGAGATAATAATAGATCGAGAGATGGGTTAGGTCATCCGAGCTGGCAATATTTCTGCTCATCGGTACATTTTGTTTTCATCCCGAAGGCTGCCGATAGGAGGTAGGCGTAAAATGATTAATAATCTTCCCATTCCTGTATAACACGAAGTCAAACAGTTTTATTTCGATTAAATAAATTCGTGAGTTAATTACAATTCTTCAGATACGACGATCACCACTAACGGGTTTTAATTTGTTTGTTGTTTATTTAGCTTGTCAACAACTGCTGTATTGTCCAACAAAACGGTTTGGTTGATAGACCAATTTAAATTAAACCCGATAACAACATTCGTCTGTTTTCTTTTGCCTAATTTAAATGTGAAAACAATATAAATTGGACTTACGTATTTGCAGACCCAATCTGGATCGGCCAGTTAAAAAATAGTCCCAATTATCCAACTCTTCGGAGATTTTATTGGCAGGAATTAATTACCGAGACAACTTGCCTATTCAATTATGTATTAATCGCTACATCACGCGAAGTATCCAAGACTTGAGTGGAAAGTTATGAACGCTCATCAACTATCGTCCATCTGCTGCTGAAGCTAATCGTTGATTGTTCTCAATAAGTTCGTTTCGGGATATACGTTCGGGGTGCATTAGCTTAAAACAACAGTTTAGGTGAATTTTATTAACGTATTTCTTACTAATACCTAGATATCTAAATATTTAATAGTTAATCGAAATCGAAGTACTCTAGTCACGTGACCATATTTACCGCGAGATGGAATCATCATCAACGTTATAACAAAATCTCCGTATCGAGGAGTTTTCCTTTAATCTTGCCGAAACAATATTTTGACTAATTAGAACAATGGCGAACACGCAAAATTTGTCTTCGTTACTCCTAGCCACAATCAACAATCCATCTATTACGATTTACGATGAGCAATATGAAGCTGATATCACACAGCACCTGGCTGCGAAAATAATATTTGTATCCCGTCTAGCCTCGACAGTTGTTTTATTTGAGTGTTTTGTTGTTTCAGGTAAGTCAGCGTATTTATAATTATTCCTCAGGTACTACAAGATGGTTCAGAGCCATTAGTCTATGGTGGGGGCTGAGAAGTATACTCATTAGTTCTGATTAATACAATTATAAATAATATTATTACGGTGGGGGGGGGGAGGTTGGGCTGGCTAAGACCATATTTATTTGTAAGAATACCAATATTTTCAGTCCTATCTAAGTGCTCTATTCGCTTTCATTTCGTGCTCTAACTGATATTGAGCCTTAAAAGTTAAAAGTCAACCAAGGTGTTCTGGCCAACGCTTAATAAAGGAATTTATTTTCGAAACTGTAATATTTGATATTCGGCTCAACAACAACAACAACAACAACAACAAAACATCGAAAAACGTATAAATCTTTGTTTGGAATAATGTACACCTCCGTTTAATATATACTTCTACACCCGGTACTCTTTGTAAAATTTTTATAATTTTGGCTAAAAGTTAATTTGAAAATAATTTGAATCAAGCGTTTTGGAAATGCGGCAAAAACACTTATACTAAATGCTTTGGTGTAGACCATTTATACACCATAAACCTACTTATTGTGTGGTCAATCTAAATGTTTTGGTTTTCTGTAAACATTTATATGACATTAATATAACGTTATACCGGAATCGTTTTGAATAAATTGTTATAAAATATCGTAAAACATTCGTAAGACGCGTTATACGGGGAAAGGGCGGGCTAAAACGTTTAAAAACATCTTTAAAGTGTATTCCATTTGTTAGGTAATGCGTTTGGTTGTTCCAATCATGTGCTAAAAGTTCAAACGTATCCCCAATTCCCGGCATTTCTCCTCAGACTAAATATTAATGTTACCGTGTACTTTGGAGAACTTTTGAGACAACCACTGGCAGCTCATATATTGCAATTTTTCATTCGGGTCATTTTAACGAAATTAATATTTCACGGGTTATAATTACGTTAATTCCTTCGTGTAACATACTCGCCTCATCTTTGACTTCGGTTCATTACCTTTGGAGGTCGCTCGGCCCATTTAGCCTATCATGTGCACGAAAGTGGCCGTAAAACATCATCTATACAAACAGTAGCGGTGTGTTGTAACTGAACTGTTCGATTTATCATAATATTCTAACATAATATTTTGAACGACCGTTTTGGGCAATCGAACTCGTCTGTATACGGGTTATGTACGATCCGTGCAATTTGAATGAAGACGTCTAAAATCGTCTAAGCATTTTCTCCCCCAATTTTTTTTTTTAATAGAACATTTATATTAGCAAGCATTTCTAATCCACTCTTCCCCACTGCTTCCCCCTCCAACCCCCCAACCCCCACACCCGCTCGCCAGGCCCGGGATTGTGCCTATTTTGGTTTAGTGCCATCATGGTAACATATTTGTATTTTTCTAGTGGAATGTTTTGTTTTGTTGAATCAGAAATCTAGATAACCGGAATTAAGAGAAAACGTCTCTCATCTGATATCAAAGGTAGCCGGAAGATTTGTTATTTATTACAAAGAGATATTCACAGTCTTCAAAATATGGTATTTCAATCCAGGAATAAGGATGATGATGATGATGATGATGCTGCTGATGATGATGACAGTTGTGGTCGTAATGGCAATATTACACAAAGATTATTAAACAGCAGACAGATGATTTGTTTGTTTGTTTGTTTGTTTGTTTGTTTGTTTGTATTCCTATAATCTGACCGATGTTGACGATTTTACACCAGATCAACGGCCAGAGGAGCATACAGTATTTGGCTTGAGAGATGACTATTATTTTTTTCTGAAAAGGAACCGTAAAAGGTGTGTGATAAGAGCATGTTTAACATCTCTTCCCGCCCCCCCCCCTCACTCTCTGTATCTCTCTTTACACACATCAGTTGGCTATAAAACGAGAAAAGAGTTGGGCAACATTAGAGTTATTCGCAAAATGACAACTGCCGAGTTTGTATCAATCATAACGTTGTATGGCATATATATAAAAACGTTATGATTTTCATCTATCTATCTATCTCTATCATCTTCTATCTTCTCTCTTCTCTCTATATATATATATATATATATATATATATATATATATATATATATATATATAGGCCTAGTTCAATCAGACAGAGAAGAAGGCATCAAGACCTATTGTTATAAAATTAACATGTTAGTAACACGGGATAGGGGAGATCTATTTGATGACTGTATGCTGACTGTATCATGACTGTGTGGAAATGGCATCATTATTGTGATGCGTCACAATTGTGGGATGTGATCTCTCTCTCTCTCTCTCTCTCTCTATCTGTGTGTGTGTGTGTGTGTGTGTGTGTTGTGTGTGTGTGTGTGTGTTGGTATATTGTCTATGGCGATTGTACGCCTGAAAGAAATACCTTCCTGCTCTTAGCATGCACCACTTAACTGCCACAGGAGTATAATCGTGGTCCGTACTCACAATAAGCACCAGACCGGGGGGTGGATCGGGTGGGGGGGGAAGTATCGAGCCCTTCGTGTTTGTTGTTGGGGCCCTTGGATAGATCCATCTTACCATCGACTGTCTCTGATATTTTTATTTAATGTTGTTTCAATGAATGCCGATATCGGATCAATCCCGTGGATGAGTAGCTGACGTGGTCATAACCGTTGTCAATATTTATCAATTTTTCATCGCTTCCAAGAACGAAGAGGGAATGTTTGTCGCGCTCGCGTCTGGTGATCGTCACAACTAGGACACGACGAATACCGGAGTTCCGGAGCCAGGTATACCACGTCACCACCGTCGAGATGTCACGTGAACAATTTGGCGGAGAGATGTCTCTTAGGTATACGGCGAACGGGGATGACGGCCCTGTGTGTGTGTGTGTGTGTGTGTTATATGTTCGTCAGCTGTTAACTGATAGTCGTAAACCAGCCATAAATTTAAGCGCCACCCAGCGGAGGGTATATAACGGTCATACGGGGCGTACACCGACTAAGTGTTGGGTTTATAGCAACCGCACAATCGCAATGTGGTCATATAGCGGGTATAGCGGTCATACGGTGGGTCATGTGATGGGCATGGTGGTCAAGTGGTGAACATGGCGTTCAAACGGTGGACATAGTGGTCATACGGTGGGTCTTGTGGTCAAACGGTGGGTATAGTGGTCAGACGGTGGGTATAGCGGTCAGACGGTGGGTATAGTGGTTAGACGGTGTGGTGTGTATAGTTGTTAGACGGTGTGTATACTGGTGGTTAGACGGTTTGCATAGCGGTCAGACGGTGTGTATAGTGTTCAGACAGTGGGCATAGTGGTCAGACGGTGGGTATAGTGGTTAGACGATGAGTATAGTGGTCAGACAGTGGGTATGGTGGTTAAACGGTGTGTATAGTGTTCAGACAGTGGGTATAGTGATCAGACGTTGGGTATAGTGTTCAGACGGTGGGTATAGTGGTCAGACGGTGGGTATAATTGTCAGACGGTGGGTATAGTGGTCAGACGGTGGGTATAGTGTTCAGACGGTGGGTATAGTGGTCAGACGGTGGGTATAGTGGTCAGACGGTGGGTATAGTGGTCAGATGGTGGGTATAGAGGTCAGACGGTGTGGTATGTGTGGTGGTATGACGGTTGGCATGGCGGTGTGGCGGCCATTATCATCATTATCATCATCACCGTCATCATCATTATCATCATTGTCATCTGTCGTTAGCTAACTCTACCAATATATCAGAGCCTAATAGTGGGTGGTGGTCATACGACTAAATGGGCCAGGTCAAAGGCCGGGGTCAGAGAGCGAGATGTGGAAAGGTCAGAGGCCGAAGTTATGGCATTCATCTCGGGTTAGATGGATGAAGCGCTTGGGCAGCGAGATAGGGGTGTGGTCACTGGGAAGGTCACGTGTGAAAGTCAGGTCGGAAGGTCGGTTGGCAAGGTCAGGTGGGAAAGTCAGGTCGGAAGGTCGGGTGGATAGGTCAGGTGGGAAAGTCCGGTGGGGAAGCTAGATGGTGTGTTCAGATGAACTGGATATGAAACAGGCAGGTGGGTGAGTGTGAGGGGGGGCTGTATTCAGTGGAAAGGGCGATTGAAGTGAAGCTTTGGGGTCACTTGGATGACGCAAATGGGTTATATCGTAACGTTGGGAGTGTAAGCGAATAGGGGTTGTTGGGGGGGGGGGGTGTAAGACAGTTGATCACCGGCCAGTTGCTCACCGGCCAGTTGCTCACCGGCCAGTGGCTCACCCGGACATTTGCTCGCCAAGCAAAATGAAAAAGTGGACACCTGCTCACCAGTGAATTTTTAATGAGAGAAGAAATGCACATAATTATATTAAATAATCTCTGAACTTTAATTCCCTAATAATTGGTAATATTCATCCCAATAATTATATAGGTAATAGGACACTAAGAAATATATTTCTGAATTAATTTTTTTTTAAATGTTCTCATTAAAAATTCACTGGTGAGCAAGTGTCCACTTTTTCATTTGCTTAGTGAGCAAGTGTCCAGGTGAGCAACTGTTCGGATGAGCAACTGTTCGGATGAGCAACTGTCCGTACTCGTTAGGGGTATAGGTGACATGGGTGACATTGGGTGGCCAGGTGGTATGGAATGGTTGAGTGGGTTAGGTTGATTTGGTGGAATGTCGTGTTTGGATGTAGTGGGTGTATGTCGGGTGGCTAAGTGGGGTGGCCGAATTCGGTAAAGTGGTGGGATGTGGGGCAAGGTTGGTGAGGTGGAGAGGAATGAGGTGAGGTAGTTAGACGGGATAGGTGAGTAGTGGCGCTAGATTAGAGTAAAGTGAGGTAGTTAGGTGTGAGTCAGAGTAACGATGTTGTGATTTGGCAAGGTGGTAAGGCTGATCAACTGGTAAAGTGGTCAGGAGGTGTGGTTATTTGGTAAGCCGGTGGTCAGACGGTAAAGTGGTGAGGCAGTTAGGTGGTAAAATAATAGTCAAGTGGTCAAGTACTTACGTTTAGGCAATAAGATTATGGTAAAGTGGTAAAGTAGACAGGAGGCAAGGTGGTCTGTGCAATAAGCTTATGGTAAAGTGGTCAAGGGGGTAAAGTGGTTTAGGCAGTAAGGTTATAGTCAAGTGGTGGTAAGTGGTTAGTTGGTAAGGTGGTTTATGCGGTAAGGTTATAGTAAAGTGACAAAGTGGTTAGTTGGTAAGGTGGTTTATGCGGTAAAGTTATAGTCAAGTGGTAAAGTAGTCAGGACGTAAGGTGGTTTATGCGGTAAGGTTATAGCCAAGTGGCAAAGTGGTCAGTAGGTAAGGTGGTTTATGCGGTAAGGTTATAGTCAAGTGGCAAAGTGGTCATGAGGTAAGGTGGTTCAGGCGGTAAGTTTATAGTCAAGTGGCAAAGTGGTCAGGAGGTAAGGTAGTTTATGCGGTAAGGTTATAGTCAAGTGGTAAAGTAGTCAGGAGGTAAGGTGGTTTATGCGGTAAGGCTATAGTAAAGTGACAAAGTGGTCAGTAGGTAATGTGGTTTATGCGGTAAGGTTATAGTCAAGTGGCAAAGTGGTCAGGAGGTAAGGTGGTTCAGGCGGTAAATTTATAGTCAAGTGGTAAAGTGGTCAGGAGGTAAGGTGGTTTATGCAATACGGCTATAGTCAAGTGGTAAAGTAGTCATGAGGTAAGGTGGTTTAGGCGGTACGGTAGCGGTTAGGCGACAAACTGGTTAGTCATGCGACTAGATAAATTAACGAATACTTAGTTATGGTAATTAGATTGGCTTATATTTGACGGGGGATAGCTATTCCCTGAAGCGGGGATTATCTCCGGCCCCATGGGATTGGGGGGGGGGGATGGGTGAAACGGAGAATTAGGTCGGGGCATTTTGAGGGTCATGGGAACCTGAGAGGATAGGAAAATAATATGGTTCGGGGGGCGGGGCGGGGGGGGGGGAAATTGGAGATTCAAGGGATGCTTGAGTTGACCGAACTGAATGGCCGATGGAGTGGGAAGAATGGAAATAGGTGGGTATCAGATAGGGGGAAGGGGTGGGATTTGGGATTAGATTATATAAGTGGATGACAATAGGGGAATTTTAAAAGAAATGCTGAAAAATTAGGAAAATAATTAGATGGGGTAGATGGATGGTGGGGGGGGGGGTGTTACCTGGAAAGTAATTAGAATCTAGATTTTAGTAATTTTGGGATAGACTGGGGTTGATAAAACTTTGATGATAACTCTTGGGAAGGTAGAGGGGGGGGGGAGGAATTATTGGGGAATTTGGTAGATGGGGAAGATCTGTCTCGGGGGGTGGTAATTGTAAACACGAGGTTCCTTATTTCGCATGGAAGTTACCTCGGCCAGTAGAGAGGAGGTGAATACGTAAGTAGATCACGTGACAACCTCGTGATAATGTCTCGCTAACTACGTTATGATGGATATATGACGATTATCGTCCGACGGCTGTCGGACACGTTGAATAATTTCACTCCCCCCTTTAACGTGATTAAGATAAATCGATGACGCAATAAAAATTATAATCGTCGATTTGTCGACGTGTTAAATACTTCCGGTAACGCAGACATTTTACGCCAGTTCTCGGTCTTGGTTACCTAGGTAATGGCACTTAACCTCTACGTTAAAAAGGTCAAGGTTAGGTCATCTCCTGTGGAAGATTCCCTTAACTGATCACGCGCTATCACGCCTGCACGCACTAACGCACCCAAGCACCCCATATTCACACACACACATGCACGTGCATGCGCGCTAGTGCTCACACTTACTTATACGGTTCATCTGTTCACATTGTTTTCATACTTTGACGCACCGATGTAAAATGCTGTAACACGCCGTGACAACCCGTGACCGACATTAATCCAACGTCATATATAGTGTGACATACAGTGACACATTACGACATGCTGAAACGTCGCGTTGTGACCTTAATGGGCCATACTGAAACGGTCCTATGCGCCGTGACATATAGTACTACTCCGTGACATACAGTACCACAGTATGATATCCGGCGACATGCTGTGACATACTGTAACGTATTGTTTACACGCTGGTGACGCCCTCTAGATTGTTGGAGGACGGGCAGGTAAGACAGAGAAAAGACAGGCAACACACAGATAATGATGTTAGTTAATTAGCACACAGGTAAGACAAGGAGCGTAACGTAGTGCTAATTAAATGGATCAAATGTATATTATTGCTAAATATATCTATCTGCCCATCTCTCTCTCTCTCTCTCTCTCTCTCTCTCTATCTATCTATCTATCTATCTATATATCTATCTATCCGTCCGCCCGTCTGCCTGTCCATCTGTCTGTCTGTCTAATTCGATGAAGCGACGTATAAATAACAGACGAAGAAATTAATCGGCGAACAGGCAAAACAAAGGGAAGATATTTAATTCGGAGGCAACAAAGAAAGATGGACAGGAAGGACAAAGTACAGATATTATAAGACAAAAATGACACACAGGTAAGACAAAAAGGATACGGGGGTAAAGTAAAAAGGAGACACAGGTAAGACGAGGGATAGACAGGTATATGTCAGTATATTTAGTTACAGGTAAGTCAGGTCTATATCGAGCGTGTATTATGTAATACAGACAATATATCGGGTGGTAGTTACAGCGCCATCTGGTGGTCACAGCCGTCACTAACGAGCTATCGTTTATAGCCAATCCCTTGAAGTGGTATCGAACGCGTGTAGTTCACTGATTGACCGGTCACACTAACGACGACGCCATCCAGCCACAACCCAGTCGGAGATATTAATTACGGCGTAATTATTTAACCATTACGTCATCAAAGATGGCCGTTTTTCCAACGTGTAAAACCCCCAGCCCGCTCCGGCGCTTTTTTTACGATCGAGTCGCCGTTAGGGGGCCAGCTCTGTACGTCATCGGCGTGGGTAGAGGGTCACGTGACGTGTTACGTCGATATCAATCTTGCCGACGGCCGACATTAGCGGGGATATATCTTCCGCTTCCCGAACCCGACACGACTGCGGTGAGCACACGTGGTCGCTAGATGGCGCCGTTATCGGTCTCCGCCGATCGTCGTTCGCATTTAATATGACGACAAGGTGTTCGGTTATATGGCGTGCTGATGTCACGTGACCTGACACCTGGCGTCGAGCTCGAAGGTAGGCTGACGGCGGGGAGATTTGAGACGGGGGGAGGCGGTCGCCCACTTCAGTACACGCATGCGTGAGCGTTGCCGTCGGCGTGCGCGCGGCGGCGCATGCGATGCCTCGCCCACTTCGATCACGCCACCACAACTTCCGTCTTTGTCCGATCGGCGGGGGGAGGAGCGGGGAGGAAGGTCGTGCGACGATAGCCCGTCGCCATGGCGACGTGCGTCAACAAATCAATTTGTCGGAGCGACGACGCATCGTCGGAGGCGCCGGGTCACGCGGTGGTCGCCATTACTCGTGACGTCATCGCCTCGTTATCGGAGCCGGATCGTATCCCCAGAGACCGGAAGCGCTCCGTTCGCTCCGCCATCCGGGGATCGATCCCGCTTAACGTCAGCTGACGGCCGACTCTCGTCAACAGACCGACGGCCGGCTACGTCACTCCAGTTTTATGACGTAATCGCTTTCGGTTAGTCACGTGATTATCGAGCACGTGCCATCCGGTTGTGTGCAGTTCCTATCTCGCTCCGTCCAATTCCCTCGTTTCGCCTCCTTCGCGCCACCCCTTAAACGCATTAATTACTGGCCCCACATCCTCTCTTCCCACATCTTTTCCCACATCGCCGCTTTCCGCGTCATGTTATTCGACCTGGTATCGCCCCACATCCCGTCGCTCCACATCCAGTTGCCCCATGTCTTCTTTCACCACATCCTCTAGCTCCTACATCTACTTTCTGCACATCTTGACGCCACACATCATCTTTCTCCACAACCCGGTATCGCCCATTTCGTCCCCACATTCTAGTTATCCATATCAACGTCGTCTCCACATCCTCCATCCATCTTACTTCTCTTCATCTGCCTGTCCCACACAAAACCCTGTTATCGCTCCACATTCTGTCACCTCACACCCGCCTTCTTCACCACGTGGTACCCCCACATCCCGTTTCTCCGTATCATGTCATTCCACATCGCATCTTTCCGCATTTGATTTCTCCACATCTTACACCCAACCGCCGCCCAACACTCTATCGCCGCCCCATACCCAATCGCCGCTCTACACCCAAACGCTGCACCACACCCAAACGCTGCCCCACATATGGATCTTACCGAGCCTAGAGCGGATCCCAGATGGATGTGTTAACAAACAAACGACGGAATATATGATGTCACGTGTTGATGGAGGGGGAGAGGTGCCTGGTAATATGAGTGATATGTAGGTGTGGTGTCTGGTGGATGTGGCACCTGTATCATCAACCACCACGTGACACCTCACCTGCATCCGATCAAGGTGAGGTGTCACGTGCTGGTTGATGCTCGTCGGCGAAACATTGGCCACGTGATTTCGTGGTTCCGTGACGTTGGTCGGGTGTCGGTGAATGACGACGGTAAGACCGACGTCGACCCGAGCTAATATAGCCACTCTTATTCTGGTGACGGAATGACCTTGAACACGTGATGGCCGATAAAATACGAACCACGTGATATTAGCGCGTGATGAAACTGTCGTTATGTGAGAGAGAAAACCTGCTAGGAACTGGAATATCGGGCGCGCGCGCGCACGCACTCACGCACGCACTCACTCACGCACTCACGCACGCACTCACGCACGCAGACACGCACGCAGACACGCACACAAACATATATATTAGCGTGCAGACAACATGGGTTAATTAAAGCATACCATTTTCTTATCATGAGAGCTCAACTATTTCAAAATGGCCACCGTACCACGAACGTTAGCTTAAATATTATTACGCGATAAATATCTGATAAAAAGAATCAAATCCCTAATTAATAATACTCTTGGGTGTTGGGTGAGAGAGTGGGTGGTTGAAGCTCAGAAGGGTGAGTAAGTCTCGACTAGCTAGTGTATACCCAGGTGGGTGAGGAATAGTCGCGGATAACTTGAATTATTGAATTGATTAATGGACAGTATTAGATTACTAGTGCCTACTCAGGTGGGTAACTGATAGTTCTAGTCACACCCGGCTGGGTGAATACTAGTCCTGGGTGGTTTGAATGCAAATCGGTGAAGGTTTGTGATAGAGAGCCTTGAATGCCTGGTACTTACTGAAGTGGGTGGATTATAATCCTGGGTGACTAGTACATTCACACGTGGGTATGTACATGCTAGCCTTGTTCGCTGGTACCTATAGCCATGGGTATGAGTTTTCCTTACCCACCTGGATAATTGATAATCTTGTCTGATTGTTTATTTCACACCCAGATGGGTATTTTATATCATAACTATAAGTGATGTTTTCATATAATCCGGATACGTTACCAGCCAACAAAAGCTAGCACCAGCAAACCAGCCAACACACTACAGATGACATACTTCACTAGCCAACTCCAGACATTCAGTACTTTTAATACATAGCCAACCGCAAATAAACAACACATAAGAGAGATAGCGTACCAGACAAACAGTGTACCAGATAAACAGTGTACCAGACAAAAACAGAGTACCAGCCAAATGACAAGAAAACAGGGTACCAGATGAACAGTGTAGCAGACAGATAAACGGGTTACCAGCCAAACAGGGTACCAGTTAAACAATATATCAGACAAGCAAGGTACTAGAGAAACAGTGTACCAGGCAAACAGTGTACCAGACAAACAATGTACCAGACAAACAGGATATACCAGACAAACAGGCTACCAGACAAACAGCGATACCAGCCAAACAGAGTACCGGACATCAAAATTACCAGACAAGCAGGATACCAGATGAACAGTGTACCAGCAAATAGGGTACCTGACGAACAGGGTACCAGACAAACGGGTACCATACAAACAGCGTACTAGACAAACGGGCTACCATAAAAACAGGGTACCTGACAAACAGGATACCAGACAAACAGGGTACCAGACAAACGGGCTAACATACAAACAGGGTACCATACAAAGAGGGTACCCGACAAACAAGGGTACCCGACAAACAGGATACCAGACAAACGGGGTACCATACAAACGGGTACCATACAAAGAGGGTACCCGACAAACAAGGGTACCCGACAAACAGGATACCAGACAAACGGGGTACCATACAAACAGGGTACCATACAAAGAGGGTACCCGACAAACAAGGGTACCCGACAAACAGGATACCAGACAAACGGGGTACCATACAAACAGGGTACCATACAAAGAGGGTACCCGACAAACAAGGGTACCCGACAAACAGGATACCAGACAAACGGGGTACCATACAAACAGGGTACCATACAAAGAGGGTACCCGACAAACAAGGGTACCCGACAAACAGGATACCAGACAAACGGGGTACCATACAAACCGGGTACCATACAAAGAGGGTACCCGACAAACAAGGGTACCCGACAAACAGGATACCAGACAAACGGGGTACCATACAAACGGGGTATCATATGACGGTGCTACTTATTCAGCTTACCGCGCTCTGAAAATTGACGTCATTTGTTAAACAAACATAAACACCGTTTACCAACAAATTGTTCATATTACGTTTATAATAATTAGATCAGATAAACATCATTATTTTTTTATGTCACAACATAAACTTGTGGCGGTTTTTGTCAACAAACAAATATTTACCTTATTCTAAAATATACTGCCCTCATAGCTAACGAGGTAAATTATATATATTGCATTGTGTGTGTGAATGCATGCGTGCGTGTGTGTGTGTGTGTGTGTGTGTGTGTGTGGTGCACATCTGAATAGGAATGTATGGACGAGAGCATATACACGAAAACACACACACACACACACACACACATGCCCTCACATACTCTCTAATACCCATATATCTATTACTCGCCAAATATATAATAGACCGCGTCAGTGGTTGACCTGTTTGCCTTTGACCTCCTTACCTGTCTTCGTGTCCGTTGTTGTCGTCATCGCGATAAATGACCGAAGTCATCTCCGCGAACTTCCGGCGCCGTGGTACGACGATAATTGCTCGGCCGCTTTACGGCAATTGTCGTTCTCGCTTTACGACATCTGTTACGATGGTGGCACCCCTGGCGGCTAACCTGGCGTCCTGTCGTATTACCATTTTGATTTGGCGACGAGATTGAATTGACGAAATATGACATTACTGGGCATATATGGTGGTCAACTTACGACGTGGGTGGTTGGGTGGCTGAGTGTCTGGGTGTCTTTATGGGGGCGGGGAGGGAAGGGTATGGGTGATTGAGCCTGGTTAGGAGTGTTGTTAACGGACTGGGCTACTGGGTGAGTTGATAGGCTCGGGGGCGGGGGGAGGATGGGAGCTGGGTGTATGAATATATGGGTGATAGCGTGGGTTTTGGGGTTGCTTAGGTGTCCGAGTTATATTACAGTATCACTTATGATATGATACCAAATACCCACCTGGGTGTGCAATAGTCAATCAGTAAAAATGGTCACTGGTAACCTACCCATGCATCCAGAGGGATAAGAAGAAAAAAACACAAGCATGGGTAAAGTACCATTTGCTATCACGAGAACACCCACCTGGGAAGGTACTAGTTACCCAGGGCCACAACCTACTCGCTTCATTAGGTACCAAGTTCTCATTTACCCATCTGGGTGATTATCCATTAGAACTCTCTACAACAACAGTCACCCACCTTTACGGTTATCACGTCTACTCACACGGCTAACCAGTACTACCGCCATAGGCCCCACTATTGTGGAGGTTGGGGGTTGGGTGGAGTTCAGCATTATAAACCTAATTATATATATGTGTGTGTGTGTGTGTGTTTGTTTGTGTGTGTGTGGGGGTGGGTGGGTAGGTGAATTTCTGGGACCCGCAGTGACTGATTTATTCCGGGTTCGCAAACTCCTGGAACGGGTTCTAATTTTAGCGGTAAGGATCCACGGAAGGGAAGGCGTTTGTGCGGAGGAATGTGTGGGTGTTGGAACATAAAATGTTCCTGTTTGGTGGCCCTATTTCTGTGGGATAAACAGGCCAACTAACCTCCGACGGTAATGACGCGAAGCGAAAGCTGAAACATCCCTCAGACATGGTCGTGTCGGGATTTCATCCGGGGTTTCGCTCTGGGGGTCTGTGGCCGATCACTCTACTAGCTGAGCCATACGGCTACGCCATACGTCCGAATATTAGCCGGGTTTGGTTATCACGAACTCCGAACGCGAAGTTGTCTTAAGATTGATTGGTCGTCGAAGGTGTCTGAGAGCATGACGCCAAGTGGTAAACATTAGTTCGAGTTTTTGATTGGTCCGCGTTTGTAAATTAGCCATCAGACGAGTACTTCCGTGCTTACGTGAGTACGGGAGCGGTTATGACATGAGCGCGCCAGCACGCGCGCGCACCTACCTACACACACACTCGCACGCACGCACACACGCTCACGCACGCACGCACCAATAATCCTATAGTAACGTGTCCAATGTGATCGCCGTAACATTATCACATCACAAGTCACGTGGTTATTATCAGCGCCTTTTTCTTCACTAATAAATCATCGTCAGCCATTGTCAACCCGGATTGACCTAACTGGACCTAACTCTATCGAACGCCACAGGATTCGACCTAACTCTATCAAACTCGACTTCGCCTACCTTGGTCGATTGGGCCTTGACCTAACTCATAATTTATGTTTTCTCGACCTAACCTGGCCTTATTCTAGCTTATTCGACCCAACTTGGCTTATTTCTACCTCATTCGTCCTAACTTGACTTCGGTATGCCTTAATTGGTCGCGCTCTACCTTATATGACCTAACTTAACATTACTGAACCTGACTGGACTCAACCCTTACTCTTCTTAACGCAACTCCGCGTATATCGGCCTAACTTGACCTAACTCTACTTGGCTCGACCTAATTTGTTCTAACTTGACTGTTCCTAACCTAACTCAAACGTACTTGACCTAACCCTACTAAAATCGGCCTAACTCGATCTAACTCTACCTTGCTCAGCGGAAATGGACAAAATCGACCTTACTCAGCCTAAAAACGACCTAACTTGACCCAATTCGATCTAAATTGGTTTACACGGTCCCGTTCTAGCTTGCTCTGACGATAGCTAACTCGACCTAAGTCGACCGAACTGGACCTACCTCGGCCTGAGTCGACCGAACTGGACCTACCTCGGCCTAAGTCGATTGAACTGGACCTAGCTCGGCCTAAATCGATCTAACTTAATTTAACTCAACCTAAACCTGTTCGGTCTTGATCGACCTAACTGGACCTAGCCGGGCCTAGGCAGACCTAATTGAACCTAACCCGGCCTGACCCAGCTATAACTAGGCCTCTTGCCATTCTCAAAATTCGATCGAGGCCCTCAACCGGAAATGGTTTCTCCGTAAACGAGATGACACGATTCAAGATGGCTGCCGGCTGAGATATATCGGGTACGGGGACGACCTATTAGAGGCCACGTGAACACTCTTTGGTGACGTCACAATTCCCGCAGTGGCGGTTACCTCGGCAACAACCGCGTAATCCCTCCGATACTCATAGTCACGTGGGACCATCTACCCGACCTCCCCCCCATCTCTCTCTTTCTATCTCTCTCTCTGTCTTTCCTCAAGTTCCCCTTCTTTCCTCTTTCACCCTTTAACTTCCTCTGTAACTTCCAACCCCTTCCTCTATTATTTTCAATCCTCATCGTCCGTCACTCCTAAATACCCCCTCCTCTCTCATTCCAACCACCCACCCCCCTCATCCTCTCACTCCTTAACCCCTCCTCTCTCGAGCTTAACCCCCTCCTCTCTCTTTCATTAACCCTTCCTCTCTCTCATTTCAACCCCCCCCCTCTCTCACTGTTTAACCCCTTTCTGTATAATTCGTAGCCATCCCCCGCCCTCTCTTTCTCACTCTTTAACCATTCAACTCTCATTTTGAACACCCTCCTTTCTCAGTGCTTAACCCCTTCCTTTATCGTTCTTACCTCCTCCTGTCTCACTGCTCAACGCCCTTCTTATTCCTTTCTCATTTCAAGCACCCCCCCATCTCTCACTCTTAAACTCCCTCCTCTGTTACTTTTTGACCTCGTCCTCTCTCATTACTTTACCCCTTCATTTCTCACTTCTCATCTCCTACCTCTTCGGTCGCTTATTAATTCACCCTCCTCTCTCCCTTCCCCACTCATTCCTTAACCCCCTTATCGCTCACTTCTAACCCTCTCTCCGTCTCTCCTCTCCCACCATTTAACCCTTTATCTTTCTCATGTGACCTTAATCCCCCCCCCTCCCTCCTGGTCCCCTGTATCAATCTCTTCTGGATCCGCTCGGATTGCTAGCTGCATGGTTTGGGTGCTTCAAGTCCGGATCATGGTGTACTTTATTGGAAGATTGTTGTCTAAGTACAAAGTACGCCAGATATAAATTTATTTACGTAAGCGCAACAAGTCGTACCACGTGACCCTTTACTTATATCGCATAGTAAATGTTTACCCGTCAATATGAGATATGGCCTTTTGTGGTATGTTAGTATAGCTATTGACCATTGGGTAACACACACACACACACACACACACACACACACGCACGCACACATCTCAGTATATATATATATATATATATATATATAAGAGAGAGAGAGAGAGAGAGAGAGAGGTTCGTGCGTGCGTGTGTGTGTGCGTGTGTCAACTTGTATGTGTAAGTGCCAATATACGTCAGGCATATTTACAAGCTAAAGTTAATGTCCATTCAGTATAAACTTACAGCTGATTGGGTGATTGAATGACGACAGAATTGTTAATTACAACAAGTTTTTTTAAATTAAAATCGTTCTAAGTTTATCTTTATATATATATATATATATATATATATATATATATATATATATATATATTATATATATATATATATACTCACTATATATATATATATATATATATATATATACTGAGGAGTTGTGTGTGTGTGTGTGTGTGTTTAAGATTATGGTAAGTATCAGACATACAGATTAAGGTTTACGCACCCCATAGCCTCAATCCTCGCCGTATAGCACAATCCACACTCCAAATATGCCACTCCCAAAACACCCCCACTTCAAACACAAACAGACTAGACACTATACAGTCTTTCCCGCATTGCACTCCCTCCAAACTCCGCATCCCTACTTCACTTCTCCCACACTCCACTTTCCACACAATTCATACTCTACTTCCACACTCCACGACAGAACCCACACTTCCTGCCAAACTCCATCTTGGTAATGCATACCCCACCACATACACTCTATCGTTCACCCCCCCCCCCCACACACACACACACAATCCAGACACTACCCCCAACACTCCACACTCGATCATAAAAGTTAAACATTCCATATTCCACCACAACCACTCCCCACCCCCCATCCCCATCCGCTCTATTGTCCAGACCGCAAACTCCACTCCAGGCATTCCACATCCCACTCTTACACTCTAATCCATCAATCTATACTCGACGCCATACACTCCAACATCACCCACCACCTTCTCGCCACTAACACCAATCACGATGATGATGATGATGATGATGATGATGACGACGAAGCCGACGATGATGATGACGTATCAATCATCACCCGACGCGTCATGTCGACGGCTGTAATGACGTCAGCATAACGCCAAATGAATGCGAGGTTTATCGTCATTTAACCGTACAATAAGCTGGCTGGGCGATATTAGCGAGAAATGTACGTTTATTGAATCTGGCCGCCAAATTATTGTCGGTAAGCGGCTATTGTCGGCAATATGACATCCGGTACTGGCCACGTGACGTCCGTGGCGATACGACGTTCACCCGACGATCCTCTGACGTCAAGACGCTGACGTACGTTCTCGCGTGAGTCAGTCTCTTTTTGGTCCCCTAACCGAGTCGTCAGTCAGTCAGTATGACGAAGGGGCGCATGCGCCATCGACGAGCTTCGTCGTCATCGTCGTCGTTTCACCGGAGGCTCGTCCAATCGTCGATGAAAGCGGCGCATCTTCTGACGTCGGTATTAGTGCGGGGAGCGGAAAATAATCGCCTCCTGGCGGCGACGACGGCGAAGGTAGTGGCGCGGCGTTGCCGGGCAACGGAGAAAATGTCAGACGTCGGTGGAAGGAAGTCACGTGCTCGGGTGGTGAGCGAGCGGTCGGACGTCGGGCAAGTTTACAAGGTCGTACATATTATCAGCGAGCGGCGGGGCTGTCGCTAGGACCGGAAGTGGTCCCGGGTTTATTTCATTAACGTTGGCGTGAGGCTGCTGGGATTAGCGGGACGGGTGGGGATAGCCGACACTGAACGATCGGCTTAGTCTGGGGGGTGGAGCAGGGGGTTACGCCACCCCCCCCCCTTCAACTCCCCCCTCCTGCTCCTCACCTCCCGTCTCACTTCCCTCCTCACGCTCGTACGACGACTGGCGGCCATTTATTATCGGGAGAAAAGCTTCTCTCACCGTCGACCACCGACATAACACGTGACTAGGACGTCTTCCCGCCGCCGCCATCCTAGTCGCCGTCGTCGTCGCCGCGGTCCGCCAGTCGGCGCTGTTCTCACGCCAGTCGCCGTCACTTCCGGCTTAGAGCGGGGCCGCGATTACGGGGCGAACTTCGATTAAACCGCGCATCGTAATGACGCCGGAAACCCGATTAATCTCGCCGAAGCCGGGCCGCGTATTGGCCACGTGACAGATCGGGCGGCTCGTTTATCCGCCGCTAGGGGGCCGTACCGTCTCGCCCACCCAGCCATTCACACCCCCCTCCCCTGCGAGCATATATCGGCTGACGTCACCCTACGAGTTCTCCCCCCACCTTTCCCTCTCCGGCTATTCTCGCCCCCCCCCCCAGTCCGCGTTTTGGGCCACACCGCCAGATGTCGCCATCGCCGCCCTAATATCGACGGCACGGAGATATCGCGAGACTTCGGTTCGCCGCGATAACTAACGGCCGCCATTTGTCGCCAGAGGGCTGGGTCAGCTGAGGACGAGCGGAATGCGAACGTGCACGTGACCGTATGTCGACCTTCTATCCGCTTGTCCCCGTAATGACGCAGTTCGTTTGCTGAATGGCGATTGGTCATTTTGGTTGACCATAATGGCGGACACTAGGACGTTTTCTGGATCTAGGATCCCGATATCTGAATCAGAAGGAGGGGGGGGAGGTGGAGGAAGAAGGCGAGGAAGAGGGTTGAATTTATAATTGTTAAAGTATCTTTCTCTCTCCCTTTATTTATTTATTTATCTATCTATCTTTCTATCTATCTATATATATTATTTTGCCACTTTTATCTATAAAGCTGTCTATCTATCTATCTATCTATCTATCTAGCTATCTAGCTATCTCTCTACATATATTGCTATCACTTCCCCGCTTTCTATCAATTTATAACATATCTATCTTTCAAACCATCTCTCTATCTAGCTGTCAATATATGAACCCCTATATAGCAAACCATGACGGTTTGAGATATATGCAAGTTCTCACTCACTCACTGACCCAATCACTCACTCACTCACTCACTCACTCACTCACTCACTCACTCACTCACTCACTCACTGATAAGTTTTACACACACACAGACACACATACACAGAGAGAGAGAGAGAGAGAGAGAGAGATGATGACGACAATCTTCCCACTAACCGCATTTCTAACGTGGCAATAACTTATTCGATTATTCACTAATTATGATAAATATTAAGCGACATTTTAGCACAATTTCGGCGAGGAATTACCCGATAATAAAATCTCGTTTAGTTCTCGCTCACGTCGGCCATCTTAAAACCGGAAATACCAAACACATCCGAGCGGCTACGCGCAAAACTAAGCGCAGGATCTTCGAGCCACAACAGCCCATCATCCCCTCGACCGCCGCTCACCCCCCAATCGTCTATCCGGAGAGAGAAGTCTTGTTCCTGTCGGTTCTCGCCGCAAACCACGCAGACGGCAATCCGATCCGGAAACGAGGAAGTTTTCCTCCACGTGGAAGTCGGCAGTTTTTCCCTTATTTCCGGTCGTTCGCCAATGCCGGAGACAACGGGATTTCTCGCAATCGGGATGAAAATTATTTACGACCGGTCCCGGAACGGAGTGTACTACCTACACGGATATGTGCACTCGATCCGGGATGTACTCCGTCCTGGATCTACTCCGACACGGATAGTCCGGCGGGGATCTGATTCTGGATCAGGGGCGTACACCTAGGTCACGGGGGATGAGAAACGGGGGGAATGTTTGATGGCTGAAGAGAAACCATGGGAAAGGGAAGATAATCAGCGAGTGGGGAGTTGCTGAACGGGAGGGAGAAGGTGGGGTGTTGACGGCATTTGCGGGAGATCCAGAAGATTTGTGTTTGGTTATTCCAGCTGCCCCCTCAGGATCGTATTCTTCCGGTTTTGCGCGATATCCGGATCTGCCCGGCGATAGCGACACGGCGACCATTAAACCATAACAGGCGTCCTTGACACGGCGACTGTTTGCGGAGCGGCCGGGATCAATTTCTGGATCGCGTGAGCGCTCGATTGCTCGCCAAGTCTCTGAGATATGGCGAATTTACACGGGATGATTGCGCTTCCTTTGTCAGGGCGTCAGCTCCACGCGAGGCCTCGTCACGGCGCCGTCGTGGGCTCAAAGCATCTCCCCCACCATCACATAGTTGATCCGCCTCTCAAGTTGATCCGTACCCTCTATCCCGAACGAAGCAAGCACGTACCCGAAAGACAACCCCCGCCACCCGGTGGCTGACACGATATCCCAAACGGCCCCCCCCCCTTCCCCCCCACCGGCAACGATGGCACGACCCCATACAGCTGGCCCATTGCCGTCTAGATCCAGAATGCACCCTGTAGCCATCCAAGCTCCAACAACCCTTCCGGTGACCCAGGATTCGGTGGCATCCCGAAGGTTGTCGGCAGACTTACACAACAAACCTACTCCCGGCTGAGACATCGCTCAGTTTCCAGCCCCCCCAAAGCAACCCCCCCCCCCTACCACCACCAACCGATGCCCCGCCGAAGCTCCCCCTCCCAAATCCCCACAGATACGGCCTCTTCGGTGGAAGTATAAATCGTAAAACGATCTCGTTTTCTCCGAGCCGATGTCCGCCTCTAAACGGCGCTCTAACGTCGGCGGGATGACGTCATCCTGGCGCCGGAAACACGGAAACGGAATACGGGCGACAGACGGGGATCGGAGTTAGGAGCGTTCGCCTATAGAGGGCGCTCATAAAACCATTACCACGCTCGGAGCTCTCATCTGGCGCTGGACGATAATTGGTCGGCTACAGACGGTGTTATGACGTCAGAGCGTCGTAAAGGCGCCATTTATGAAACGTCATCCGACGTCGACGACGCCCTCCGACGGCATTACTGACGACAGCGACGAAGATGACGACGGTCTACGTCAGTACGGGGCTTGATAACGGCGTTTGATAGACAGACAGGCGCGCGTCTCACACACACATACACACATACATGCACACACACATACATGCGCGCGCACGCACGCGCGCGCGCGCGCACACACACACACACACACATATATATATATATATATATTATATTCTGTCCTTAGATCACCCTCTGTACGAGAATTTTTAGACTGTCGTTTAGGCAAGGCATTTAGACTTGCCTTTATATTACACACACACACTCTCTCTCTTTTAGGCCAGATTATCAGCCAGCCTATAGGCCTGTTTTGAAGTTTGCCTTATGACCACAACTCAAACTAGACTATAGATTAGCCTATAGACTCGGCATTCGTAGACTCTAGAGTCTAAATCGTAGGCCAGCGTCCAGACCAACTTTTATCTAGTTTCGAATATACACTAGCTATAGGGTGTATAGACCAGCCTATAGGCCAGCCTACAAGTTATAGGCTTATTTTTTGGGAGTTCACCCGCTAATATAAACCAGCTGTTGGCTGTATATACCAGTCCATGGACTAGGCTATGGGATTATCAGCTATAGGCCCACATATTGAACACACTCTAACCTAGACTATGGACCAGCTGTAGGCTGTATAGATCAGTCCATGGGCCCGCTTATAGACTGGTTTTTAGAACACGCTCTAACATAGGCTATAGACTCTCTGCCATAGATCAGCCATAGACTTCTAGACTATTAGCCCATAGGCCTGCCTGTAGGCCTACTAGTTTCTAGAATACTCTCTAATCTAGACTCTAGACCAGCCTATAGGCTTGCCTAAAGACCACTCCCCCTACTGGCGATATAACAGCTGTAGATCGTAGCGCCACCTATCACGGCTGACCTACAATCTGGCGAGTTCAAATCGGTAAATCAATGTTCTCCGCTAGGCGTCGCCGTAGTCGCCGTCAATGGCGCGCGCACGTGCTTCGTTTATCGGCGGCCGTGGGCTGGCGCTCCCGGACGTGCGCAATCTCCGGATCAGCGGCTGGCGGGCCTTTGTTCCGGATCCGTCCGGGAGCTCGTCGTCCGGATCTCGTCGATAATCGAGCCGACTGCGGACGGCGCCGAGACTCGCCGACCCCGTGGCGGCCGCTAGGGGCGCTGCGGGCGTCGTGGAGCCAACGGACGATCAATTTCGCTGAGTTATCGTCTCGCTAACCGACGACGACTTCCGGTCTCCGATATCTGGCTCGCTCGCTAGCTGCCGAGCGGGCCCCGGCCCGCGGCCGAAAACCGCAGTCTGCAATCCTTGGCGCTTCGTTTCCGCGCCGCGTGTTTCCGGCTGTCGGAGGCGCTTTTCCGGCGTTGCCGAGCTCCGCGTGTGTACGATGTATCGCTGGCGAGCGGGCGATAATTAGCCGATTGTGTGCAATTTTTATCTATCGGGCTCAAACCCGTGACTGGCGCCGCGGAGCGGAAGTAGAAAGGGTAAAAATGTGACGACAATAAAAAATAACCGAAATTCCGAAAACTCGGAGCGGAAATCACGCGATCTTTCGCCGAAAAACGGCCATCTAGCGCCACCACGTGCCCGCCGCGCGAAAACCGGTCGGTATGGACCGAGAAACGTAGCGTACATCCGAAGTAAACCCGGATGTACCGGAAGTGGCCTGAAACGAGGCCGATGTCGTGGAAAATGGTCCCCCGTCGAATAATTCGGCGAGATGAGTCGGTCACGTGTACGTATCGAGCGGATGTCACCTTGGGCTAGCGAGTCGGCTCCTTTGTCCGCTAGAAGTACGATATCGGGTTGCACGTGTTCGTGGCGTGGTCACGTGAGGACGGTTTGCTGGCTTCCTGAGCGCCGTTTATGACGGAGTTCTGATGGAAATCGATATCTGATGTCGGGAAGAGACACCTAGCGGATATAGACGGCTTTAGTGGCGACAAAACGGGGGCCCGCATGCGCGCTAACACACACATACACACACACACATGCTAGATCTATACCATTTGTTTTCTCTGCCTGCCTCTGTGTGTGTGTGTGTGCCTGCCTGCCCCTGTCTCTCTCTCTCTCTCTCTCTCTCCTTGTGTGTGTTTATATATGGCTGTCTGTGTGTCTGTATCTCCTCTATTTCCCCGTCTCTCTGTCTCATCCGTCTGTCTCTTTGTGTGTCTCTGTTCGTCCATCTTTCCGTTTCTAGCTTTCTATCTTCTGTCTGTCTGTCTGTCTGTCTATAACTTTCTCCCCCCTCTCTCTCTCTCTCTCTCTCTCTCTCTCTCTCTCTATATATATATATATATATATATATATATATATATCACTGTCTATCCAGCTATCTATATGTCTGTATGGCTGTCCGTCTGTCCGTCCCTCTGTCCACCCGTTTAACTCTCAACCTGATTACCTGCCTCTCCGGCTATCTCTCTGTCTGTCTCTGATTTAATTGTTAATTTACCCGCCTGTCTTTGTATCTTTCTACTCTTCTATCCGTCTGTTTAATTATTTGTCTGTCCCTCTATATGCCTGTCTGTTTATCGATATGTCTATATATCTATTATCTACTTCCAACTGCCTATCCGTCTATTTTGCCTGCCTGTCTGTCTGTCTGACTGTCTGTCTGTCTGTTTGTCTCTGCTATACAGCCCTATATGACGTAGTTTTACGACACAAGCCGTAAAGCGGACAGCCTCTTCTTGGAAAAAGGTCAGCCGCTACGGGGCGTAGCGAAATAAACGTGATAATACCGACCGTTACTGGTATAGGACACGGTTATACAGCGTGTCCTGTAGGGAAGATTCAAACGACAGTGCTATACAGGGTCTCCTATAAGAAGAATCTAAACGACCAGGTTATACAGGGTGTCCTATAGGGAGGGTCTCAGCCACATGTTTAGACGGGGGTGTCCTATGGGAAAGGTCAAAAGGACAGGGTTATACAGGGTGTCTTATAATGTAGGTCCAACGGAAAGGCTGTATAGGGTAGGGTGTCATGTAGGGAAAGTCCAAAGGACAATGTTGTTTAAGGTGTCCTCTAGGGAAGGTCTAACTGATTAGGTTATACAGGGTGTCCTTTAGGAAGCTCCGAACTTAGGGGCTATACAGGGTGTCCTATAATAATGGTTTGAATGACGAAGTTATACATGGTGTCCTATAGGAAATGCTAAAAAATACTAGGTTATGAAAGGTGCCCTTTAGGGAGGGTCTGAACCTAGGGGTTATACAGGGTGTTCCATAATATCGGCTCGAATGATGAGGCTATACCGGGGTGTTCTATAGGAAATATCAGAATGACGAAGTTATATACAGGGTGTCCTTTAGGGAAGGTCTGAACGAAGACAGGGCGTCCCGATGGTGAGAGTGGAAGAACGACCCGGGTTATACAGGGTGTCCCTGAGGGATGACACCAGACAAGTGGTAATCTACGTCCACACGCCCGCTAGATGGCGCTACGTCGGCGAGCGGCCGCAAAACTCAATATCTCCGTAGTTGTCGACCCGTCGTCAAGATGGCGGCCATATCGGCGGACCGGAAACTCAATTGGAATCGATCGACTTACCGACGTCGACAAGACGTCACGTGACGCCGCCGACGTCGCTTTGTTTTAGCCGGCGGCACGAGGGTCGCCGCGTACTCTTCCACGTGACTCAACGACAGCGCCTCCTGGTGTGGGCGACAGTTATCTGATACAGGCTGTCTCAGTTGATTTCTTCTCCTATACGAGATCCTCTCTGTCTGGTTGTCCTTACTCTGACCCGTCTCTAGACGTATATGTGGCTGTCTGTCTTTTCTGGCTGTTAGACTGTCTATATGGTTTTCTGCCAGTCTGCCTGGTTGCATCTATCGGCCTATCTGAATGCTCGATTGCCTATCTGCCTGTCTGTCTGTTTGTTTAATTGTACATATATCGGTCTAGTTATCCCACTCTCTCTCTCTCTCTCTCTCTCTCTCTCTCTCTCTCTCTATCCATCTATATATCTATCTATCTCTCTATCTATCTATCTATCTATCTATCTCTGTATCTATCAGTAGTTTTGCTCACTTTGCTCACAGTAGTTTTGCTCACAATTATGTCTGTCTGTCAGTCTGTCTGTTTGGCTGTTGTCTGCCTGTTTGTCTGTCTCTCTCCATCGCCATATCTATATATCTATATGTTTGTCTCTGTCTGCCTATCTAGACGTCTGTCTGTCTGTCAGTCTGTGTACCCCTCCCCCTTCTTACACATTGTCACTGTACCCCCCCCCCTTTCTCTACCTGTAATTGTTATTGTAAGTTTGCCTCCTTCTGAAATTATTATCCCCTCTGTCATCTCTCCGTGAACCCCTTCTCACTCACTCACTCACTCACTCACTCACTCACTCACTCACTCACTCACTCACTCACTCACTCACTCACTCACTCACTCACTCACTCACTCACTCACTCACTCACTCCTATCCCAGTCTCATCCTCAAACAGTACTCAGATCAATAGAATTTAATACCCCCCCCCCAAGTCACTTTCCGCTATTTTCTATCGGAGCTTACCATCTTATGGCTGCTGGTTATATCAGGGACTTGGTCACGTGGCCAGGTGTCGGAGCTATACGTCGGTGCCCGACGTACGCTTAATGTCTTCCGGTCGCCTGACGCACGTGGTGACGAAGTCACGTGGTACGACGCGGCGCACATTATCGCTTCCCGGCACTCATTAGGCCGGTTGACGTCATTTCCGGTCGGCCTCGCTGCGACCGGGCACGGCGTCTAATTACCCAGTTATCGCTACTGGTCTCTCTCTCTCTCCCTCTCTCCGCTTCCGGCGATGCAACGCGATCGTACGGTCACGAGGGGTGTCACGTGACCGCTGCCAGGCGGCGCCACTACACTTCAACACGTCGGCTACGCTTACCAAATGTCAAATATTTACGGTAAATAGTGCGCTAAATATCGTTTTCGATGCGCGCCAATATGTGGCGCTCCGTTTCTTCGCTTGCCTCCTATAAATCGGTCGGTCACGTGGACAGCCAGTAATCCAAGTCAACCGATCCCAGCATTTCCGTCATCGTTACGTCATCTGGCCGTAAGCGCTAATTGCCTTAGCTAAACATTTCTGGGCGATCCGCGTCGTCATGGCGACCGGTATCGCGAAATTGCGCATGCGTCGTCGAGAGAAACACTGCTTCCTCGTCTGGGATACAATGTATGGGATACCGAATCCGGGATACCACGTCCGGTTGCCGTGACGTCATCGGAACTGAATTCTCCTTTGTCTAGTTTGTGTTTATGCGCGCGCACACATGCCCCCTCCCCCACACCCATGAGAGCGCGCGCGCTCGCACACACACATACACACGTGCACACCATGTTGCCACTAAACTTCTAATATCGATCACGTGGCCGTAATTAATATTTTAATTCGCGTTACGGCGGTGCTAATTCCCGAATGAAATTAATTACATCTCGCCATCTCCCGTCCTCGCCGTGGCTTCGTCAGTCACTGTGACGTCACTTTGGTGCCGTTCGCGATCAATTGACGACTCGAAGACCGGAAATGGTTTTCTGGCGGCCGCCACGCTGCGGCTTCGCTGCCGAAACCGACGTAAAATGGCGGCCGGTATCGGCAAGCGCCATCTAAATGTCACGACATCGGCGAGCTCACTACTTCCGGTACACGTGCGTTATCGTAAGGCGCTCGGCGACATCCAAGATGGCGGAGCTCCGCGCCACGGAGAGGCGCTCGTTAGCCGAGCACGTGCGCCATGCCTCTCGGGTGGTTGAGTTCGTCGGCGGTCGTCGGCATCGTCGGCGTGACGCAATTGTTCTGCGCTGCGCCGGAAACCGGAAACAGCGAAAGTGTCGGCTTTTTATTGGATGAAATATTGTCGACGTAAAGCTTTGTGACGGTTAACGTAATGTATTGGTTAGCATTTCTTACCTGTATGTGGAATATAACATACGGTGGGGGGGGGGTTAGAGGGGTGGGTATATATAGGTATGTAAATGGGTACACACACACACACACACATATATATATATATATGAGCATATAGTCATATTTAGATAGAGATAGGAAGCCTGATAGATTGGTAGAATGTGAGATGGGTAGATACAGATCATAGTCTAGATATATAGGTGGGTAGATAAAGAGATGGGTATATAGAGAGGTAGTTAGATAAAAGGGTGGGTAAATGGCTAAATGGCTAGATAGAGAGGTGGGTAGATAGAGAGGAGGGTAGATAGATAGGTAGATAAATGGACAGGTGGGTAGATGGAGAGGTGGGTAGATAGAGAGATGGATAGATAGAGAGGTGGGTAGATGGAGAGGTGGGTAGATAGAGAGGTGGATAGATAGAGAGGTGGGTAGATGCAGAGGTGGGTAGATAAAGAGGTGGGTAGATAGAGAGGTGGGTAGATAAAGAGGTGGTTAGATAAAGAGGTGGGTAGATAGAGAGGTTAGTAGATAGAGAGTGGTTGATAAATAGAGATATAGTTGGTCATATTTATGTAGAGACAAGCAGATAGATAGGTAGATCGATAAATAGAAAGATATATATATATATATATATATATATATATATATATATATATATATATATATATATAGATAGATAGATAGATAGATAGATAGATAGATAGATAAATAGACAACTAGGTAGAAGAATTGTCAGGTATCTAGATTTTTTTTGTCATGGTAAAGTTAGTTAGTTAATATCACCTGGTAATAACATCATAATGTGTGGTACCCGATAATAGCATCATGTTGTGGTATATGATGACGCCATCATGTTGTGGTATATGATAATGCCATCGTGATGTGTGTGGGCGCCTCCGTGGTCTAGCGGTAGCGTGTTGGATCACAGATCACTACCACTCGTGTTCGAATCTTGGCGTGGACATATCTGAAGGTTGTTTCATCTTTGACTTCGCTTCATTACCTCTGAAGGTCGCTCGGCCCATTTAGCCTACCTCGTGCACAAAAGTGGCCGTAAAAATCAATCATCAATCATCATCATCGCCATCATGTTGTGGTATATGATAATGCCATCACGATGTGGTATATGATAATGCCATCACGATGTGGTATATGATAAGGCCATCATGATGTGGTATATGATAATGCCTTCATGATGTGGTATTTGTTAAAGGACAAACAAAACCGGCTTTAAAAAATGGTTGGTCTAAAACAGATAAACTAGACAGATAAGCTAGTCAGACAAGTTAGACGGGCAGATAGATAGATAAGTATGCTGATAGAAGACAGCTAGAGATGGACAGATAAGCAGAGACAGACAAGGAAACTATGGATAGTGATTAGGGTCATATCTGGAGAGGTCAAATCCTGGTGTGTGTGTAGAGGGGGGGGGGGGGGGGTGTCACGGGGGTGTTGCGGGTAGTGTGCCTATTATATATGTCCTGCGACCAGTGGCTGCCATATGTCATGATCGCTGGATGTCAAGTATTTTGACCGCGGCATGTCCCATATTAAGCTGTAATGTATTATGCATGAGCAATGGATGCCATATATCAGGACCAACGGCTGTCATCAGGTGGCATCAAAAATGGATGCCATACAGTATGACGACTAGACGTCACGTGCCACGAAGCAAAACGCGCGCTATACCGAGATCTGTGAATGTCATGCGTTATTTACGACCGGCGGCTGTCATATACATCATGACCGTCGAATTTACACCTAATGACGAGTGGATGTCATGTGCCGTCGTGCCAGATGGATGTCAATACATTATGACCGATTGATGTCCTGTGCTATTTTTTCCATTCCGATGGGCCTTTTTTAATATAACCCCCCCCCCCCCCACCATTAATTGTTCATTCTAAGCTTCTTACCTGCTGCTGGCCAGCCAGGGTTTTTTTGTTGTTGTGAATCAGCAATAAATCTACCTGTCCGCTAGCTCGATTATAAATAATTAAATATGTTTAAAACGCCAGCTACCTTGATACCTCATTAGCCCGTTCTAGCGTTCGGAGGCACGCACTCTCGGCAGACTGAGCGGGCACGCTGGATATATATATATATATATATATATATATATACTCGGGGACGGGATGGGGCATATTTTGTGCGCGGGTTATTGAGGCACGGCGACGCTGAGCTCTCTGTACGCCGAGGCATGGCGAGGCGAGGCATGTTGTGTTAGGCATTGTGCGAAAGCTGCGGTGCAGAAGTGGGAGAATTGATATCGAATTTCTGTTTTAAAAATGAATGCTGAGAGATAGATGGAGGGATAGAGAGGGGGGGGGGGGCAGAGATAGAGCATGTTGTTAAGCCTATACGCTGGTAACACCTGGGGCATACGGCCAATTGGACTATGTCTCGGGAAACATCCCATAAACACAGGTAACACGGAGATTCGAAACCCGATTTTGAGATTTGCAGTGCAGCGTTTTAACCACTGCAATACAAACACCTAAAGAAACAGACAGACAGACAGACAGACAGACAGACAGACAGACAGACAGACAGACAGACAGACAGACAGACATATATATATATATATATATATATTTTATATATATATATATATATATATATAGAGAGAGAGAGAGAGAGAGAGAGAGAGTGAGTGAGTGGTGGTGAGTGAGTGAGTGAGTGAGTGAGTGAGTGAGTGAGTGAGTGAGTGAGTGAGTGAGTGAGTGGTGGTGAGTGAGTGGTGGTGAGTGAGTGAGTGAGTGAGTGAGTGAGTGAGTGAGTGAGTGGTGGTGAGTGAGTGAGTGAGTGAGTGAGTGAGTGAGTGAGTGAGTGAGTGAGTGATGATGACAGATGTTTTACGGCCACTTTTGTGCACATGGTAGGCTAAATGAGCCGAGCGGCCTCCAATAGTAATAAAGCAAAGTCAAAGATGAAACATCCTTCAGATATGCCCACGCCGAGATTCGAACCGAGGTGGTAGTGATCTGTGATCCAACTCGCTACCAATTAGACCACGGAGGAACCCTGAGTGAGTGAGTGAGTGAGTGAGTGAGTGAGTGAGTGAGTGAGTGAGTGAGTGAGTGAGTGAGTGAGTGAGTGAGTGGATATACAAGTTCTCTGGTATGCGCGCGAAGTGCACGCTGCACCATTCGGAGACGAAACAGAACGCACCCTGGCGGCGTCGGCATCCCAGCCAGCCCGACAGCTATCAGCCAGAAGCACATCACGTGATCGCTTTCCACGAAATCCGGACACCGCGATCCAGACATGTCATCCGCTAGATGGCACCACCATGTCTGGATACCATTTATATCTAAGTGAATGGCGGTAGGTGGCGTGGTGTTAGCTAGATTGATAAGAGATCGCTCACTATTTGAGAATTATTGGACAACTAATAATACCTCTCTTCAGGTATTATTATACGCCGGCTAATAATACTTACCCTCTCGGGGTTTTGGGGGGGGGGGGTTTTGATGGGAAATAGTTGATTCTATCATGTATTAGCCACTTGATAGGGTGGTCGTGTTTGATAGGAAATGATCATTGAGGATGATAATAATTGGATATTATTACACCGTTGTTGATGAATATGAGAACACGCGTTAAAATGTCCAACAACCGTCTCTCTCTCGCTCTCTCTCTCTCTCTCTCTTGTGTGTGTATGTGTGCGAGTGTGTGTGCGTGCATGTATATAATCTGTGTGTTTGTGTGTGCGTGCATGTGTGTGTGCGTGTATTCGTGCGTGTAGCTCTCTCTCTCTCTCTCTCTCTGTCTCTCTCTGTGTGTGTGTTATTTAAATAAACATGACGTCATAATTCGACGAATATTACTTTGTAGGAAATGAACGTTCTTAAAATAACTCTATAATCCTCTCCACCTCCACCCCCCCCCCTCCACCCCCCCCGCAAAAACAATAACTCTCATCGAATCAGTATGGCGAACTTATACCAAGAATCTTCTCTAAAGACTTTATCTCCTCCACAGGAAGTAAAACAAGATAGAATAAAGTGACCTAGTGATGACGTCAGTATACGTCGACGTTACGCTAGTACTATTTATTACCTCTAAGTGTTGTTTATTATCAATATTTCAACAACTGCAATAATAATAATAATAATAATAATAATAATAATAATATTAATAATAAATTGTAATAGTAAAAATAATGAAGATGTATTCTACTTTTTCTGATGTAGATCGTAGATAAGAAACCTACTGGCGAGCGATGACGTAATTTGTTGACGTAGACCTTATCTGGTCACGTGTTTGTTATTATCGTGTAGTGTTATGATGTTATTATTTATTGGTGATATGATCTGTTGTAGAGATCTACTGCTAGTTCTATATCTATTTCCAAAAATAGATAAATTATCTACAATCTCATCCGTTAGCTTTAACAGATGATGATGATGATGATGATGATGATGATGATGATGATGATGATGATGGTGGTGGTGGTGGTGGTGGTGATGATGATGATGATGATGATGACATAACATCACCAGTTAATGCACAATATTTATAAGCTGTGCGTTTCTGTCTGCCTGTGTTGCCTGTCCTTCCGTCTGTTTTTCTATCTGTCAATCAATCTGACTATCTGTCATTCTGTCTATTTGTGGATCTGCTTGTCTTTGTCTCTCTATCAGTAAATTTGTTTATCTTTTTGTTTGCCTCTCTGTCTGTCTGTCTGTCTGTCTGTCTGTCGCATGAGATCTATATTTCTAGGTAGAGTACAAAGTCCTTGGTTCTTAATATACATTACTTGATATTTTATATGGATCAAACGGTACATCACCAACCTACAGTATACGATCAACCTACAGTATATGATCAACCTACAATATACCACCAACCTACAATACATCACCAAAACTAAAGCATACCATCAACCTACATTATATCATCAAGCTACAGTATACCACCAACCTACAGTATATTATCAACCTACAGCATACCATCAGCCTACAGTATATCATCAACTTACAGTATACCATCAACTTTCAGTATATCATCAACCAACAGTATACCATCAACCTACAGTATATCATCAACCTACAGTATACCATTAACCTAAAGTATACCACCAACTTTCAGTATACCACCAACCTAGAGTATTCCACCAACCTACAGTATATCATCAACCTACAGTATACCATCAATCTACATTATATCATCAACTTTCAGTATACCATCAACGTACAGTATACGATCAACCTACAGTATATCATCAACCTACAGCATACCATCAACCTAAAGTATATCATCAACCGACAGTATATCATCAACCTCAAGTATATAATCAACCAACATTATATCATCAACCTACAGTATATCATCAACCTATAGTATATCATCAACCTACAGTATATCATCAACCTACAGTATACCATCAACATACATTATATCATCAACCTCCAGTATACCATCAACCTTCAGTATATCATCAACCTACAGTATATCATCAACCTATAGTATATCATCAATCTACAGTATACTACCATATACTGTAAGCTGGTCGAGAGTAAGGAATGTTGTTTTCTTTCCATTTGTTCACCATCAGGACACGTGGTGGACATCAGTACATGTGTGTGTGTGTGTGTGTGTGTGTGTGTGTGTGTGTGTGTGTGTGTGTGTGTGTGTGTGTGTGTGTCATTATATTAGCAATTATATCGGTATATGACCAAGTCCCACCAAGGTCAACACGACCTACTTGTCCAAACCCTCTCGCACCACGACCCCGCCCCACCCTGGGTGGTCTACCCTCGACGATCCCCTACTTCGAGATCCCCAACCACAAGGGTACTCCTCCGCCGAGGTCCTATCTGTGGATAGCCACCAGCATCCAGGATCCTCCCCACTCCATTATTCCATTCTGGTAGGGGAATCTCGTGGGGGGTGGGCCGGCGAGAGAGATTGACAGTTATGCTTCATTAGTAAATTGTCAACAATAACATGACGTATTATGCCACGCCCCTTACCCATTCTTACTTACCAAAATACACCCCCACCCACCTCGTATTACCGACCTTCTTAACCCAAATATACCCCACCCACCCCACCTCGTATTAACTACCTTCTTACTTACCCAAATATACCTCGCCCACCCCGTATTAGTGACCTTCTAACCCAAATATACCCCACCCACCCCACCCCGTATTAACTACCTTCTTACTTACTCAAATATACCTCACCCAACCCGTATTAGTGACCTTCTTACTACCCCAAATATACCCCACCCACCCGGTATTACTGACCTTCTTACTTACCCAAATATACCCCACCCACCCCGTATTACTGACCTTCTTACTTATCCAAATATACTACCACCCACCCCGTATTACTGTCCTTCTTACTTATCCAAATATACCCCCACCCACCCCGTATTACTGTCCTTCTTACTTATCCAAATATACCCCCACCCACCCCGTATTACTGACCTTCTTACTTATCCAAATATACTACTACCCACCCCGATTACTGTCCTTCTTACTTATCCAAATATACCTCCACCCACCCCGTATTACTGTCCTTCTTACTTATCCAAATATACCCCCACCCACCCCGTATTACTGTCCTTCTTACTACCCCAAATATACCCCCACCCACCCCGTATTACTGTCCTTCTTACTTATCCAAATATACCCCCACCCACCCCGTATTACTGTCCTTCTTACTTATCCAAACATACTAGCACCCACCCCATATTACCGACCTTCTTACTAACTCAAATATACCCGCACCCACCCCGATATTACCAAACTTCTTGCCCTCTTCTACCCCACCAACATACTCCCGGAATATCCCGGAATATTCATAATATCAGCTTAAATATATCTATAAGCATTACACCTTCAACATATACCACCAACTCTCCTTATAACCAATCCATTAGCAACTCGTCCAAATCCATCGTACTCCCGTGTCATCATCATCATCATCATCATCATCCATTGACAAACCCCGAATCCCTCCTTACCTTCACCTAGAAATCTACTGCAACCTCCCCCCCCCTCTCAACCCTCTATCAACCTATTTTAAAACCAACCCCCTTACAACAGTCTACCAACCTGTAGCACGTCGTTTATTAACTCTAGCATTAAGTGTTTTTAATATTAATTATGCCCGAATATTGACAGCCTAATTCTTCCGGATGCACTCATTGCAAGACCCTGTTTAAACATCCATAACCAGAGAGGTGATGATGATTGATGTTTCACGGCCATTTTTGTGCACATGGTAGGCTAAATGGGCCAAGCGAGCTCCAAAGGCAATGAGGCGAAGTCATAGATGAAACAACCCTCAGGTATGCCCAGGCCAAGATTCGAAACCAGATGGTAGTGATCTGTGAACCAACCCGCTACCAGTTAGACCACGGAGGCGCCCCCTAATCAGAAAGGGCAACCCTCCCCCCCCCATCTACTTACTCCACTGTTATCTATCAACACCCCCCCCCCCAATAACCTCGACCATACCATGGCTTACCAATCCACTCTCCCATATACCTTTTACCAGTCCTTACCAATCTTCACCCCTTATAACTCGAATTCACTATACAATAACCCCCTCCGACAGCAACCCAGATCCGAAACCCCCCTCCTCTGGCATGCCTCAACCCCCCCCCCCCCAGCAAACATCCGCCTGTCCACGCTATCCCAACCAAACCTCGGGGGAGTCACTGGCCTTCATTAGGATGGGACACCGGGTAGAGGGGGTGTGTCCGTCAGCGGGAATACGTCTCCTTAAATAGCTCACATTCTCAGACCTCAGGCTTCCCGGTCGACTCCGGAAATCTTCGGCAGTTCTCGGCCATTCTTTATCAACCCGCTGCCGACCGACCGCCATCCGCCGGCGGCAACCTTCAGACGTCGTCGGCAACCTTCGCCAACCTCGAGCTCGCCGACCACCATCGGATCCGATCGGCTATCGTCGGCAATTTTCGGTAATTCTCGCCAATCTACGGAGATTTTCGCCAAACGTCGACGGCCGGCAATATTAGCGTAAATTTGGCTAAAAGTGGCCCTAAAAAGGGGGAGGGTGCGCGTGGGTGAATGGCGGAGATAGCCATATCACCGTGAAGACCAACTTTTACCTTCGGCTACTGACCGACCCACCGGCTGGGGGAGGGGGGGGGGGAAATTGTGAGCCCTTTATCCGACCCATGATGATGACCTTTTTACACGCCGACTAGCATCACCAAACCGACCACGCTCAGCCTTACTCGCCCTTACCCGCCAACGACTGCCCCTTAATCATACCCTTTCGCTCGCTGTGAGCGGTTTAGTTATTGCAGTCGGGGCGGCGGTGGACGGGGGGAATGTTGGGTGGGCGATGGGGGGGGGGGGGGTATGCTGTAGGCCCCAGACCCCGGGGCAGCTAGAGCGTTCTGCGGGAGAATCCAAAACGATTAATGGATGTTCTTCTTTTGTCAGTGACCCGGTACACCACGAGACATCTGGATCGGGATTGTTCTGGATCTATCACGGAAAGACGTCTCTCTCTCTCTCTCTCTCTCTCTCTCTCACACACATAGATTCATTCACTACCTGCCCGCTCGTCTATTTGAATGTCTATCTATCCGCCCGTTTATCAGTCCGCGTGTCTATACACACACACACACACACACACACACTCTCTCTCTCTCTCTCTCTCACTCTCTCACGCCTGTCTATCTATTCTTTCTCTTTCTGTCTGTTTATTTGTTCGCTAGAATATCTGTCTGCCTGTATATATGTCTGCCTGTCTATCTGTCTGCCTGTCACTCTGTCTGCTTGTCTATCTGAACACTATCTGTCCATCTACTAATCTACCTACATGGTTATATATCTATCTATCCATCTGCCAATCTCACTCACTCACTCACTCACTCACCCACTCACTCACTCACTCACTCACTCACTCACTCACTCACTCACTCACTCACTCACACTACATCCTCCATATTCCCCGTAGCCACCAGACCCGATGTCAGGAGATATCTGGATCGCCGTATCCTGCTCCAGACAATCTTTAACTGTTTGTTTATCGGGATATTCACGCCGCCCTAACGTAAACACGACGAAAAGTTAGAAATCATACAACAAGCTAAACAGAGATTCTGTAAATTATCCTTCTGGATCCTCGCTGGAAACATCTCCGCGATCCGGACGAACTGCCAAGCGATTATGTGTAACGTAATACTAGACGGTGGAGCGGGGTGGATTTTGGTGGGGGTGGTATGACTTGGGTGGTGGCCAAAATTGGGGTAGGGCGAACCGGGGTGATGCGCCCAGATCTCACTTGGGGGGGGGGGGTTCACGTTTTCCAGGTTTGCTGATTTAATTTTATATATTCCTGTTGGGTAATTATCTTGGATGGTCATATTGGGGGAGGGGGGGGGGTTAAATGGATGTTAGTTTGCTAAAAGGGGAAATCATTGTAAATGGTCATATTGGATGACAGGGTAAGATGATGATGATGATTGATGTTTTACGGCCACTTTTGTGCACAAGGTAGGCTAAATGGGCCGAGCGACCTCCAAATGTAATGAGACGAAGTGAAAGACGAAACAACCTTCAGATATGCCCACGCCGGGATTCGAACACGGGTGGTAGTGATCTGTGGTCCAGCACGCTACCGCTAGACCACGGAGGCGCCCCGACAAGGTAAGGTGATCATGTCGGGAGCTATATTTCTAGCCATATTGGGTGGTCGGACATTTTAGATTAGCCTAGTGGGTGTTGTTATTATGGGTTGCGAATTTGGGTGGCCATGTTACTCAGTCAAGTTGGCTCACATACACATTTGGGTCACTATTTCTGGTGGTTAATTTTGTCTGCCAAGCGGTCATAATAAGTGACAATGTTGGGTGTTCAGCCGGGGTACTGGGTGGTCATATTGAGCGGCCATAACAAAGTGGCCATAGTCGATAATCATATTGGGTGGCCACTTTAAGCAGCCGTCTTGTGTGACAATGTTAAACGCCCATATAGGGTGGCCATGGTGAGTGAACATATTGATTGAACGGTCATACTGATCGAGTGGCCATATTGGGTGACCTGATTGGGTGATGTAATCACATCAAACGGCATGTTGGGTGGCGATTTGGGCCACGTTAAGCGGCCATATTGGGTGGCAACACTGGGTGGCCACAGTGGGTGGCCATGTCAGTAATGTAGTGTCTGTTCTCTCGTCTCTGTAATGAATAACGTCACAGGCGGCTCATTTGGTGACGTAGCGTGACTTGTTTGTCGTCAGACCGGAAGTAACGTCGGAAGTCGAACTCGGACCACGTGAACAAAGAACGAGTTATTTAAACGTAATACTGAATTATGTGGAAATGGTGTGTGACCGATACGCGAACTATAACAACAACAACAACAACAACAACAACAATAATAATAATAATAATAATAATAACAACAATGAGAAGAATAGCAGCGACAAGAAATGAATAAAAATAACAGCACTAATGACCACGATGACCACAACAACAACAACAACAACAACAACAACAATGACAAAATAACGATAATAAAATTTAGAATAAAAACAATAAAAAACAAAAACAATAATAACAATAACGAGAACAACAGTGACAAAAATAACAACATTCATTAACAACAACAACAACAGTAAAAACGACAATAATCATATCGTAAGCGACAACGATAAACAAAAATAGCAATAATGACGACAACGATAACAACAATAACAACATCCGGTCGACAACTCGAGGATACCATAAAACTCACGCTAACCTAAACGACGCCACCTGACGTCATTCTCTCCGCCTCGCCGCACGTAAACGAACTCTTATCGGGCCAAAGGTCAAGACAAAGGTCAGGTAACGCCCTCACATCGGGGGAAAATTTACCTTGGAACGCCCTCATAACTGTTCATCTGGATCAGGCGGATCTCGCGTCTGGGTACATCATACTGGGGGGGGGACATCATGGGGGCGGTGATGCGGTGGGATAAACATGGCGATATAATCGTACAGGTGTGATAGGAGAAGGGTGGGCTCGTTAGGGAAAGATAGGAGAATAGCCGGATACTCGCGGAACTCCAGGTGTAATGGGAGAGGAAATTAAGAAGGTGATGCTATATCACCTGCAGGTTATAGGATCGGAGAATGACTGGATGAGTTGAGAAAAGAGGAAAAACTGCCATCCTACAGGCTGCAGGTTATATCACGGGAGAAACCTCCTGCCTGATGGTGAAGAAGGTGAGAGGTGAGAGGAAGACGGCAGCCAGCCTACGGCCTGCAGGTGTTACGACATGACAGTGGAGGGGGGGGGCGGTAGGCTTGGGTTTTGGGTGCACGTGAGAGACAGGACACGTCGATTCTGGCGACCTACAGGATGCGTAATGGGATATAGGTAAAGTTTTGGATGGCGGAGCATACCGGAAGTAGGCGAGCTAGAACTTCATTAAACATGGTGAACATCACGGGACCGACCACGTGACTGGCTGATATAACAAAAAACATATGTAATGAAAACATGGAGAATCTCTCCCTGTGTATGTGTGTGCGTGCGTGTATGTGTGTGTCTCTCTCTCTCAATCTCCCTGTGTGTGTGTGTGTGTGTGTGTGTGTGTGTGTGTGTGTGTGATCAGTCTGACAAGAATAACCACAGTAATTTGTCAACGCCTCTTGATAATTGAGCCGACAACAACAACAACAACCAGCAGAACAATAACAATAACGACCAAAATAACATGATCCAGAATAGCAATAACTACCAGACCACCACCACCACCAACAACAACAACAATAACAGTAAGAACCAACAGAACAATAACAACAACAATAACAGCAAGGACAAGAAGAACAATAACAACAACAGTAACAATAAGATCCAGAAGAATAATAACAACAACAATAACAGTAAGATCAAGAATAATAATAACAACAACTAGCAAAACAAAATACTAACAGCAATAATATTAACAACCAGACCAACGACAACAACAACAATAGCAAAAACCACATCTGGCCAAGTTATAAGATAATAGGTACCGTGCCTTAACACACACACACGCACACACACACATCAGAGAGAGAGAGAGAGAGAGAGAACACACACACACACACACACACACACACACACACACGCACACATACACACAGAGAGAGAGAGACACACATACACACACGCACACACACACACAGAGAGAGAGAGAGAGAGAACACACATACACACACACACACACACACGCAAACACATAGAAAAACACGCATTATATCTCCCACGACTATAGTCCCAGATTATCGCCATATTACCACGTGTCTGACGGAGAATTAATTTCAAATAAACTCTAATACCGCTCAATATGTCCGACACTGGCCCACGCACAGCGCCGTCAGGCGGTCGCCGCCCGTGTTTACCAGCGCTTGGCCCACTTCCGGTCGGCCCGCATATAGGTTTCCGGTCGTCAACCGACCACTTCCGGTTGCCGAGCGGTCCGTGTCGTCGCCATTGTCTCGCTATCGCCGACGGTTTTCAATCAACGTTCCACACTCGCTCTCTCCGACAGCCGCCATCTTGTTATCGTCGAACTCCGCCATTCACTTCCGGTTACGCGTTTCCATGACGACCTACGCCGGAGCGACCTCATCGCCATCGTAAAGCGTTCGTCTCCAGTCAGCTCTTCTATTTACGACGAGGTGGAGTTTTTCTCCGCCAGGCGTCGTTAGGAATTCTAATTTCGTAATTCGGCGGGGCTTCCCGGATGTCGGATTTCGGGAACTCTCTCCGGGGTCAAGGACGTCCACGTGGCTCGTGTTGATAAATTCTTTCGTCGAGCTGACCCTCTTTGTTAACTTGGGATAGGCGTCTGCCCGTCTATTTGCCCGTCTATCTGTCTGTCTGTTTTCCTGCTGTTTACTTCTGACTGTCCGTGTATATGTCT
>JAODUP010000302.1:380000-415000 GCA_025642065.1 Paralvinella palmiformis
AGAGACAAACAGAGGCAGGCAAACCTGACTAGACAATATAGACAGGCAGAGAGACAGACAGACAGACTGATAGAGAGACAGATAGATAAACGTATAGACAGATAGACGGACAGACAGTTAAAAGTACAGATAGACAGTCAGATAAATGACTAGATCCAACCAAACAATACAAACGCACGTAGAGCGATCTCCTCGAATAATATAAACAACCATCCCCTAGTCCCACAACTAGCACCACATGTTATACCATTCCGCATCCGCATCCCCCCGCCACCACCACCACCACCACCACCAGCGCCACATGCTCCGCCGCCGATGACCGGACTATCGTCGAGTTCCAGCGAAGTGAAAACTTTCCGCCAACTGACCCCGCCGACCAGCCGGCGGCCATGTTTTCAGAAGGCGTCTATCGGCCGTAATCGCGTATAGAAATACGCCACGACCCCGCGGGGCTGGGAGGGGGAGGTGATCCCATCTCTCTCTCTCTTCGTTCATTTTCTACCATCGGGCGCCACCCGTCCGTCTATCGGGCGGTCGCCGATCCTCCCCGCCGTGCCGAGTTCGTAAAGCCGTAGTATGGCGTCTTCCGGCCGGGGCGGGGATCGGGTTGCTTTTCCCGGTATAAGTAAGACGTTCGGCCGGCGAGGCTTCCCGCTGCCTCGCCTTTGGCCTCCCCTCCCCCTCCCGCGCCCTCCCTCGCCCGGTTCGACGTTCTGGCGTCGACGCTTCTCTTACGGCAGACTTCGGGCAATTAACGACAAAGCGCCGCCGCCGTTTCCGGTATTAATTTGATAGCCTCGCAGCATATTACCGACGCCCGCGCGCCGATCTCGGTCCGCGGCTCGTCGGTCGACTCGATCGTGGCGAAGGTCTCTTGGCGAGCACGTCACCGACAGCCACCACTACTAACATCATCTAAAACGGCGGGTCGGGTACCCCCCCCCCACACACACACACTCCCATAGTACCAGGGCCACCCCCACCACCATCACCAGCACCACCCTCCTTACCGCCCGCTGCCCTCACGACGCCCAAGTGGGGATGATGTCGGTGGGAGGACGATCGGCGGCTGTCGAAGGTTTAAGTCTTTGTTCTCTCTCCGTGTGTGTGCGTGTGTTGTGTTGCCCGGTGAGAGAGAGAGAGAGCGAGAGAGCGTGTCAGATCGACGGACTGACGGCGGCGGCGGCGGGGCCCGCGGCTTAGGTCGGCTAAATTCGGCGAAGCCCGCGCGGGGAGCCGCGGCCCCGGTATTACCGACACCCGGGACGATAATAAAAGGCCGAACACGTCGGACGTGTCGACGTCGGTATAGACGATAACGTGCGCTGCCCTCGCTGACCTTCGACCGGCGAATCCCTCTACCCGACCGTCCCCCCGCGCTCCCGCTCGGCGTCACGTGCTCCACTCCCTTATCTGTCGTCGGCGTGAACTTGATCGCGAGGTGAGCACAAAGATCTCCGCCGCCGCTGTGATCTCCGACCAACGCACACACACACACACACACACATGGTGCACGCGATCACACACACACACACACACACACCGCTGTAGATGGCCCGAAGTAATCGAAGGCACGCCGCGTCTATCCGCCGTAAACATCCTATCGTCAGTGCGGGGAGATATCGCTCGTAGCTCGGACCCGCTAACAAAGGCCGACAAAGAGAGCCGCCGATAGCCGTAATTACCAGGACGCGGGGCGGCACTTAACTTTTAAGGCCGCTTCGCTTCTTCGTTTGCCGCTTTATTTATTCTTCGCGAAACGAAAAACGAGAAAGAAAAGAAGAAAAAAAAATCCCGACACACACACACCAACGACCGAACGACTGAGAGAGAGAGAGCGAGAGAGAGAGAAAAAAAACTCTCGCGCCGTCGGAGACTCCTCACCGAAACGAGAACAACTCGAACAAAATCTCGTCTGAACAACGAAACGAGCGTTCTTTGGCCGACGCCAGCTTTTTGGCGGCGCGGACTGAATTAATGGGGGGTGGTACGGTGAATAGGTTCCGGAGTCCCCCCATTGTTGTTGTTATTGTTGTTGTTGTCGTATGCGCTATTTTATTTATATAGTATGCGCGGATTTTTCGAGAGGTTCGCCCGCTCGCCGATCGTTCGGTTCGGAACAGGAAGCGACACGAGCGGCGGAAAGCGAACACCCGGTACGTGCCCGGAGTTCGCTCGTATCGGCGTATTGAATTATATATGAACGGACGGGATGGCGGGTGTACGGTTACCGAGCGGGCCGCCTAGCGGATCGAAACCCGTCGGCAAACAATCGAAGTTAGAACGTGGCCGAGGTCGGCGATACCTAGTACCGAACGGTCGTGTCGGTAACCGGAGCTCCCCCCACACCACCGCCGCTACCAATACTACCGCCGCCGCCGCTACCATCGACACCAGCACCGCCAGCAGCACAACCCCCCCCCCGCACACACACACACACACACACACACACAACATCCGGTCTACCGGCTCTCTACAGCCATCTATTTACACGTGTATACACGCATATCGGCGACATCCGGGCGTCGCTGCCGTCGACCGTTAGCGCTGAGCACAATTATAACTAATTACGTCGGCCTAACTGCGCAAATCACCAACTCAGAGCAATTATCGCTCGAGCGCCTGGCCCGACGATCGGACTGCGTGCTGCAGGCCGCGCCGCGCGGCGCCGCCCCGCGACGACGATACGACCCGCGACCTCGAAACGTACCACGATCGGTCGTCATCGGTGCGTCACGTCGTAGTGGTGGTCGGTGCGTCATGACGCACGATAGAACCGTGCCGGTCAGTAACGATCGACGTCGGCTGGCTCGACATTCCTCATGCCTTAATATTTACGATGACATCATCACGTTATCTGTCGGTAAACGGCGATATAAAATTGGTTGATCATTTATAAAGCACCTCGTCAGTCAGTTAGTCAGTCAGTCAGTCAGTCAGTCTGTCTATTTTTGTTTGTTTATCGATATGAAGGTTACTGCACGGCGACCTGTGTGATAAACATTATATATATATATATATATATATATATATATATCTGCTCTAAGTGACAGCTCTTGGGGATTACATGGTTGGTCCTTGGATACAGGTTTTGTTTCGTGTGATGGCTATTTCGCTGACCAGTTTATTTTAAGACAGATAGTATTTCTACAGTCAGTTAGTCGTGACGATATATATATATATATATATGTATATAACATCTGCACGATTCCCCTGTTTCGTATATAATGTTGTTATCGCGGCTAGTTGACGACACTTTGACGAAGGCTGTTTACATATTTTATCGCAATTTGCGGGAGTACTCGCTGAATATCTCGCGCATGTGCGTCTGAGTTAACAGCTGTAACCATGCGCGTGCGCGAACTCGCGCGCATGCCCGCTAGTGGTCGAGTTGGCCAAACTTAGCTCGGAGTATGTACGATGTGGTATGGAGCTCTAGCTAGGTTTAAGAGTTGGGTAGTTAGGTTGTTTGTTGTGTGTGTGGTCTGTACTGGTAACGCCGTAAACTGCCGGCGGAAATGTCATTTTGGTCGGCTAGGGTCTCGGTATAGCCTCTACCGAACAAAGACTGACTGGAAATTAGCGAATTATATGGCGGGCTCGTCACACACACACACACACAGACAGACAGACGGGAGTTGGAAAGATTGTTAGGTAGAAAGATAAACAGAGATAGAGATAGGTGAATGCACACACACACACACACATACCAGAAAGATAGGCTGACACACAAACACATGAGAAAATAGGCAAATGCACGGAGGCACACACACACACAGAGAGAGAGAGGAGAGAAAGAGACCGACACACGCGCCAATACACGTGCTCCACCCTCTCCGTTAGAAATCGACTCGACGGAGGCCGTAAATCAGCTGAAATGTTCGTTCACGTTCTCCGCACGGTGACGTCATGGGAAGGGAATAACGGAAACGGCCGAGACTCGTCCGTATTGGATCGCGTCTTTGGTCGGCCGTGCTTTCGTCCGCCCGTCCGTCCGTCCGTCTGTGTATCCGTTTCTGTCTGTCTGTCCGTTTCCGTGTGTCTGTCTGTGAGTCCGTGTTTGATTGTTTCTCCGTGTTTGTCTGTTCGTTTCTAGGTGTCTGTCCGTCCGTGATTGCCTTTCTACCTGTCTGTCTGTCTGTCTGTCTCTCTGGTTGTCTCTTTATTTCCGAGTCTGTTTCGTTGTCTCTTTATGTCCGTGTCTGTTCATGTCTGTCTCCCGTGTTTGACCAGCTATCCGTCTTTCTGTCCGGGTCTGTCTCGTTGTCTCTTTATGTTCGTGTCTGTCTCCCGTGTTTGAGCAGCTGTCCGACTTTCTGTCCGCGTTTGTCTGTCTCGTTGTCTCTTTATGTCCGTGTCTGTCTCCCGTGTCCCGTGTTTGAACAACTGTCTGTCTTTCTGTCCGCGTCTATCTGTCTCGTTGTCTCTTTATGTCCATGTCTGTTCGTGTCTGTCTCCTGAGTTTCACCAGCTGTCCGTCTTTCCGTCCGCGCCTGTCTGTCTGTCTCGGTGTCTCTTTATGTCCGTGTCTGTTCGTGTCTGTCTCCCGGGTTTGACCAGCTGTCCGTCTTTCCGTCCGCGCCTGTCTGTCTGTCTCGGTGTCTCTTTATGTCCGCGTCTGTTCGTGTCTGTCTCCCGTATTTGACCAGCTGCCCGCCTTTCCGCCCGCGTCCGTCTGTCGGCCGGTCGGTCCTGAGCGGCGGTGAGCATCACGGAGATAAAAAGGCAGACATTATATCGGAGCAATGACTGGGAGGCTCGAAGCGATTATCGGCCGCTAGGCGTCAGGCTAACATCGGCCACTCGTCTCTGGGCAGATAAATCACAAAGATCAATGTCTTACCGACCGACCGCCGACCGCTCACCGACCGCTCGCCGACCGCCGACCGCTCACTCGCTTTACGGACCGACCTTAACAACTGGCCACCGCCGCCGACAAATACATTAACCCCTTACACCAATCGTTGGCCTCCAGGCAACCGGTGTGGCGTTGCCAGCTGGTCATAGAGGGTTAATGACGAGTGGAAGTTTGGTCCTCCTATAGGCACGTTACTTCGGCCACCTGGAGGTGGGTGACGTGGGGTATTTACGGCCTATAGGCATGTTACGCTGTACGCCTGGGAATAGAGGGGGGGGGGTGAATTTTATGTAGGGGAGGTTCTGCCTATAGGCATATGACTGTTACCAAAGATATGGTTAGGACCGGTATATTTCTTATGTGGTGGTATACCTGGATGTACAGGTCCGTTATGTTCCGTCACACCTAGACCTAGGTTGTGGAGGGTTCACGGCCTAGAGGCAGGTGACTTCCCATTACACGGACAGGGAGAACCGAAGTGACCACACCAGGTGGAGCAAACTACACGATGTGGTGACTAATCTAGGTGTGGCAGATTAGACCAGGTGTGGGCTAGGCGGGTGGAGGAGTCCGGACGATACGGATCCCAAGTGACCAGACCAAGTAAAGCACACCAAAAGATGTGGAGCCTAAGTGACCAGGCCAGGTGGAGCTGACCAAAAGATGTGGAGCCTAAGTGACCAAGCCACGTGGAACTGACCAAAATATGCGGAGCCTAAGTGACCAGACCAGGTGGAGCTGACCAACAGCTAGGCTGATTACCGGAGCTCCTTCGTCTTAAGCATACAAATGTTAGTCGCTTTACGGCGCGGATTTTCATATCAAAGTATCATAACCCTGACACCTCGTGATTTATTGTCGAGGCCAATAGGGGGTCCTTCAACCCCCCTCATGAAGTCTTTCCGCGGCCATCACCAATCCACCCCCCTACCGCTGTCGACTCTCTCTGTGGGGCTTCTATCGTCCGTTCATTTTCGCCTAGCTAGATCTCTCCGAGTGGAACATCACGAGGAGTCAGCTTTCAATTATACACGTGCGAGTACGCGTTCGGATACACACACACTCACACACAGAGAGAGAGAGAGGCTGACTGCCAGTTAGTTAGTTAGTTTCCGTCACTTACGATACCAAGATAAGAGTTAAGAGAATCTAGAAGTAGCCTTTGTTCCGCTATGCGTCGTCGCTATGACGTCAGCAAGTTGTCACGTCGGCAGGTGTGTACATACGGGACTTGGTCAGCAGACGAAGTCGTTGATAGGAGAATGCGGGACCCATATCGGCCCCCTCCCCCCCAGCCCCGATAGATGGGCTTTGCGGGGTTTCTCGCAAACGTCGCATCCAGGGCCCCGGTTCGTCGTGCTCAAAAGGTGCACGCTCGCGTACACACATAGTTGGCAGGCGTACACCGTTAGTTGGCAGGGGTATCGATAGACCTATAGATGGCAGGCGGGAAGAGTCCTGGGAACGTACCAGCAGGCGGGGAAAGCGTACCGGGAGAGTTGTTATTAGAGCCAGGCAGGCGGGCGGGCGGGCGGACAGGCGGGGCCCGGCAGGCGGTCTAGATAGAAATAGGTCAGCGTGCAGCATTTATCTGAACACAAATAAACATTTGGCGAGAGAAGTGATCGGTACTGAGTCTAACTACTGTCTAACAACTTGGTCTAAATGGTCTAAACGATCTCTGGTCTTATAACGGACGTGTGCGTGTGCGTGCGCGCGCGCGCGGATGCGTTAAGTGTTTGTATGCGTGTGTTCTTTGGGGGCTCGCTTATATGCACGCGTTTCCACCGGGTATCTGTACCATAGTTAGGTTTTAAGTATTCATGTACATATTCTCGCGCATGTACGAGCCCGTGAGCCTGGATATGAGCGTGCGCGTGTGCATGTATTCGTGACTACGTGGGTCACTTACCTCCGTCGACACCAATATGCATCCAGGTGTTTAGAAATGGACGCCTATGCCCGTACGCGCATAATAGCCTGACGATATCACATGGTAATTATTAACAGGTGTGTGACACATAGTGAGCCAGGTTTTACTATTTATTCATCCGTTAACGGTATCTTGTCGTCAAACGGTTCTATATATCGTCACTTTAAAGATGCCGCGAGTTTACGACTTTGTTGTGTTCAAAGTGACTGGGGTGGGCTTTCGGGTGTGACATCCTGTACACGCCATCTACGGTAGTCGATAAGCCAATGACACACCGCACTCGGTATTCATGTGGTGTACAGAGCGAAAACTGGCCACATTTTCCTGATAACATGCCAAACAGGATACACACTATCCGGTATAAACTGCCCTGACTGTTTACCAAAACAGGATTAGCGTGCCCCGGCACCCGACAGTGTACCAAGCAGGATACCTTACATCATATCCCGACAGCCTGGTAAACAGGACGACATCATTTGAACATGCTGTTCTGATACGGAGAATACGGAACACGCTATCCCGAAGGCGTACCAAATGGGATACCGAACACGCTATCCCGAAGGCGTACCAAATGGGATACCGAACACGCTATCCCGAAGGCGTACCAAATGGGATACCGAACACGCTATCCCGAGCGCGTGCTAAATGAGATACTGAACACGCTATCCCGATGGCGTACCAAATGGTCCCGGTGTTGTATCGGGTTCGAGTACCCAATACTCGTTCAAATCCCCGCATTTTCAAGCTACACGTGATATTATATGTTTGTGCATGCGTGTGCATGTTTTCGTGACTATGGCTGTCGGTTAGTTTCCTTTATCGGCACGGGAATAGATCTAGGTGTGTATACATCGTTCTGTCAACCCCCGCAGCTGTCGACTTCCGACTTAATGCCGGTTGGTGGACGCAGGCGCTGATCCAACTGTGAGTGGCGTTTGCAATATCTTCAGTCCGCCTGTCTGTCTACAGCTGTCCGTCCGCCTGTCTCAGCCTACAGCTGTTGACCCATCGGTCTCAGTAGTGTGTGTATATACCTCCTGTCAATCGGCAAGTTTACAGCTGTCAGTTCGGCTATTTCTTTATCCAGCTGTTAGTTGGCTGGTTCGCCCCGCGGAGTGAAATGGTCCCCGCAATTAGCAACTTCCGTTCTCCTCGTCTATGTTCTTTTCTGCCTGTTTGGCTGTCCGACCGTTCCCCCCCCTCTCTCCGTCGTTACATTCAACCGTCGACATGTCTGTCTGCATGTCTGTATGGTTATCTGTTTTTTTCGTTTGACTGTCCGTCCGTTATTAGATTCTTGTCTTCGTCCGTCTGACTTCTGTCCGTATGTCTGTCTGTCTGCCTGTATGTGGGCATATCAGTCCGTCACCTTTCTGTCTGTCTTTCCCTACCTGACCGCTAGTCACCCCCCCCCTCACCCACCCCCGTCCCTGTGTCTGTCTGAGACCATTATGTCTGTGTTCGTGACTGTCGCTGGTTAACCTTTAACATTAATCACTGGAGTTACGGGAGGAATAGTGCCGACGGACAGCCAGATAGACAGGTACACGGGCGGATGGACGGACAGACGGAAGACGAACGGATAGGCAGACAGACGGACGGACGGACAGACAACAAGACGGGCGGACAAATGGACATCAGCATTTTCGGCATTTGTCGACGTCAGCCTAAAGTCAGCTAAATCGACGGCTTAAGTCGAGATATTGGGTGACGGCGGAAATGTTATGGGGAGAGAGTGAGGATCTGGAGACCGACAAACCTCTCCCCCACGTGACTAACACACACACACACACACACACACACACACACGGACACGCCGAGGGAGAGAGATATGACGTCGACGAACGACGAAGGCTGGTCATGAGGCAGATTATTTAGCGGAGCGCAAATCGAAAAAGACGCTGAGTGTCGCATAAACTTCCAGACGGCAAATGACCCATCCTCCCTCACCTCACTGGCGACACTAAAACCACCCATCCAACCACCCACCCACCGTCCACCCATAGCTCTCTCTCACAAATCTCCCCCCCCACCACCATTCACCCACCCCGTCACCCAGCAACCACCACGGGGAGTCCGGTAGACGGAAGTCCCGAGCCAACCGACCGACCGACCGACCGACCACTAACGGACGCGAATTGACGAGCCCCGAGGCTGTCGGTCTAATCGTCGCTGACGCCGACGTCGTCTCCGTCATCGTCGTCGGTGAGGAGCCAAAATGAACGAAACTCGGCCAATAGAGGGAGCTAAAGGGGGGGGGGGGTGTTGTTGTTGTTGTTGTTTGGGTGTAGAAGTTGACGCGGTGGTAAGTCGACAAAAGTCGGTGGTAGTTTGTGGTGAGCACCAGATAGTCGGCTAGACATCGCAAGTTAACACCGGTTAGTAGGGTAACTCTAGTACAACTCTAAATAGTCTTAGTACTATTACTAGTATTAGTACTAAAACTACTACTATTACTACCGCAGCTAATAGTACTACTACTAGTAGTACCGTAGCCAGCTACAACAATACTAACAGCACCGACCAGAACAATAACAACAACAACAACAACGGCCTCTGTTGTTGGACAACTTGAAACTTCTACGATTTCTAGAGCGGGAGTCGTTAGCGCGAAATCGCTTCTTTTACGGAAGACGATCTTCTTGGAAAACAGCGCCGCCGCCGCCGCCGCGTCGCGGCTATAACAACAATAACAACAGCCGCACCAGTAACAACAACGACTAAGGGGCGTTGGTTGGCGAGCCACGGTGAGTGACTGAGCCGGTTTTAGGACGACGACGCCGACGACGACGACGACGATAAAGCGACGTCGACGAAATCGTCGGAGCGCTTTATACGACCAGAACCTCGCCGCGGCTTGTCTGGCCTTGGCGAGCACCTAGAACGAGCGAACGGTCGTTGTTGTTGATATTGGGACGGCATATGTCGCCGCCACATGGGCGGGCTGGGCTGACGGGCGGGCTGGGCTGGTGAACCGAGCCGACGGACTGACGGAGGAGGAGGAGGAGGCGGCGGTTGGGGGTGGCGGCGGTGTGAGTGGGGGGGGGGGGTGTATGGTTGCCCGGCTGCGCCGTTTCGATGGTTTATTGATGGCCTCGGCGTGCCGCGGCCCTTCTGCCGGAACATCGCCGCTCGCTTTCACCTTTTCTCGTAAGTTTATTTCCGAGAGGTGTCAGTGCGCGCCGACCAGCCGCCGATCGTAGACGATTGGAAGCGCTTAAACGAACGAACGAACGAACTAGCTAGCTAGCGAGTGAGCACTCTGGAGGGCGCTCTCTTTCTCTCGACATCTATCTCTCCGTCGATCTCTCGCCGTGTGTGCGAGCGTGCGTACGTACGTGTGCGCGGGTAAGCGTGCGTAGGAGCTCCGCCGATAGAAAGCGGCTCATTCCGCCGTCGGTAGTGTAGAGGAGGAAGTGTGCGTGGGATCTCCGCCGCCGCCGCCGCCGATAACAGACCCACACACTCGCTCGCGGACAGACCGACACACACACACACACACACCGACCAACACGCTCGCCGGCTCTCTCTCTCTCTCTCTGGGCGAGCCTCGTCGAAGGTCTACCACAGAAGCTGGTCAGAGGCGACCGACGACGGACGTGCGTACGTTATACTCCGATCGTAGAAGTTGGTTGTTGGAGTTGTTGGGGAGTTGTCGTCGTCGTTGTTGTTGTTATTATTATTATTGTTGTTGTTGTGCTCGAGATTTTGCGGGTTTTTTTACCACTCACTCACTCACTCACTCGCTCGGCGGATGTTTCGTGACTCGACCACTCTGTGTTTGGTTGCCGCCGCCGCTACAGTAGCGCCCCAGCTCGTAGTAGCGTCGTCGATGGATAGTTGTCGCTTGGAGGCGCGTCGCCTCGACTCGACGTTGCTGTCGGCCCGACTCCGGAACTCGGCACCGGATCCGGACAGGACAGCGGCCAGCGGCTCGGACTCGGACATGTCGATGAATTCCGGACCGCAATCTCCGGTCGCCGACACCGGCAAGGACGTCATCCTGGACGTGGAATGCGGCCTCAACAAGGCCGTACTGTACCTGAACCGGCTCAGCTCGGGCAGCAAGGGCGCATGTGTACTATTCGACAACGCCTGGCTGACGCCGAACGAGTTCCAGTACGTTTCCGGTCGGGAGACGGCCAAGGACTGGAAGCGATCCATAAAACATTACGGCAAGAGTCTGAAACTTTTGATAGCCAAAGGCTTCATGACGACCGAACCGGCGTCCTGTCGATGCGAAGGATGTGTCGTTACCGATGACGTAAGTAGACACTTTTATATCAAAAGTTTACTTTCTCGTTTGTTTGGATGCTGTTGATGTTGCGGTCATGTCATCATTGTAAGTGACGTGTGTTTCGTGGTGTTTGTGTGTGTGTGTGTGTGTGTGTGTGTGTGTGGAGAGAGAGAATAGATCTATATCTAGATGGTTTGGTAGGTTAGGTAGATCTAGATGTCACGGGTAGTTGTGCTGTTGTTATTGATGTGTACCACTTTCATACTATGGTTGTATATTTACTTGTGGTCTTTTCGCCGCCGTCGAAATTACGAATGTCAAGGTCATTGAGAACAATGGGTGTGACTGGTTGGTTATATACTATACTAGTAACTCTAGTGGTCATTTGTGTGTGCGTGCATGTGTGTGTGCGTGTGTGTGTGTTCAAGTAATTACATAATGTTAAGCACTTCTGTATATACCATCACAGAATGCAGCACACTTTGTTGGAGTTTGGTGAATTTCGACTTTGCCCAAATGCCCTTTCCTATCGTAATTTCCGCCGTTCGTTACTTGGAAGCCAAGCGAGCCACCCCCCTCTAGTGGTTTCCGCCTTACCGGGTATCCAAACGTATTCACTGCCGTAGTCAGCGGTGCACCACCCACCACCGCCACCCACCACCACCCATCACCACCGGCCGAGGTTTCTGTGGTACTTAGTTGGTACTTGGCTAGACTGATGACTAGAATTATCCTACTAGTACTACAGTATCCGCAATGACAACCTCCAGTACCAGCAATGAGTACTATATTACCCGGCACCCCCCCCCCACATTACCCACCATCACCGCTCAATCCAATCAATAATCAATATAGATCGTCTCTAGCCAGTAAAGCTACTGCCGCTGTGCAGAGTATTGACGTCATAGCGGCCCATCTACCCACGGCCCCAATCTCACCCACTCTTACAAACACGGCTGCTATCTCACCCACTCTTACAAACACGGCTGCTATCTCACCCACTCTCGCAAACACGGTCGTTATCTCACCCACTCTCACGAATGTGGCCGCTATCTCGCCCATCCTCACAACAATCACACCTATCTCACAAAGATCGTTATTATCTCACTGATCCGAAACTGACTGACTCACTGACTCACAAATAACACGATAGATGTCGTCAGCATCTATGGATCAGACATGACATCAGGATTACATTGTAACATTCCGGATCTACAGGAAGAAGTCATCTTGTGTAGACGTGTATTGGTTTCTATATGTATGGATATATGTTTTGTTTGTTTGTTTGTTTGTTTGTTGGTTTGTTTGTTTGGGTGGCTGTTTGTTTGTTCAGAACACCTGGCTGACGTCAGGGTTAATCGTAATTGGTTAATTTTTTTTGTAATAAAATATTTATTACCAGAATTACAGTATTGGTTAAGACAGAAAGAAGTTTTAAAAGATAGTTTTGAAATAGGACTGCATTTTATGAACGATTTTGTGTGTATATATGTGTATGCGTGGTGTGTGTGTGTGTGTTACCGGGTGTAGTCGATGTCACCGTCGTTATTAAGGTCGTCAATTGATCACGATTACGTCAGTGAGAGACAATGACTGACCAGCTGATGACAATGGCTAGAAGGGAGGTGTTAGAAAGCGCCCCCCCCCCCCGTGTTCGTCGTATATAACTTGTGCTGGACCACAGGAGACACCCCCCCATCAAGGATTCGCCTTCCTTTGTCTTCTAGTTTATGCTGAAAAAGCGAAGCGAAGGGGGGGGGGCATTGTTGGAGATGGGGGTGGTCCAGTTTAGTCGCCAGTGTGAATCGACGGCAATTTGCCAAACTATCGATGACAATGAACCAGCTTTTGTTTTGATTGGCTTGTATAAAGATATCGAGGTGTTTGACTGTTAAAGATATAACATATAATCCCCTCGGCCCCCCCCTCTCTCCCTGTGTGTGTGTGTGTGTGTGTGTGTGTGTGTTACTTACGGGCGAGCGATACTTCCGTAAAACTCCTACCTCCTTTTAATTATTTCACTTAAACGCACGTGGCTCAAACAACCGGCTGATAATCAGCGACCCCTGGTGATAGCCGATCGCTATCGCACGCACACACGCACGCGCGCGCGCGCACACACACACACCGATAAATCGACTGTGTACGTGCCGAGCCCGGAGACCCAGCGAGAGCCATGTGCGCAAAGGCGTAAAACAGGCGAGTCGTGGTTCGTGATCGAGACAAAATCGTGGTCGGTTATCGGCGGCGATGTAGACAATTACTACGTCATGCACGCTACGTCACGTGGTATGCGGTTCGAACGGGCGCCATTTGTTATCGCTGTCGTCGGGGGTTTGTGTGTCAATGGCCACCAGCTGTGAAGCTGTACGCTATACAAGGTTCGGCCTATTATAGATAAGGTATAATTAAGTATATATATATATATATATATATATATACACACGTGTGTGTGTGTGTGTGTGTGTGTGTTGACGCCCAGGTTTTATATTAATATTTTGTTGCAATTACTAACGTCGGCGACGCACATCAAACACAATTGATGATGATGATGACGTAAGCGTTATCATTATGAGGCGCCGTATCACGTGTTAATACCTCACCAGATGGCGCTAAAGTTCTGACGTAGACATGTTCTATGTCGGCCCGTCTTTAAGTATCGACGTCAGATGGCGTCGATTGATTACACCGACGTCATAAAAAACTGGCGAATCGCATCGATTTGATCTGACATCGAGTAATGTCTGGAAACGAGTGTGCCGACCAGCAGGTAATACGACCTGCCGATAGACCAGCTTTATGGGGTGGTGCTGGTAATATGACTTGTTGACAAACCAGCAGGTAACGCGAACTGCTGACAGGTAAAACATCCCGTTGACAGACCAGCAGCGTGCATTAAGATTCGCCCACCGACCAGCAGGTAACCGAACAGACAGGCTAAGCCACGACTGGCAAACTTTCTGCCGACCAGCTGACATCTCTAAGTGTGCCGATCGCAGGTTTTATAGCGGCCATAATGGCGCTCGTCGATGTGGCCGACGATCGGCCGACTGACTTAATAAATGACACGTGACGTGACGTCATCTACGACGGTTCACAGAGAACGCCTCGCTTGTGTAAATATCCGATTGAGTACAAAAGCGCCATAAATCGTTATCTACTTTGTAAACAGTTAAGTTAGACGGCTAACAGGTTTTTCAGTCGTTCGTTAGAAGATCGCCGAAAGGTGTGCGCCTCGAGTTCGGTGTCGGAAGAGTTGGTCGCACCGAGCGGCACCGCGTCGCGCGGCACGCCGCACCGTACAGCGTGCCGCGCGACGACGCCGATGGCTGCACGCCGTACTAGCGGCGCCACCGAACGAACAACAACAACATCCGTCTCCGAAGAACTTGGCCCAGAGTGACCCGTAGCCGTGCCGAGCCAAACAAAATGGATTAACATCGATGACGTAAGCGGCTCGTCGATAACAATCGTCGACGTTCGTCTTGATTCGTTTCGGTCGAAGTGGAAACGAGGTCGGAGAGCGGCGAGAGCGCGCCACCGCAGGGCGCCTCCTGCTGGGTTCGGAAACGCTTCGCGCTTTCGCTTCGCCGCAAATTTGCATACCGCCTCCGGCCGCCCGGTCGACCGACAGAGGGCGCGGGCTGCTTTTCGGCTGTCGAGATGCGTGCAAATTTATCGGCGGCCGAGTAACGGGCGAGGCTGACATTTTGAAAATAAGTAGCCGACCGGAGATTATATCGGCGGTGTGTGCCGTTTCCGGGGTCCCCTATCGGCTAACGTCCTGTTTTAGATTAAACACCGGAAGTGCGCACTCCTGTGCCACCGGGTTCGCCACCGCTCGGGTTGGGATTGTGTGTGTGTATGGGGGGTTCGCTGTTTGAAAGTTGGATGCGTGGGGGGCCTGCGGCTGCCCGACTTTGTCGATGTTACACGGCTCGTTTCGAGGCGGGTCTAAATTTTCTCGTATGAGATGTCTAGATGGTAATTTGTGTACGGCGGAGACCAGTTACGACATAACGGCGAGGTGTTTCCGGTCGATAGACGGCGCCTCACTACGTTATCGGTGGTCACTTATAACGAGCTCGGTACAGATATGGGCCAGGTTCGCCAAAACCCCCCCGGGGGATTTAAGGTGGCGCCACTGGTATGGGCCGAAGGACGGCATGTGGTGGTACCGGGAGGGCGTTTGAGGTGATCTGGGAGGGGATTTGTGGTGCTGGTATGGGAGGTGGTTTGGGGCGAAACGCGATTCGTGGTATTGTCGGGTCTCATGCTACGGGATGGTGCTGGTACGTGGCGTCCGTAGTACGGCGTGTGGCGCGTGGTGTTAGGCGAGGCGTTATTTACCATGGGGTGGTGCCGGTCGTGGCGCCCGTTGTGCCAGCGGTGGTACCCACGGTCAGAGCGCCACCATATCCCATCTATCTCGCGAGCCGGATGTACCGTTTTAAAGCCGTTAATTATCAGTCAAAGTACCGACTTACACGCCGTCTGCTAGGCATCGATCTTAATTCGCGTAATTCGCCGCCACACCGCGGGGTGGAGCTAGTCGAGGGCCACTTTTTAATGGGTCGCCTACATACGGGTACCATGATACGCTCTCTCCCGCGCTCCTCTCGTACGTATGCACGCGCTGACTCACGCACGCACACACGCACAAACAAACATTACGCGTAGCGGCGGGTACGGAAGACGACCACGTGTGCCGTTTGGCGGCCTCTATAATCCCGACTTCCGGCCGGGCGCCTCACCCACCCCCCACTCCACCCTTCTCCTCGATCACGCCGCGTCGGCGGCGATGAGCGTGCGCACTCCGTGCCGAAATCTGGAGCGTTTCCGACGCCCCGAAAACTCTTTCATCTCGTTTGTCGGCCCCGGCCGACGCCGAGAGACAGACGAGCTATCCTCGGGCCAAATATCCTCTTGTCAATAACGGCAGCTTGGCTATATAACAGCAGGCAAGGCCGGGCTAGCAGCTCCGAGCCGAGCTGCTGCTACGATGGCGGCGGCTAGCTATAGCAGCGGCAGCAGCTAGACACGGCCGAGGGCGTAACACGTTTTATCTCGTGCCTTCCTCGCCTAATGTCCGACTATCTGGCGTTATCGCTCGGGTCAATAACACCCCACCGCGCTTACGGCGACCCTCGGGCTCTGATGGTGGTAGCGGTGGTTGGGAGTGACGGGGGGGGGGAGTGTAGTTAAACCTCGGAGGGTCGGCGTTCGAAGCGGAGGTGGCGGCGGTGGTGGGGGGTTGAATAGGGTTTTATTCTAAAGTTGGGGGAAATCTTTGGCAGAAGTTGGGCAGATGTTTGGGGAAGTTGCGGAAATGCTTCGATAAGTGTGAGGGGTATTTCGCTTGGATCCTTTAGATAAGGTGTGTGTGTGTTGGGGGGCGTTCGACCGGACAAAACGGAGCGGCCCTGGGGTTAGGGGCGTTGTCCGCGCGAGTAAAATGCCTGAGCGTAGTGTAAATGAGTTTCATCTACGGCCAGTAACCGCTACGGGGCATCCGCCGTCAAACTGGTGTCCGCTAAGTGGTGTTTCGTTCGCAACGATTCGTTTTAGCAACCGAGAACGGAAAGTTTTTTCCTCATCCATTATCTGATGCACACACACACACACACACACGTATATACACACACACGCGCGCACACACACACACCACACTATATATATATATATATATATATATATATATAAACCACCTACGGTAGTAGGTTTATCGGTGTAATACAGTCGCTATACGACCCAGAGATGCTACAGACTATTATCGTCCTCCCACAAACTCTATTCCCGGATGTTGGTAGGCGAGGATATGGACGATATAATGGCATATATAGGATAAGCGAGAGAAGCACGTGGGGTAATCGTCTCTAGCGAGAGGAGGTGCCGACTGACTGACGGTCAGATAACTCGACTATCGGCTGGCTCTCTCGGTTATAACAAAGACTCGTTCTGAGCCGTGGGTCGGGAGACTCGACAAATTGACGGAAATCATTATTGGGAAGTTTGTCGATATTTTGGTTATCGTTACCGTAAAAAAATGTCGCTGTACTGGAGGCTTATCATCCGGTCTGGATACACGTGTGTGTGTGTGTGTGGGGGGGGGGTAATTTGTCTTTAGCCGTAACGTGCATCTATCTGTACCATATTAAACCATGTTACTGAGTTCATCTTCATACATCTCTCTCTCTCTCTCTCTGTGTGTGTCTGTGTGTGATCCGATCGCCATCTTGTGGCCAAAGTAAACACTAGTCGGCGACGGCGTTAGTTGTTCTCCTATCGACCACGTGCTCGGTAGCCACGTGACGCGGGGAACATCGCGCCGACATCCTATCCGGCCGCCGCATCAATGACGTTTGTGAACACAGGCGACCTCTAGCGTCGCCGTCAATACATCATCGACGTTACGGAGCGTTAACGGTCGTGACGCGGACCAAAATGGCAACTTCTGCGTCTAAAACTTGCCCGAGTCGACCGACGTTCACTTCGCCGGAAGTACGTCCGATACTCGAGGCCACGTACGGCGTTTGTCGATTTTGTCGAAGTAGAAGCCTTTAGTGTCTGAAACTAAAGTTGTTGGGTTTAAGGCTAAACTCGGTTTACTATTTGTGGTTGGTTCCGTGTGTGTATGTGTGTGTGTTTTTATTGTGGTTCTTTCTGATTATATGAGGTTCCCCGCGGTTACGTATTGATCTCTGGTTCTGTGAGATTTCCTGCCCGTACTGAGTTCCGTGATTTTACGAGGTTCCGCGTTTCGGCGCGACGATGACGCGGGTTCCGTGGTTCGCGGCTGTGCGATTAATTGCTCGGCCACTTGGGCGCTTACCGCGAATTCTAAACGAACGTCGCTAATCCGCCAGAGTTGCCGCCTCGCAGGCCTCCTCCCCCCTACTACTCCCCGTTCGTTCGTTTCCGGTTGGCGTACGGCCAAGTTTTAGGGCGGGATAAGGAACGGAACAAAAAGCTTACGGCCGCCGACAGCCGGCGGCAGGGTCCCCGCAGAGCGTAGGCCCGACGGCGGCAGGCCGCTCACGCCCCCCCCCCCCCGTACGCCACCCTGCCACCCAAATCACCCAGACGAGCCGAGAGCCGATCAGTGTCGGGCTGTGGTTAAGTAGCTGACGCGCTCTTATTTCAAACTCGAAGCCGACTTTTTATCGCTTCGCTTGACGCCCGAGAGACAAAGTAATTTTACTGCTCTCGCTCTCTCTCGCGCTCTCTCTCTTTCGTTCGCCTTTTATCGATTGTCGAAGTGTCGGCCCGCCCGAACGGACGCCGACCGACCCGCAGACCGACCGACCCGACCGAGCGGCTTATTGAGGGCGCAATCGCTCTCACGCACACGCGAAGCCCTTCGCTAATGTCATCTGGGCACACACACACACGTAGCTAGTCCGCCGCTAGGAGGCGACAGACAACCCGGACGAGGCCATGTATAATTAAACGAAAATCGTCGTCCGCCGACGCCACTTTAGCGGGCCCTCGTACTCCTAAACTACCCACAGCCATCGACAATGGATGACGGCGGGCGACCGACGTGCGCATGCGTGCACGCTCTCTAGGTGGGTGGCGGACGATTTCCGACCGACTAACGAACTCCCGACGCCGCACCCACCCAACTCACCGACGCCGCCGTTGCCGGCCATTCATTACGCCCGCGTCAACTCATCCACCTCCCATACTCCGTATTCGCTAGCCTCGGTACAGTGGAACCCCGTAACGAGAGACCAACCTCCTCAACGTCTAGTGGTCGTTAAACGTGGGTGGTGTTCTAATGCCGTTCTAACCGACCATAGCCGGGGAGGGCTAACGTAATCGAGCGAACTCTTTATAACGTCATCTTCCTACCCGAGTTGACCGTTAAGCGAGGTGGTCGTCATATACCGGTCTGACTGTCCATAAAGACGACGACAACGCTCTCCCCCCCGCCCCAGCCGGCTATAATTACTCGCCGGACGAGGTTAGGTTTCCGTCAGAAGCCTCCCCCCACCCCACACGAACCCCACAGTCCCCCCTCTCTCCGCACAGTTCTTATCGCCGACGAGCAAAAAATCGTTTTCCGACAAACGGCGCGTGTCCTCTTCGCCGCGTCTAATGACGGCGCGGCGTGGCGCGGAGTGGCGCGGACTCGTCCGCAGAAAGCCGACGCCGAGTGGAGGCTAATGACGAAAGCGCAATATCGCGCCGTCAGTCGGGGGCCGACAGACGGACGGACTGACTGACTGACGGGCGGGCGGCACGGCGAGGTATCGGACAATTAACGGTAATGGTTCGCTCGCTATCGCCGAGCTCGTGACACGAATTGGCGTACGGACGACGGGAGATCGATCTGTGGCTTCCGGGGACCGAGTGGCCGCTCGACGACTGGCTCTCTGACGGACGGGGCATGGGTGGGGGGTGTTCGTGCCCGGGGGGGGGTGTTGGGGGTTGGTTGGATGACGTGGACGGGCGGAGTGTAATTTACGGTCGCTTGTTAGTGCGCGGACTCGTGTCCGATGGTCTCTCGGCGTGTCACGCACGCACACACACACACACACACACTGAAGTGCGCGCACGCACACACACACTGAAACACACACACACACACATTTGGGGGACGTCGTTTTGTCTCCGGAGCTTCATACTAACATTTTACGGAGAAACTTAGAACAAAAAGCGCCACTTTATGCCCGACGATTTTTTTCTCCAACCCTGGCCGATAGAGGGCGCCGTCGTTATGGCGAGAAGCGGGACTAACATCCGGTGTTTACGGCGTGCTCCGCTCGGTGCCGTAATTACGTTTGCTTCTGACGTCGGATCGCCGACGGTCGCGTGAACGGTAGTGCGCTGTCCACGACGACCGCTACTCGACGTAATTTGTCTTCGATGTGGGAGATGGTGACGGGGAAGGGAGGCGTTGGGGGGGGGGGGAGCGCTTGAGCTGTAAGGATGGTGAAGGACAAGGTCACGTGGACGACCTTCACCAATTCGTAACTGAGGCATCCTCGGGGATATCGTAACACGACAGGACGTGACCGCCGCCGAGCAGAGCAGCGGATAGAAACGACGCCGTCGGTTGTTTCCGCCGACGACGCCCCCTGACGGGTTTGGGTACCTGAGTTGACGACACACACACACATACGGAGACAAGTAGCCAGTGGGTGGCATCCAACCACTACCCCCCTCCCCCCCAACTCCGCTGACAAAGGAACTCGTCGATGCATATTTTAGTCTGTAGCCGCGTTCATAAATTACTTGACGCTACAATAAAACATCGGACGTGTTGAGGGCCTCTTGTCGGCGGACGGTCACCACAGACGACATCCCTTTCTTACTCCGTCAGAACCCCCCTCCTCATCCCCCACCCACCCGTAGGAGTCCAATCCAGCGTCCTTTATAAGAGCCTGCCCTTCGTCACACAAGGGATGTACCCCGGGACCCATGGCTGGGCACGTCCTTTAGTTACGGCGAATTGTGGCGATTGCCCCGGGCCCCGCATTTGTGAGGAGGGCCCTGTGAAGTTCAGGTTTCTTATTCTAATTGCATATGTGTAGGGGGGAGTTTCTGGGACCCCGCAGTGACTGGGTTGGCCCTCCCTCTTATAGGACTCTTATTCTGGTATCCTGTAGGACTCCATACCATATCGATGTAGAATTTCCAGCTAGTTCCATTTACGAATCCTATCTAGCATCCTGTAGATATCGAACCCAATGCCCTATATAGTACCGGAGACGAGCCCCCTTCTCCAGGAAAGCCGCGCCCCCCCCTCCCCTAGGACTCCCCCTCCCATTAAGAGCGGCTATAAGCCTTGGTATATGGCCCAAAGGGCTCACGCGGCCAAACCATTTCCTTACCGAAGTGTACCTGATTGACCTTTCTTTGACCGTAACCATCGTCGGCGAGTTGACTAGCGTCGACGTCATTGTGCCGTCGTCGACGTCATCGTCGCAATAGGTTATCGTCATCGATCGGCCGGCCGAGCACGCTGCACGTCACTTCAACATGTGAGCACGTCACGTGGTACGATCGTCATCGAGAGAGAGAGAGCCCATCCCGAATGTTCTTTGTTTCGTTCGGCGCTCGCCCTTCCACGAGTACACCGCCGGCCTCCCGACAAACACCCCCCCCCCCCCCGACCCCGACCGTCGACGAAGCCCCCTCCGCCGCCCAGACCGACGTCGACGGCGGACATCCTCGAGGGAATTGCATTTCAAATAACGTCATCGTCGACGGCCGACAGTCGGATCGTCGGTTTGGCGATCAATTTCCTGACTCGGTTCTGACGATAAATCGTCCTCCTAACTCCGACTGGTCGTCGATAATGTTAGCTCGTCTAGAGGGAGGGGGGTGGATCGTGGGTGTGATGGGAGGGGGGGGGGCGGTCGTCGTTCGGTGGGGATTTCTGCGTTTAGATGCGGATGCTCGGAGCCGTGGGTTGGGGGATTCTGGTCCGCGACGGGGAAGGGTTCCGCGTTGATAATCTGGATTCGGGGGCGACTCGGCCAGACTCTGGGCGGTATCGGCGTGCGTGCGGATCAGTGGGGGAGGCCGGCCGGCCGTCTGGATCGGACAGCTTCGGATCCAGGCCTGGCCGATTCCGGATGACGGAGTGTGATTGAGATCCGGTGCGCTGCCGAGGGATCCAGGGATAGCGTTTAGTTGCGTGTGTGTGCGTGCCTCTATCCGGTGTCCCGTCCGTAAGGCAAATGTTGGTTGGGGATCTCTCTAGTCGGTAGCGGTAGTAGGGAAGTGCTACGCGGATCCCGGTTTTAGTCAAATATATGGTGGGATCTTGGTATTCTTGTATGTTTGGGTATCCAAGTCTTTGGCATTATGTGTGGGTATCTTCTTGATAGGGCAACATATAACTTATTTCGATATCCGGTATATGTGTATCCTGAATGAGAGCAGTTTACATGGATACGAGTAGGGCAGTGGATGTGCAGTGTTAGGTGGACAACATTTTTTGGCAGGATGGGTACGGTACTGTTCGGGAATTGGGTATGAAAGTATCCTGCTGTTGGCTAGGGTAGTATATTGCTGTTAGATAGGGTAGTTTACTGCTGCTGGGTAGGGTAGTGCCGATAGAACTGGGTAGTACGATCTAGGAAGACTTTAGGACCGTGTGTAGATGCCACGGATCGTGACCTGGTTAAGGTCTGGCGAGGTCAGGTCCTGGTTCTCTCAGCGTGTATTGTGAGGGCCGGGTTCCGATCGACGGGGGCGTCGTCGAGGGGGGGGGGTATAACGCGGCACAACGGCCGTTAAATATATCTCCATCCTGTGCCATCCCTCCGGCGTATCGGGATCAGCGAAGCTATCCAGACATTGTGACACGCACGGGCAGCTCCGGTTATCCTCGTTTTTATGGATCCGACCAAGCGGCGACGACGCATATCCCGAAGCCTCGGCCACACGCTTAACTACCGCCCGTTCGCTGGCTGGAGGGGGGCCCTGGTCTTCTCGTTCGGCCCCTGTCCAGCGGTCCGACAGCGTGAGGTCCCCCCCTCTCCATCCCATCCGCCCCCAGAGAGCGTGCGTGCCTCTGACAAATGCCGCGCGTCGCAATCAGATTAGACATGGCTCGGAAGGCATTAAAACCGCCCGGGAATTGGCGGTCGGCGGTCATGGGGCGCCTCCGTCCGTAGGGCTGTGCTGATGGCGGTAGAATGTTGGGGGGGGGGGCGGTATTTACAACGCCCCCTCCCACACTGAGAGAGAGAGAGAGAGAGCGGGGCCGGTCCGCTAGAGGCCGCCATGTGCTCTCAATCGATATGCCACTAACGGTGGGCCAAGTTCCCGTGTCTGGAGGCTGGATTTCATTATCACCTCCTACCTCGGAAACTGTCCGTCTGTCGTCCTGTCTGTATACCTAGACATCTAGCGCACACACAAGACACCCAGCACACACACTAGACACATAACACACACAAACCTCGATGTGGTATCCTTTTCGTTGTTTATAAACTCGATGAAGCTGGTCCGTTTATGCGAAGCCTAACTCACGCGAAGGGAGTATTTCGTATGTTATGGAGTGTGTGTGGTAAGCAGTATTTCGTATGTTATGGAGTGTGTGTGTGGTGTGGTATGGAGTATTTCGTATGTTATGGAGTGTGTGCGGTGTGGTATGGAGTATTTCGTATGTTATGGAATGTGTGTGGTGTGGTTTGGTTGGAAGTATGCGGTGGAGAATATGTTTTACGGAATAGACCTGCGGGATTATAATTATTGTATGGAGTAGCTATTCATAATAAGTTTATTATCTCATTCTTAAACAGTTCGCCGAACTCAGGTTACCGCCAAAATACTTGGTCCCGCGCCACAATCTCTCTCTCTGTGTGTTTGTCTGTGCGTGCGTGTGTGTGTGTGCGTTATCTACCAGTTACCTTCAGTTTCCGCTAGGTGACAGGTGATATCTAAATCTCCAGCAGATGGCGCCCCTTCTTGTCTTATCCGTTATCGCTGTCTGACTCACTCTTCTCTCACGAAACCGGTTGAGTGAATCAGTCAGTTAGTCAGTCAGTCAGTTTCAGTTTTCTGTTTTATTCCCCTATCACTCCTGATAAAGCCCCAAAGAGAGATCCGCTAAAGGACGACGACACCCTCCCCACATGTAGAAGACGTGCTATAAAACAGATCCGCAAAATAACTTCGACGATCCAACCATAGATCCGCCCCTCACATTGTTTTCTACCTAACCTATACCCTATTCCGTAGAGAGCCTCCCCCCTCTCCTCGCTCCCCTCTCTCTCTCTCTCTCTCTCTCTCTGTTTCGCGAGATCCGCCTCGGAGATGGATCTTACCATCCACGTTGACGTCACATCCTGTCTTCCGTTTTCCGGTCGCTCGGTGTGGTCGTTATGGAGACGGCGTTGTAGCTAACGCCCTCTGGTGATCATCACCTTAGACCTAGTTGTTAGTCTGACGAATTAGTCAGACGGTGGTCACGTGATAGTCAGCAGCTAGTAACTATTTAGTCGGTGACTAGTCTTGACGAATTCACCCATCCAGGGGCGGAACCCTAAACTCTGCTGGACCATTTTACACATACACGCTCGTGCACCCCCAATATATATATATATATATATATATATATATATGGGGGATCCCCTTTAAGGTAAAATTAACTTTAATACCAAGTCGTGTGTGTGTCTGTGTGTGTGCGTGTGTGCGTGCGCGCACACGTGTATATATATATATATATATATATATATATAGTTTTAGTATTACGGAGTGTTAATACTGGTGCCCCGGGGATGGACATCTGGGACAGTGTCCGTCGACAGATGGCGTAGTTTGTTATATGAGATGACGTGCACTCACTCACTCACACACACATACTCGTATACGACCCACAACCGGCCCCTGTACAGTCTCGTGACTGCGTAGTATATAATCCGCCATTAACGCCGACTTCCAGTCGCCAGCCGGAAGTCGGAAGAACCAACACAGATCTGCCGCCAGGTGGCCGCTCGTCAAAGCACAATTCGTCGTCCCTTCTACGATAAATAATTCCACGCACGTGACGACACGTGACCCATTGACGTCACTCCGTGGCGTTTTACAATCAATTTTTAAAACGAACTTCCCACAAAACAGTTCACACTCTGGTAGAGAGCAAACTGCTTCCATCCAAATTAGAGTTTTTCGGGGGGGGGGGATGAAATTCCTTCCCCGTAACCCCCCTTCGCGAGAGGATCCGCCCACGAAGCCCCCCACCCTGGCTCGGGGGGAGTCTGTTGTGTCGTAGACTAGGCGTGTGCTCGTTAGCTTTCGATCTGCACGTGATGGCCGTGAATAGATCTTAGAACGGGGGTATTGGTTGGCGTGGGGGGGATGGAGAAACGGGTTCTTAATACTGTGGGGTGGAGTTGTCTGATATTGTGGGGTGTGGTTGTCCGATATTGTAGGGTGGGGTTGGCTTGTCTTATATTGTGGAGTGAGGTTGTCTGAAATTGTGGGGCGCGGTTGTCTAATATGGGAGGGTTAGTGTTCATCAGGGGATAGTTGTTAATATGATGGAAGGGTGTCTGGTGTCGGGAATTTTTTTATATTGGGAGGATGTCTGATATGGCGGAGGAATGTTATTTGGTGTCACGTGGATAAAATGGCGATAGGCGATAGAAGACAAGACGATGTCTGTCTGCTATATATGTAGTATATCCGTAATGGTGTCTGCCTGTCTGTAGTCACGTCTTTCTGTTTGTAGTAGCGTTTGTCTCTCGTACCTGCAGTTCGTATGTCTGTCTGCCTGTCTCTTGATCTGTCTGTGAACTGGACATGCTTTTAAAACAAATAAGTCTGCCTATTTGCCCTTTTCTCTGTCTACTGTAGACAGGGGAGGAGAGGCGAGCGCGCACACGTCTCTCTTATCCCTATATAATCCCCGTATATCGACCGATCCTCATTGGATGCTTTCTATACCAAACACGAAACATCACAGATTCTCACCTGTCGCGTGACGTCAGCGGGAGTAAACGTCGATGGTGGTTAGGTAGCGACCATGTTTAGGCGAAAATACGGGCACGTGTCCACGTCCGTATGAAAGTTCATGCGAGTACGCTATCCGTTTTAAGCCGACGAATTCTGATATTCGAGATATCCCCCAAAATGGCTACACCGACGTAATATAACTTAATCGATCAATTTATTTATTATTCTAAATAATATTTATTTATCGCCTTCCACTGAAATATAAATTTTAATGACGATGTTAATTAATTTCGAGAGCATTTTCGATTAACGGACGACAATCCTTGGCGATATTAGGGTTAGAATGCTCGCGTTGTCCTGTTTCTGGGAAATAGGGGAAAAAGTCGGATAATATTGATAGAGATTCGGAGACCGGTAGAGAGAAAGGGCCAGAGAAATTCAGTGAAACGTTTCTAATCTTGCAGAAATCTGATCACGTGGACGATAACATGGCACCCGAGGCGAACCAGGAGAACGTTCCACCCGGAGATCAGATCCAGAACGAGATCCGGAACGAGATCCGGGACGAGAGCGAAATGCGCACGCCGGATGTGGAGGCTGCGGACAAAGGCGGCAAGCGGGCGGAAGCGAACGACGGCCGCGTGACCGGAAACGCCGGAAGCGACGACAAAATATCGTCGGAGCTCTGTGAGCGGCCCGTGTTACAGTCGCTGGTCGATGACGTCATGGCCGACGGCAAGATGGAGGCGTCTAAGAAGGTGGTGGCCAAAAAGCGGAAGTCGCTGTCGAAGTCCGCGGAAAAGGCGAAGAAGCTGCGCAAACGTTCCCATGACGTCAGAGACGAGATGGTGGAACAGGAAGTAAGCGCCGACGACGCTAATAGCGACGCCGACCGATCGGGCGTGGCCGACTGCCCGGATGGGCACGAGACACCCGACGAGATGGGCGATAATTGGTCGCCGGAGGCCAACATGGACGACAACGATGGCTGGGAACAGAGGAGCCCAGGAGGCGCCACGAACAGGGCGTCGGCGGCACAGCGCCAGGTGGCGCCCGAGGTTGACGAGGTCGGCGCCGAGCGGGGACCGGGTCTTGGTCATGTGATCGACGGCGAAACGAAGTCAGTAGACGACGTCAAAGGTCAGAACCATCTGGCCGCTGATGCTGACGTCATCGAAGCGGAAGTGATCCGGAGCGGATCGGCAGCTGTCAGTACGACGACTAGAGAGACTTCCGTGTCTCCGTCGGCCAGGCATGTGTACCGGTCGCCGGTAGCGGATGTGACGTCACTGGAAGCGGTAGGCCAGACGTTCGCTGTGACCTTGGACGATGGCGCGATGGAGTCACGTGGCGGACAGGAAGCCAGCCCTCGGCACAGTGGCGCCACCACCGACGACGATGATGACGACGGGGACGAGGACGACGATGATGACGGCGACGACGAAGATGAAGACGATGACGTAGAGGATTTGTGCGATAGCGAACCGGAAGCCAGGCCGAGCTCGGCACCGCAGCTACAGAGCTCCGACCTGGTGGTGAACATCGCCGATGACGTCAGCGAACCTGGCGACTCATTACCTTTAAGGTGAGAGATAGTTTGTGTCATCTGATGTACACGTTTACCTGTGTACCGAGATAATTACCATCTGATGTACACTAACAGATAATTATTTTATCCGATAATATATTAAAATTAATACTTTCTATAAGTTGAAATGTTTTTTTCGGGAAGCATCCCGAAAACCGATCAAACTACGACTATTCTGAAATAATACCGGTTATGATGAAGATGATCCGCTATTGTTGTGACTGTTATCTAATTTCTTCTTCTTTTCTCTGATCATCTTCAGTCCGCGCAAAGAAGCGAGATTAACTTGTATTATCGCCGAGCTAAAGAGCTACAAAAAACAGCTGATTCAGCGAATTGAGGAGCAGAAGGTCACCGGAGACTTGACCGATGGTGAGGAGGGCAAAGATCAGATCATCGGAGCCGATGAGGTGGAGGTCACTTCCGCCGATAGCGATCAGGCAGTTGTCGGCGGCGACAAGAAGTCCGTTATTATTAATGGAGATAAGGTGGATACTAAAGGTAAGATTATAATACTGATTAATAAGCGATGCTAGTTTATTTATTGTCTCTTTCATTGGTCTAATTACGGTCCAGGTTAATGAGCTATAACAGCTGGATTTCGGGGGTCGTTTTCGGTGTTTTGAGTATTAACAGCTGCGTTTTGTGTGTTCTATTAACAGCTGGGTTTTATGCATAATTACATTTGGCGCTTTTGTGATTTTTCAGAATTTGAATCACCTGAAAAATGTAAGACGTTGTATCACATCCTGTCGTCGGGTAGTGTGCCTGATGAGTCGAAACCTGTTGCCACCACTACCACCACCACCACCAGCAGCAGTAGCAGCAGCAGCAGCAGCAACAACAACAACAGTGAAGTCAGTAGTACAACAACAAGCTGCAACAACACCGTCAGTTGCAGCAGGGCATCCAGCAGTGCACCCATCACCAGTAGTTCGACTAGCTCGACCAGCTGCAGTGTGAACAGCAGCTGTCCAGCTGCTAGTGTACATTCCACACCCGAAGCCCAGCCCCTAAAGAGCAGCTTCCAGAAGGAATCCAGGCAGGAAATCCGGAAAACAAAGAATAAGCCAGCTGTTAGCAGCTGCACTCACAGCGACAGCAGAGACGTCAAGAAGGAGACGCCGCAGAAGAGCGCAGCCGAGAAGAAATCCAGCTGTGTGTCAACGTCGTCATCATCGTCATCATCATCGTCAGCAGCGGCAGCAGCAGCAGCCCGGATCATGCATGGACTCGATTCCGGATCAGCAGCGACGCTCAGCACTCCGCTGACCCCAATTCCGAATAGCATGTATCTGGCGCCGCCTCTGTTCCCGTTCCCCTACGGTATCCCACCTGGATACCTCTATCCGAGCGGTCTCTATGGGGGATTTCCGTTTCCGGATCCGACGGCCATCTACAAGAGTCTAGCCGCTTCTCAGGCACTCCCGATCGCCACTAGCGCCACCACCGGCTGCTATGACTTCTCCATTCCGGTCCAGAGTCCCTTCAAGCCGCCGACGTTATCCGGAAAACACTCTCCGGTGATGACCGGAAGTGCGAAGAAGGATTCCAAATCAGGATCGAAGATGTCCAGAAGAGACAAGCAGCCCTCTTCGAAGTCGAAGTCTCCACTACCGTCGTCTGGAAGCGCCATCCAGCTGTTCCCTCCAGAGAGCGCAGCCGGCCACTATATGACTATGTATCCGCAGTTCGGCTTTCCGGATATGTCCTATCTGACGTCATCAGCCGCCAAGAGTTCCCAGATCAATGGCCACCTCGCAAAAATAGCCAAATCGCAGAACGCGTCGCCGCCAGAGGGCGGCTCCCTCAAGTCGAGCCGTAACTCCACCTGTCGGAGTTCGTCGGCGAAGTCGAGTCACGCGGAGGGCGGCGGCGATATTCTGGATCTGAGCGTCAGGAAGCGATCAGCGGGTGGCGTGGGTGTTCTGGATCATTATGCCGCCGCTAAGATCCCGTGCTATGGATCTCCGTTTCCTCACCGAAACGGCTTAGTTCTGGACTTGAGCAAAAGTTCGGCAAGATAAGCTAGACTGTGTGTTTGTGTGTGCGTGTGTGCGTGTGTGTTCGAACTTAGGACTTGGCCGGCGTGCTTCGGACATTCTCTGGTAGTTTTCGTTCCTGCAATGTGTAAATATATTGTAAATATATTGTAAATATTTTGTAAATATTATAGACTGCTCAGTGTTTGTGGAGAGACCACGTGCTACTCTACCGGAGTTTTTGGAACGAATCTGGATCACGTGTTTGTGTATGACGTAACACTTGACGGCAGTGGCCAGTGCTGGCTGGTAACTGGATGCTCCACGGAACGTTAAGTGACGTGGATGCGGTTGGTACGTGCGTGCTGCGGCGAACCGCTAGATCCGGAACAGTCCTCCATAGGTACTTTGCGTGACGTCGTTAACCGCACACGGCCCCCATTGAGAGGGGGGGAGGCTATTTATATCCAGACTGAGCCACGGAAGTGTATTATAACCATCATGTACTGGCTGACGCGTGTACTGAACAACCTGGATCTGAACTTCACTGGTTGGAAATTATAACACGATCGCCGATCGTAATTACTGAAAATTGTTACTGGACATGTACGTGTTATGACGTCTAGAGATTTGTCTACGTAATCTGATGACGTCACCGATAAGGCGAGGTTGTTATATGACGTTGCTATATAGACATGGATCAGGTTTATATATCTGGATCCCAGCTGGCAGCTGTCTATTTCATATACAGATCCCAGCTGACTACAAGCTCTCTGTCATATATATATATATATATATATATATATATATATGAGAGAGAGATCGGTGAACGTATTTGGTATTTTACCTAGGGCTCGATTGATTAATCAGTACGCATGCATTCGCGCAAGCACGGCTGATTGTTACGAATGTGCAATGGTAGATTTGTCATGTGTGTAGAATAGGCTGTATCACACACACACACACACACACACACACACACACACACACACACCCTGACTGGTTCAGAGCACCGACATGATCCTGATCCGGAAGATCCAGTTCGCCATGTTTATAACGCGTAATCGAGAGATCACACCACTTCCGGTTATCAGCTGATCCATGCTGTCTGCCGCCATTTTGGATTTTTACGTGTTTTTATCGACGGAGATACTTAGTCATAACGTCTAGTGAACATTGTCCAGTGAACGCTGTCTGTACACAGCTGTCTGTACACACGATGTTAATAACGTGCCGTGATATTGTGAACGATTTCTTCACGATTTCCTTATCTTTATGCTGTACACATTAAACAGTATTAGATGAAATAAATAGTTAATTAAAACTAATATCATTGTTGGCTTGTTTGTTACACCGTCTCTTATCAGCTGACACAATAAATATAATAATATTTATTATAATTAATATTTAGTAACCTGAATGTGCTTATTTAGGTTTTATATATATATATATATATATATATATAGAGGGAGAGAGCATAAAGTTATATATATATATATATATATATATATATATATATGAGAGAGAGAGAGCCAGAGAGAGAACAAAGTTTATATATATATATATATATATATATATATAGGGAGAGAGAGAGAGAGCATAAAGTTATATATATATATATATATATATATAAGTGCAGACGATGTTCAGGCAGACTATATTTATGATAATAACTCAGGCAGATAAGTGATGCGATGATAAGAGCGTTTGTTGTCTATTTATAAATTGTTATCTAACGTGTCATCTCTCACCTCTGTTATCTGTTAACTTGGCGTGTAGTGTGTATGTGTGTGTATTTCCAAACATCCAAATTCGTACGCATACACAAAGGATTGAGGGATATATATATATATATATATATATATATGTTATTGTTGAATGTAAACAAAGATCTAACTAAATGTAATCGATAAACAAACAATAACACATTAGTGTTGTTACTATTTAGTCACAACTAGTAGTACACACTTAAACACATCCGGTATTATAGTACACCATGAACCACGAGTACGCGGTACTCTCTTCATATCGTACAGTGTGTGACCAATAATCTGGATTAAGACATTGCAGAGTCGGTTTTGGCAGAATGCCCGAAGACTGTTGAATATGTAAATCATTCCCCCCCCCATTCAGATCAAAAATAAACGAAACACGAACATTATATATCGATATATAAGTCAAAACTAATACACATTATATTACATGTGTAACAACGACACGTGGATAGCATTCCAGATCCGGGTAACAACAGGAATGATCCCATTTCTGGAAATGTCTTGTCTACAAAATGATATAAACTACCCGATATTGACGACGCTCTGATAACAAACAGTTCAGGGGTATAAATCATCGAATTCGGGGTTCGGATCCGATGGGCATCTGTGTTTGTTGGATGTTTTCCTAGGAGGTCGTCCGTTGGGCCGTTGTCGGAGCATTGCGCCGTAAACTATCAGGTGGTGGGTTCGAAACCGGCGCGTACCTGTGTTCGTTGGATGTTTCCCCGAGAAATCAACTCTTGGTCGCATGATCCAGGTGTGACCAACTCCGAAGCTTAAACAAACCAATCAACAAATGAAACCCAACAAGTGATCCCGGGTCTGACTAGTACAAAAAATACACGAACCGCTGACTGACTGACTGACTCACTTACTTACCCACTCACTACCTCACTCGCTGACACGAGAAACAATAAAAGTGGAAATAAAATTTTCTTAATAAAATATTTTCTGGGCATGAAACAGTCGGGAAAATCCTCAAATTTAAATACTTATTAGTCTACAGTACACAATACTAACAGTTCAGGCTAGTAGTACAATCAATAGTCAACCACAGCTACAGTACACAATACTAACAGTACATACTAGTAGTACAAATATACAACAGCCAATCACAGCTACAGTACACAATACTAAAAAAGTACAGTCCCAAAAAAGTACAAAAGTAGTAAAACATATACAACAGCCAACCACAGCTACAGTACACAATACTAACAGTACATACTAGTAGTACAAATATACAACAGCCAACCACAGCTACAGTACACAATACTAACAGTACAGGCTAGTAATACAAATATCGGGGAGTCTTCCGGCGAAAATTATTCGCCAGGTGTCGTTGCTATGCAAACAGATCATCCGAGATCATCCCCGAGCAGCGGCAGTAGCAGCTGACGTTTTAAATTAGTTTTAGTAATAAATTATAAGACACAGAAAACGATTAGATCAATTTATTATTATAGCAAGTTGATAAGATGACAATGGTATCGATCAATTAACGGATATAGAAGAATGTGCAATAAACTTACTATAATTAATATCGTAATCGAACAAATATACACACAATCTTAGATTTCGCACATTCCTGAAGCCATTATTGTGTTCTCAATCAGTACATCTAGTCGTTTTAATTTGTCTTAAATATCTGCACAATTATAATTGTGTAGACGTGCGGTGAATGGTGGGGGAGGAAGCCGGCTTATCATTACGTATTAGTGAATTGTGAAGTTTTGCGGAAATTCAATAAGATTAAAACAATTGTTTGATGATCAATTCCATCTTCAGTTGATTGTAATAATATGTTTTTGTCATTTTTAGTTACCCAATCACTTATATGCGAGTTATATATAAATTAGGTGTTTTTTGGGTATAAATGACGTAATAAGTTCGTGTTTATACGGATCATTTAGAGATGGCTGTCATGCGGGTAATTAATTAGACAGCCGAATGTATACGCATGCGTGGTGACGTCACACACACACCGAATGATGATGATGATTGATGTTTTACGGCCACTTTTGTGCACGAGGTAGGCTAAATGGGCCAAGCGACCTCCAAAGGTAATGAGGCGAGACGAGATTCGAACACGAGTGGTAGTGATATGTGGTCCAACACGCTACCGCTAGACCACGGCGGTGCCCCCCCCCCCACACACACACCGAACGAAACTACATACCAAAGAGTACACACATTTTGATGACGTCGGGGAAAAACCCCAGCCGAACGAAACAGAGCGGAACCGGATATTGATGAAGATACTTCATATCCGTTCCTGACTGTTGCGTAACAATTATGCGTACACGCAATTAAAATATTCACGTATTATAATGATATTACCAGTTGATAACATCACAGCTTTGATCAAATGATAACATCGAATGGCCGTAATTAGTCGTATGTACATTTTTAATAAGGAATTAATTGTACGTTTCAGAATGGGAAGGAAACGCTTTCTTTAATGCGTTTATGTTATCGTTTGATTGAATCTCTTATCCGACCCGATGACTTCATATTTGCCGAGTTTTATTTAGCTGTAGAAATCGCGATTTGCGACAGTCGGCTAAATTGCTATCGAGAGATCAAAGTTAACACACGATCGGCTGAAGTCATCGATTAACCGGGCGGTGTCACAGCGACGTCTAGCGGATTAGCTCCGCGTTAAACGGCGGTAGTTTTAGTAGTACCAGTACGCCTTCGTTAGTACGCACGCCGTACTAATAGACCAGCGTGTACACATTAGCAGTACGGGGCTAGTATCAGTCGTCGCGTTAACAACTGCTGGCGGAATTAAAACGTTTCATTCGACCTTTGGGTCAAATTTCATCCAGGTTAAAGGTGATGACCAAATTACTTGACCTCATTATCACTAATATATTAGATCAATATTATCGCGTATTCTGTTATAATAGTCGACTTCGTATCTTTAACACGGAATGAGTCATCTACAGCGACGGGCGATGGACAGGATATGACGTCAGTTTGCTGCGTTTAATGGCGGAAATCATCAGATCGGAGAGAAATGAAGAAAAACATAGAAACGTTTCTCGCTCTAGGATTGTTTTTTTTTGTGTTTTCGTTTTTCTTGTCCTTAATGTCTGACTTTGGGCTGGAAACTGGCTTGATAAAGGATGGGAATAGTAGTCATTTTGTTGTTGTTGTTAATGTTGTTATTGCTGTTGTTGTTGAGAATTATGGTGATAAAGTTCGTGGCGATTGTTGTGTCATCAAGTACTTTTAGCGAATACAATAACAAGTTTGATATATATATATATATATATATATATATATATATATCATGGTACCAGATAGTGTTTTGCCGTGGCTCTGCGATTAACATGTAGGTTCTCGGTTCGATCCCACTAGCTAGCTGTGCACAGATATTGACTCAGCCATACGATGAATCCCTTCTGTTAGACGACGTTGGATTATTGTGGATTAGTGGGCCTGTAGCCATGAAACGTATACTGGATCTTGTCTGGATTAGATAGGTCTAGGGATATGGAAGTACGAACCGTTAAATTCCTTAGTCCTTAGTATTAGTGTATAAGTCTCTAATCTTAATTTTAATTTATAAATCCTCAATCTTAATATTAATGTGAAGTCCTTAGTGTTATACTTAATGTAAAGTGCTTTGTTTTAGGCTTAATGTCTTTAGTCGTAACCTTAATGCATAAGTTCTTAGAATAGTGAAGTTGGTTTGGGAGAGATTAACCAATAAATTAATTAAAGCGAAAAAATGGTCTAGATGTGTGTATTGTAAACTGATAACACACACACACACACACACACACACACACACACACACACACACACACACACACACACACACACACACACACACACACACACACACACACACACACACACAGAGAGAGAGAGAGAGAGAGAGAGAGAGAGAGGGAAAGAGAGATGTACATATGAGGTCAGATCATCCAGCTGTCAGCAGCTGTTACTATCTATGGTACATCTGTCACCAGATTACCACCTGACGTCACAGTAAGCAGTCCGAAAAGTGTAACTTGCGGTTTAAAAAAAATTTCAACGCAATTCAAATACATCACATATACGTCACATATACATGAGCTCTACGTCACTACAAAAACCGTTATTTTTTAAATGATTTAATGAGAGAGAGAAAACTGAATTTATTTTCTAGTTCTGTCGATGGACGAGTTTATCCGGAAAGATCTTTAGTATCCAGGATAACGC
>JAODUP010000302.1:420000-430000 GCA_025642065.1 Paralvinella palmiformis
TTATTAGCAACGATTGTCCGATAAACTTTTAATAACATTATAATTATATTATAATTGCAGTATAATTTATGATAATTATATGATAATAATACCGTTTGCTATCATTTTATATTTCGTACGCTCTACACTGATCGTTCCATTTCTAAGTTTCTCTCCCGATAAAGAAACACCTACGTTATGACGTCATACCGATACCGGAAGTCTGGCCAGATTTCGTCCAACGGATCTGGCAGACGAGCAGCACCGGAAATCAGACGGTCTGCGATCGTGCAAAGAAAAGCCGAACTTCCGGTTAGCGCGTTTCTGCCGTACAGACGTTTCTATAGAGAGGAAGTTCGATGCGGTTTATGTTACGATGCTTGACGGGAGTCGGTATTTACGTTCGCAGCGCTAGAATCAACCTAATCCGGAATACGCGTCGTCCCTCTATCGTTTCCTCCGATCCGAATCGATCGGGATTGGCTCGTCGTGGATCACCTGATCGGATCCGGCGATAAACAGCCTCGTCGGGAATCGATCGGGATTTTCCGTCGTGAACGGGCGCCTTCTCTCGTTATAGATCGGCGTTGCTATGTTGGACCGGAGATGACCTTTGAGTGACCTCGTTATTGCGACCTCGCCTTGCCCTTGCGACGTGGGACAGGAAGTTCCCGGATGTTACACGTACGCTAGTCGCTGGGTGACGTCTGCGCTGCGCATAAATAGACAACGATGTCGTCAACGTGACTTCGACTGGTCGTGTATTATAATACCGCCACTATCACAACAACAACAACAACAACAACTGTAACTACTGCTGTTGTTATTAGAACAGCAAAAAGAAGAACAACTAACTACCATTACTACCACTACTACTACGAACAATGCTGTTATTATAACAACTACAACTATTACAACTATTACTAACACAACCACTATTGACATAACAACAACAACAACAACAAAATAATAATAATAATAATAATAATAACAATAACAACAATTGCTATTACAATAACAACAACAACGACAAGAGCAATAACTATTACTACTACTACTAAAACTACTATTACCGCTTTTACCAGCGCTAGTACGACTGTTACTGCTACTACAACAACAACAACTACTACTGCTCCTACCACCACCACCATTGCCAGAACAACAACAACAACAACAACAACAACAAAAAGAACAATAACAACTGATATATATACTGCTATAACTACTACTACTGCTACAACAGTAACGCTAACATTAATAAAAACAGCAGAAACAAATACAACAACAACAAAAATTAAACAACAACAACATATATGACAATAAACAACAAAAAACACCACGGCCATGGAAAACAACAACAACAACAATAACAACAATAACAACTACAGCTACCACCACCGCCGCCATGAATACTGCCGTTACAACAACACTACCAACTACTTCTGCTACCACCACCACTACCACCACCATAAATACTGCTACTGTTATCACAACAACAACGACGACGACAACAACAACAACAACAACAACTACTACTACTACTACTACCACTACTACTACTACTACTACTACTACTACTACTACCATCACAGTTACTACTACTGCTATCACAACAACAATAACAACAATTATAATAACAACAATAACAACAATAACAACAACAACAGTAGGAATTACTGCTGCCACAGATTCCAATTCCAGTTTATTATTTTATGTTCATCTTCAAGATCATCATCATCATCATCATCATCATCACATCACCAAGTGTATATCTCATCACAATATGATGTAATTTTCAGAAAGAAATGATATATTTAAGTTCTATGACGTCATCCTGACCCTGACAGGATATACACGACCTGACGTAATAATTACTGACCGGATGTTCGTTTAGACGAACCTTTGTTCAACATGGCGACACCACCGGAAACCGACTGATGTTTGGAAAGGGGGGGAGGGAAAATGTGTTTACATATACAGTCAGGTGTATGTCTGCGTGTGTCTCTCCCTGTGCGTGTGTGTGTTTGTTTGTGTGTGTGTATGTGTGTCTGTGTGTGCGCGCGTGTGCTCCCATTATATATATATATATATATATATATATATATATATATATATATATATATATATGTTATGTGCTTTGGACGTGTAGACACCAATCGTTGATCCATGTTAGTAACCAGGTGGCGCTGATCTGAAACCTGTTTGCTACGTCATCAAATATTTGTCCAATGTTTACTATGGTGGTGACGTTATCATAGAAACGTCATAATAATGTCATATTGACGTCATATCGCCACCATGTTGTTATGGTATTGGTTTTTCTGTCGTTGCGACGTCATGTCATGGTGTTTGTATTTCTGACGTCACATTGTTGTACCGCCGTCGACGTCAGGAAACAAATGCGATCCGGAAAGTTACTCATCAAAAACATGGCGCTGATTAAACCTAACGGAAATGGCATAATCAGATGACGTCATAATGTGGTTACGTCGACCCACCTATCGGAAGTTTCCTGTGAGTGTCCTAGTTCAGGGTCCAGGATTGTGCCTGAAGTGTCCCGAAGGTGTACCGACGGTGTCCTAGCGTCAATATGAAATATTAACAGGCACAGCAGTGTCATTGAAGTATCTCTGGAGTGTCCCAAGTCTGACAAGTGTACACCGGAGTGTCTGGATTACTCTAGTGTGGTGTCTCGGCGGTGTCCTGATGTGTCTGTCTAGCAGACTATCAATAATAATAACAGGCCAGTTACGACTGTCCTACTAGTGTCCTAACTCAGGCCTACAATGTCCTAAGATTGTCCCGAAGTTTGTATTACGGAATATCACAGCAGGTTCCTGAAAACTTCCCAAAAGTGTCCTAATCTTGTCATGTCAGTATTGAGGCAGCGTCCTTACAGTTTCCAAAAAGTGGCCTTGTAGTGTTCAAACAGTGGCCTTGCAATGTCCAAACAACGTCCTTGCAGTGTCCAAACAGTGGCCTCACAATGTCCAAACAGTGGCTTTGCAGTGTCCAAACAGTGATTTGCAGTGTCCAAACAGTGGTCTTGCAGTGTGTAAACAGTGGCTTGCAGTGTCCAAACAGCGTCCTTGCAGTGTCCAAACAGTGGCCTCGCAATGTCCAAACAGTGGCTTTGCAGTGTCCAAACAGTGGCTTTGCAGTGTCCAAACAGTGACATTGCAGTGTCCAAACAGTGGTATTGCAGTGTCCAAACCGTGGCATTGCAGTGTCCAAACAGTGTCCTAGCAGTATATAGCCTTTCAGAATCCTATAAAGGGTGCATTCTGACCTTGGCATGTCACGTTGGGACACCCAGATATAAATAGACAAGAGATAGTTGGCGATATCCACTGACTTAATGGGGGGGGGGGGATTGTCATGTGAGAAAGAGGGGCGAATGAGATACCACTTGGTCTAAATACTGCTATTCTGGTAAGCATATGTCTGTGTGTTGTAAAGGGAAATCTTTGTAGTAAAATGGGATGATCTCTCTCTCTCTCTCTCTCCCGTTCTGTATGTGCTTGTAAGTGTAAGTGTATGTGTGTGTATGTATGCGCGCGTGCCTGCGTGCGCGTGCATATGTGTATGCATGCCGGCATATTTGCCCACCCATCTGTGTATTTGGTATATGTGGCTCCACCATTGTTCGTGAGCGAACCATTTCATTCTAGCCGTAAGGTGGCTCCCTCTTGTGATTATACTTCAAACCAAAAAGTTTTTAAAATGTTTGCCTGTAGGTGGCAGTATCTTACTCAACCGTCTTTTCGGATATTAACTTTGGACGACGACTTTTGTTAGAGGATGATGATGATGATGATTGATGTTTTACGGCCACTTTTGTGCACAAGGTAGGCTAAATGGGCCGAGCAACCTCCAAAGGTAATGAGACGAAGTCAAAGACGAAACAACATTCAGATATGCCCACGCCGGGATTCGACCACGGGTGGTAGTTATCTGTGTTCCAGCACGCTACCGCTAGACCACTGCCCCCGCTACCCCCTCTCATCTACCCCCCCCCCCCATCCGATGAATTCGGTGTCGCCTGAAATGAGTTCATACTTGTATATTAAGCCAAATGAGGTACTTTACAGGTAAAATGTTTAAGAGTTCTGTTTGACAGTAAGCGATTATTTTGATATTTACCTTCGACATAGAATAATAGAAAACATTTAAATGGTTATTTTAACATTTTGGTCAAATCCCTGATATGTTTCCTTCGCCCCCTCAAAAAATAAAAAAATAAAAAATCACCGTCGTCTTTCGAAGGTCACTAAATGAACATCAGGTCATCGGGTCAACCTCAGGTCAGTAAAGGTCAATATGAAGGCTAATTTATTAAAAAGGTGACAGCAAAGTGAATGATGAAACGTTCTTCAGCCTGATCGGTGTTTGAAACCAGGTGTAAGAATTCTGTGGCCGAACGCGTTGCCAATTAGACCATGGATACGCCCTAAGATGTAGCAGGGGATATGATGCGACCGTAAAGACCTTAGATTATATCCTGATTACAGTCGTAGATCAGGACTTAGATGAATAAATGTATGGCTTATTTAGGGTCTTTAGGCGTCGGAATCTTGCAAATCAGCAAAATATAGAATACTCGAAGACAGATTATGTCGATGATAAGATAAGATATACATAGAGACGATGACATACCTATTGACAGACAGACAGACAGACTGATAGTTAGATGGACAGACAGACGGACGGCCGGACCCGGACGGACGGACACACCTGATGTGTTATAGTAATAATGGTATCACGCTTGGATGCTATACAGACATGTTATATTGTCAAGTTGCCAGTTATGTTATGTAGCCTGGCATGTTACACGATCTTGTTATACGGCGGCGTTATACGGCCATATTTTATACGGTCCGGTTATATAGAGTATAGTTTGCCTATAGTAATGGCCGGAAACCAACATCCGGGTTTTTTTAGCCGTTCAACGTTATAAGTCACGTGACCTGTTTACGTCGCGCTGTTTGTTTATAACACGTATCTCTGTGGGTAATGCAGTTTGGGGGTTTAGTGATGATCCATGGGTAGCGGAGTTTGGAGGGTAGTGACGATTTGTGTGGGTAGTGGAGTTTGGAGTGCCGTGGACAAGACCATTACTAGGATACTGCGAGGTTCCGTAAAAACTTCTGTTTATTAGTCGTACCTAGGTAGCGGCGCTGTCTGTGGGTAGTGATGACTTTCGGGTAGTGGAGTAGTTCGATCTATTTGGGTAGCGAAGGGTCCGCTGCTCACACGTGGCCGGTTGTGATCTGAAGCGTAGCTCACTAGATAGTGCTGTGGACAGCGTAGATCAGTAGGTAGTGAAGATGAGTGCAGTGGAGGTAGTGAAGTAGTTTGTGTGTGCCGAACACGAGTACTATACGATGTGTGTGTTTGTCTCTCTCTCTCTCTCTCTCTCTCTCTCTCTGTGTATCTCTCTCTCTCTCTCTGTGTGGATAGCTATCACAGCCTGAGTTATATAGACACCAACCCGAGTAATGTAACTTTTATCAACAGAAACATGACTCCTTTGGCTTCATTACTACGGATCTGTAACTTGATGACCTTGACATTATGTATTTATGGCGGTGAGATTCGGATACGACCAGGACACGAACACATCCGGAACGATAGCCATCCCTCTTCTGGATTCAGCCAACGAAGGTTAGAGGACAGGTTACCACCAACAACTATCCCGATTAACTTCAACATTCTAGGCTCTGGGATGTTTAAGAAGAAGATGGAATTTGGTTGGAGACCAGGTAAATTGATCGTATTTATTCTTACCTGAAATAGGATTATGTTTACTCATATTTCCGGTTGTTGACGTCAGAATAGGAAAATATGACCTGCTTTATGAATGTTGTTATAGTATTTATGACGTCACATGTACGTCTGTGAGTTTGTCGTGAAGTCGGTGAGACATTGTCGTGAGTCATTTCTGAGTCATTTCTAAGTAATGGTCCGTGAGACAAACGGACACGAACATGAAAATGCGTGTGCACGGTCGACCACATGTATTTCTTTGTGTATGCGTATGGGCGCGCGTGCGTGTCAGCTTGTTTGCGTCCGTCTGTCAGTATGTATGTATGTATGTGTGTGTGTGTGTGTGTGTGTGTGTGTGTGAGTGTGTGTATGTGCGTGCTCGTATGTGTATATATTCGTGTGTGTATGTGTGTATGTGTGTGTGTGTGTGTGTGTTATGTATGTATGTATGTGTGTGTGTGTGTGTGTGTTTGTTTGTTTGTTTTATGTTACATATAATAAAGGCATCGGCTCAGGTTTCGCGATGTTTATAAATCTGATAGAATTGTGACCAAATATCTCATTGCACCCTTTCCATATAGAGAAGTCATTTTAGAATTTAACAAACACATTTCTATTCCGGTGTTTTTACGCGTCCCTAAGGTGTCAAGACACCAAATAATCGAGCAACAAGAGCTGAACAGTGTCTTATTTAGACAGAGAGGTGAGTTGACAGTCGTTTGTCAGACATGAAATCCTCGTACTGAATAAAGTCTAAAATAAACAACGAAATGCTGATTTTCCGAGAATCAACCGCCAGCCATGTGATCTATGACGTCACCGCTCGGTTAAGTCGAAGTGATTTTGTAGATAAAAATAATCCGGCAAATTTCGACAGTTAGTTTTCTGGTCGACTTGGAAATAATACTGAAATATCGCTGATGATGAAGAATATTCCAGATAATATTATCAATAAAACAGTTAATATTTCTGTCTTGGTGTTGCTTTATGAATGGTAATTAATTCGGGATTAAAATATTAAAGGATATAGCTCAAATATAATATCATAATACATATTTATAATATATATATATAGGAATATAGGAATACTATGTAGGTGTAATGTTATAAAATAATGTCATATAACAATAGTGTGTGGGTATGTGTATGTATGTGTGTGTGTGTGTGTGTGTGTGTGTGTGTGTGTGAGCGAGAGAGAGAGAGAGTGAGAGAGAGGGGGGCAGTGAGAGACTGGTGAGACATTACACGTGTTGAGCTCAGCAAGAAAAGTCGCCACTCTGGATTCAGTCCCCTGAAGAAACGTCCAGAGTTTGAATTGACGGTTCGAGATTCTCTGTGCCTGTGCCTTATTATACACAGCTAACACACACGCACGCACGCGCACACGCACACGCACACACACACACACACACAAGACATAAACGTATAAACATATAAACGTATAAACACATAAACACATAACTTGTACCTGTAATAGGATACGACCTATATGACATTATGGCTCTATAACCAAAATATGGTTATATTTTAATTATAAATTTAAAAAAATATTCTTATGACCTTATGACCTCTAGCTATACCCCTCGGCCACGTGTCTCGGATACGACCATACCCTATACTAAGCAGATCATTCACTTACAACAATCAGATCTTATAACGATAAACCTTATAAAAACCCAGAGGTGGAGTTTCTGACGAATTTAAACAATACAACAACAATACGACCTTACAAATGGTTGTAACGCCAATCATACAACACCTTATAACACTTCAATCCACGACCTTATAATTCCTATGCAATCAGAGACTATACCTTTCTCGGCTGAGAACATTTTCAGTCAGATTTCAGGTGAGAGTGGGAAGTGTTTAAGTTTTGTATAAATTAATAAAACAGGAATTTGGTACATTCCCAAACAGGACGAGATCTTTGTTAAAACTCCATTATAAATTTTGTTTCGTGGTTTTTCATGATTCCAGAACTCTTTTGTTCATAGTCACAATTTAGGATGTCCGTGTTAATCCATATTATGACCCGCTGACCTTAGAACAGTCATGTACGTATTCTAAAAACAAAGGCGGGTATATTATATGAATAAAGCATGACATTTTTCTGACCGCTCATTAAATATTGCACTGAAAACTTTCGATTTTTACTCAGCATTCGCTGATTTTGATTTTGTCAAAATAAAGTACTGATGTAAATACATATATTAAAATTATGCCAATCAGGTAAGATCCACTCACCGAGGCGTTAGCTGTAAGCTGTCGGGGTATTCTACCAGGAACCCCTCGACAGGGACATACCTACTGTAACATAACAGCCATCATAACTTTAATATATCATAACTATATATGAAAACCTTTGTCATCTTTTACAGGTAGCCGGAAGGTATGTCATCGTGATACTTGTTGTTGGAGTCAGCATGACACTAGATTTGACAGACATATCGCCACAGATATGAGGCTATCTCGTGATCCATATCGGCGTATGACGTCATCGAGATTGGGCCGGCTGTGTAGAAAACGTGCTAAAGGCGACACTAGAGACCAGGACACGTGCTGTAGGGCGTCAGTATCGGTTAATGAAATGCTTTTATTACCTTTGTGTTGTTGTGAATAGATAAAATATGATGTATTATGACGTAATGACGGGATTAGTACGCCATGATATACCACTTGACCAGATTGTATGCGGCTGGTTTACAGCTAACGTGAAGCACTATAAAATTGGGAGTATCTTGGTTCGAATACATCAGCTAACTTATAATTAGGTAGAGTTAATGAAGTGATAATATTTTATTAATAAACAAACGGGAGGATTAGGAAACACTTGATCCTTAATCGATATATATATATATATATATATATATATATATATATATATAAATCATAAATATTATACTGTCATAACGTCCATTTTAATATTCCATACATTAATCTATTATTTCCAGAATCCAAGCCTGGATTATTCCAAATAGACTCTATGATCCAGTGACCGCGTTTTTGTACGAAATTCTGCAACTTCCTGACTACGAACAGGGATATTACGGTGTACTGGACTGCTCGTATGTAAAATTAAATTGACTTAGATGATGATGTTGGTTGTTGTGATGAAGACTACGATGATGATGATGATGATAATAATTTAATTTCGTTGTTTCTTTAGCGAAGTGTTTACATTCTCTGATATGGATATATAGAAATGTAATTATTTTTTATTACATTTCAGAGTAAGATCTTGTTCGGGATCTTGTAGGAAGGCAGTAACCGCCATGACGTTTTTAGTGATCAGCCACGACTACAGCGTAGATTTGAAGACATTTGATGTGCCTACATACTGCGTCTGTAATTAGAAAATCTCGAACTCGTTGGCCCCTATCAGACTTTTTACGACTGCGCTAAAATTACTGACGTCACAACAGATCGCATCAAGCCGAATAGACCTTTAATGGGACACCTTGCCAAAAATGCTACGCCAGATGGCACTGCTATGCAAATGAGGAAACATTATTATAAAGGGGGTTATTCCCCGCCTCCCCACTGAATTATATAAAAAAAAACATCTGACTGACAGCTATTTTAATGGATCTAACTGCTTATTATAACGCAATATAATACGAAAATGGTTAATTAATTAATAGATATAATAGAATTATTTTACACATTCAACAGATTGTTAAAATCGAATAATAGTTGTATGCACCATCTGGGGTTCTAAAAGTCTGTATAGTGCATATACTTCAGGATTAACTGACGATTAATTAATATTCTGAAGGGAAGAGGCTATCATATTGTAACAGTAAATTATAAAACTTTATTAGAATGTTTTTTCACTAAATTACAGTCACGTCAATATTAAAAGGTATATTATGGCAGCTTTGAATTAGGTCAATTTTCTGGCCTGATCTTTTGGCTTTGAAAGCCATAGACTGATCTGCTGTTTCTTGTTGTTGTTGTTGTTGTTGCTGTTGTTGTTGTTGTTGTTATTGGGCTAAGAGTTATGATTTATGACAATTGCCCAATTTTTAATCGAGAGATCGATGACAACAAATGATCGGCTGGAGATCAATAAGTCTGGTGGTGTTACAGCGACACCTAGCGGTTTATTTATAATGTACTGGATTATCTAGAAAGTTCGACTCATTAAGTTAAATTTGTTACACCTAACTCTTTATAAGCTACATGTTGGACCTTGCTTATAAATGATGTAGACAGTATAAGCTTTATAATACAAGTGAACCATTTCCATTAACAC
>JAODUP010000302.1:432500-452500 GCA_025642065.1 Paralvinella palmiformis
TGAGCTAAACCTAGAAATTATTAAATAGCATTTGAAGATAATACGAATGGTTCAAGGAAAGGTTTAAAGTGAACTCCTCCTTCTGAAGAATTGAACATTTTGACGTAGGAGTGATATATCCTGAATATTTGTATTAATAGTCCTGTATACGATCCCTTCAATCAATAGAAGGTATCTCTTCAATTTAAACTCTTTGTATATTGGGTATTTGTGAGAACAAATATCGGTATACATTTACGTATAAGTTTAGCGTGAAAATAGCTGATGTTTTTTTTGGTTGTCTAAGGTGACCACCTGGCTATAGTGACCACTTTACAAATGTACGGTAGTAGGTCACCATAGCGAGCTTCGAATGTATATATATATATATATATATATATAAAAACCAATATATAGACAAGTTGATAACAATAAATACAACCGAACGAGCAAAGAAGCAAACACTATTAAGTATAATTTGTTAAGGTACAGTATTAATATTTTTTTCATAAAGTTTATCTTAAGATGAGCTCTATGTAGATTTCTCTGTCATCTTTAAGACAAGATCATTCTAACTTAATCATCTTCTATCATCTCTAGATATTAATGTTAGCTAGCAAACAAACAAACAAACAAACAAACAAACAAACAAACAAACAAACAAACAAACAAACAAACAAACAAACAAACAAACAAACAAACAAACAAACAAACAAACAAACAAACAAACAAACAAACAATGACACCTCAAACTAAACATAATTATCACCATAGTAACCATAGTAAATAGTAGTAATTTTATATTATGTATTGACTTTTCACTTTGAAATCAATAGAACGGAAGATTCTCTGGTCAACAGAACATAGTCACCAATATCTCTTACTCCATCGAGTTTATGAGTTTGTAAACATTACAAAACAAAAGTTTGGCCTAAACACGATGACCCACAACTTCGAGAAGAATAACTTCACATAATAATTTGTCACCAGGTGGTAGCTGTTTCAAATAATACGTCGCCTGATTAAAGAAGGTAGATATAATTATACTAAATGTCCAATATTGAATCTTAGCACATATTTTGACTGTCTTGGATTTAGGGAAATATATCAATAAGTCATTCATATGATAGAAATTAATTATCATAGTTGGCGTTAGGATTATATAATCAATAGAAACCGTAATATGTAGACCAGAAATTTATATATATATATATATATATATATATATATATATATATATATATATATAGACCTATTAGTACTGGAAAAAACTACATACTCCCAAAGCTATATCGGCAATGTTTATCCGATGTTTCTCAAGGCATTCTGGGATACGATCTATTTATAGTAATTGTGGGTGACGTCATTCAGACAACACGCAATCTCGTTACTGACAGTGATAAGAGGAAAGTTATTTAGTTTTAAAACTCCCCTAATTATCGACTTTACGGCATTCCCGCCAAACCTTTCAGTTTCCGTATACAGTCTTTGTAAAACAGACTTAGTGACTATTGTAATAATAAAAAAGACGAATAAAAATAATATGCAAAATATTTATAGCGCCCTATATATTTTGTAATAGGTTCAATCTAAGGTGTTTAACACGGTAGACAATAGAGATGTAGCAGATTTAAATGTTTGCGTAAATGATTTAAAAAAAAACAACAACAACATACGTAGCTAAATATATTGTTTATTGAATTGAAATAAGCTGAAATGAAAAGATGTAGTTTTTACCTTCTTCTTGAAGGTATCAAGTGTCTTATAGTTCTTGATGTTCGGCGTTAGATTGTTCCAAAAGGTTCCTGTAGCCCCTCTGAAACACTTATCACCGTAGGTAGTTTCACGTGCTATCGGCATACTTAAGAGTAATCCAGACTCAGGCCCCGGATATTGTGTTGGCTGATACGCAAGAAGACGTTCATCTAATCCCACGAAGTACATTGTACGCAGACACCCAATTTTTTTTTTACTGCGACATTTATATAACCGGAAGCCGATGAAGAATGTGATGTTTCAGTGAATGGCAAAAACTGATCCAGAAGATTATACTCATTAAATCTTACTCGAGTGTTCAAGATGATGATGATGATTGATGTTTTACGGCCACCTTTGTGCGCATGATAGGCTAAATGAGCCCGCGCGATCTCCGAAGGTAATGAAGCGAAGTCACAGATGAAACACCCATCAGATATCGAATGTTCAAGCTCTTGACCACAATTAGCATCCCGATGAATATTAAGTTTTGTCTGTTTTTACTCAGATATTTCCATCGTGATTATAGTTTATTAAAAATTTGCATTAAAGTGATCAAAATTGATATGTTTTGGTATGACCATATCAGAAACTGAAGTTCAAGGTTAACATTTTCCTCGTTTCCATGTTTGACGTCAGCACTTTGTTCGTGTGTTTTATATATATATATATATATATATATATATATATATATATGTGTGTGTGTGTGTGTGTGTGTGTGTGTGTGTGTGTGTGCATCAATTTAGCTGTATAATTAATCAGCAACCTGACACCCCCAGTTTAGTGATCCATGTAAATACAAACTTTTGTTACTAGCTATGTACTCCTAACCCAGTGTGACATCATAATTCTAACGTTTTCTGCGGCGCTGACCTGTTAAATTTGGGCGCTCGTTTCCTGGTATCAATTTGTTCTTATACTAGACACATACCAGCGCCATATGTTTTGTCTTATTCATAAAGACGTATTTACTCAGAGTCATTGACCCGAAAGAAAACTAGACCGAACACGGCCGCCGATTTGATGGCAAACAGGTCCCAACTTCCGGTCGGGGCAAAAAGCAACGCAGACTGCAAAATCAGGTTTATAAACATGATGAATTATTGTTGTGTCGGTGGTTGCATAAGCCGTGGGGGTAAAAGTAATACAGAAGGAATATATTTTCATCGGTAAGTATAAGGAACACATTTAAAATAGCTGTTAAAGCGGGGTTTGTTAGGTGGGAAATAAATGTCCGTATTCATAGGTTCAAAACTCGAAGCGTAGCCAGCCGCTTCAACTTCGCTTTTTGCCCCTACCGGAAGTCAGCGCTGTTTGGTCATGGCGGCCCAATCAAACAACACTGAGTGCTCGGTCCAGTTTTCTTTTAGGTCAATGTTCAGAGTCAAATTGTAATTGCTCACCGCGCCAACATGGCAGTAACACGAGACTTTGAGATGCGTGTTGTTAGAAGTGATGATGATTGATGATGACGATGACTGATGTTTTACGGCCACTTTTGTGCACAAGGTAGGCTAAATGGGCCGAGCGACCTCCAAATGTAATGAGACGAAGTGAAAGACGAAACGACCTTCAGATATGCCCACGCCGGGATTCGAACACGGGCGGTAGTGATCTGTGGTCCAACACGCTACCGCTAGACCACGGAGGCGCCCTCGTGTTGTTAGAAGTAACGCGTAGATTATAGAATCACGATCGTGGTAAAAATTATTACTTATTATAATCATCACGAGCCGTAAAGTAATACTAGAAAAGGGTTTTTGTACACATTCTGAATTGTTGTTATCGTAGTTTTGTTAACGGAGAATGGTAAGAGTGATATACACATGTCACGTTTATGCTATTAACAAAACAAGGCTTAACAATTTAAATGGATCATCCAGTAAATTAAAAATAAAATGACCCATAGTCATAGATACCATGTTGTTCCAAGGGAAAAAAACACCAACAAAAACAACTAATCACACGAAGTATCGTTTCCGCTTGTCGTGATTTCATATTATACTTACTATGCGTTACTTAGTCTCACGCCATGTTGGCCCGACGAGCAATTGAAATTTGGCACTAATGGGAAAATTAGCAACAAATTGCTGATTAAATACGTCTTTATGAACCAAACAAAAGACGCGGCGCTGGTATGTGAATAATAAAGGAACAAGTTCATGGCCAGAAAATAGGCGTCCAGTCCAATATAACAGTCCCGCAGAAAATGTTTTTTTTTTAAAATATGATTACTGACACGACTAAGTTCACTAACCTAACAGGCATGTCAGAATTATAATGTCAAAGTTGGTTAGGAATACATGGCTAACTTATTATAAGGTTTTTAATCAACAAAATACACCATACACAAATAACTTACAAAAAACCTAACAACAACAGTTTAATCCTCTTAAAATTAAACATAAAAGGGATTTTTTAAGGATACTGAAAAGGGTTTAGTTAATTAATGACTAGAAGGTTATTAGACTAAAATGGAAACTGATTAAATGAAACATTGCTAATTTTAGTTGAATAATTAATATGTGTTAAAAACTTTTGTATAGCTATATATATAATAATAACATGTTTGTAATGTAGAATGACAGTAATAAGTTTGAACTACAAATATAGAAATGAAATTTTTCACAAATGCGCATTTTATTCTAGAAATGAATTTGATCAAATATATTAATGTTAATATTAGGGTATAGCTGCCGGGTCATCTGAATAGTTATGTGATTTTGGTTCTTAACAGGTTACATTGAGGCAAGTAATATTACTAGCCTCAAGACAACAATTGAAAATGCAACATAAACAATAATTGAGATAATTACAACAATTCCGGGCTAATAGAAATGTTTGTGGGCTAGTAGAATATAAGGGGGTAATACACATATAATTTATCAGAATCCTTCGAGAATATCCATTAATATCCGATTTTCTGTTTTAAACCTGTGATTGGCTGCTTCGCGACCTGTTTAAATATTTCGGCCAATGACGAAGCGTCTTTTAGGCGGCCCACTATTTAAATGTATGTTTGCAAGTTGAAGTGATTCCAAATTGTTCATCCATTTTTGTCTAAAAACTGCTGCTAAAATTTTGTATTTGCATTTAAAATATTATGTTATAAAAGTCTTCTAGATATTTTAATTACTGATATATAGTGATATTCATGTTATTATAAGCAATATAAAAGATGACTTACTAATATTCAGATTATTGATTTCAAATTTGGTAACTAGAAATATTAACAATGTAGAAATAATAAAACAATTATTAGAAAATTCTTGATTATATCATGAATATCCTTGCGCAAACATTAGAGCTGATTAAAGAAGCAGATCTTCTGTATAGAGATAACAGAAATGCTAAACTTACAAAAAAAACAATAAAGTATTTAAGACTAATTTAATATGATAAATAGGTCCTAATAGGAAAAAATCAAAGACAAAGGTCACAGACAGGCTCACAAGAAAATACAAGCAAATCACAAGACAAAGGCTCACAAGACAAAGGCTCACAAGACAAAGGCTCACAAGAAAAAGGCTCACAAGGCAAAGTCTCACAAGACAAAGGCTCACAAGACAAAGGCTCACATGATATAAGCGCACACCCTTAATGAAAAAAGAGAAAAACATTTATTGTCATTATTTTTTACACAAATATATACATATACATATAAATGTTACAGGTGTTACATATCACATATAACACATAAACGACATATCATAAATGTCACATTTCTAGAAACACTCTAGGCGGATGCAGCGCCCCATTGCCCTGAGGAAGTCAGCCAACGATCTACGTTCGGCTACAAAGTCCTGGCAGAGGGTTTGAAGGCGCTTCTGTAGCTCCACGTAGGAGCGTCGTTGGCGCTTCTTGATGAGCTGCCCTCTGGTGTGCTGCAGCAGCTACGTGCTTACTAGAGCTTAGTCCCGACGGAGCCCACGTGAGACGGGGGTATTCCAGCCCTCACAGGCGTTGCTGGTCCGATTCCGTCCCTATAGAGTGACGTGATGCATATTCCAGACGTGTATGCCGTACCGTGGTGGAATGTTGCGGATGCGTAGTGGTGGTGGAGGGACTCTACACTGCACTTCCAGTTACAAACACGGAATCGAAGTAGTCTACTAACTCTTCCATCCCTCAGATATGCCATGCCATCCTGCACCTTGTCTTCTGGAAGGAAGGCCAACCAATCAAGCATTCCACAAAAGCGTTTGATGTCATCGTCCGTGCGGTACAGTTTCAGTCTTCCCCAGCACCTGGATCTTCCTCCACGTGCTCTGGGACAAGTGGTAAAAACACCCCTGTGTTGTCACTTGAGGTACAAGCATCAAGACTACTGACTGGATAGCTGCGAATTCAAAGTCAGTGATGACAACACGGGAGTCTGGCTAGAACTGCTTGGTCTGCACTTCCACCGGATCCAGTTCTTGTAGCTCCTCTTCTTCGTGTACATGTAGCCATCCAGACAAAGGTTGTCTTCCCCCTTGTTGGTTCTGACGATCTCCATGATTTAATATGCGCAGCAAGTTGTAGCGATGTCTATGAACCAATTATATATGCTGGAAGATTAGTCCTTTTAAACGAAAGATGGGATCTGCCTTTTGCTTGTGAGCTTTTTTCTGTTCACCACGAAGCCATCAGAAGTCATTACATCACAGGGATCACTAACTGCAATGTCTATTTTATAGGAACGATGAGATCTGCTGGTTGGATTTACTCAAATTGTTTTTCATATTATCTCTTGATCTCTTCTAATTATACTACATCTCCCTTTGATTGACAAGGAAGCCATCAGAAGCCATTACAATGTTTATGAATGAATGATATATGCTGGAAGGTTAGTCCTTTTATAGGAGAGATGAGATCTGCTCATTGTATTTACTCGCAAGATGTTTTCTATTATCCTTTGATCTCTTCTAATTATATTACATAACACGCACGGACACAAACATAATCCTCTGCTGACAACACCCAACTGTCTAATTGCTTACTGACTCGCTGTTCACCTGTTGTAATCTATAGTTTAATAATAATTATAATTTGCTTCAATCAGACATTCAATCAACGACCTATATATATATATATATATATATATATATTTATCAGATCTATCATCTAGAGATAACGAACGGTACCACGTAATAGATCTTTTAATGCACGTTGGATCACATAGCAGTATCACCTGAGTTCGAATCTCGGCGTGAGCATACCTTAGGGGTGTTTCATCTTCGACGTCGCTTCATTAACTTTGGAGGTCGCTCTGCCCATTTAGCTTACCGTGTGCACAAAAGTGGCCGTAAAATACAATCATCATCATCATCATCATCATCATCATCTTCCATGAGCTCCTCATTGATTGAGTACACCCTCAAAGTGGAGTCTTACTAATGACATTAATAATCCCTTAAGTTCTACACATCCAGATTGTTGACATATCATCTAATTATGGTTATTATTCTGGTTGTTGTGTTGACTTTCATCAATATTTCATCAATATTTCATCAATAGTTACCCAAAGATCTTCCTCCTCAATTATCTCTAGTCGATGCTGAGTTCCATCCGGTTTGGTCATACAGTACTCTCTCTCTCTCTCTCTCTCTCTCTCTCTCTCTCTCTCTCCCTCCCTCTCTCTCACCCCCCCCTCTCTCTCTTTCTGAAGCGGGGCTGTATTATCCACAAGGTTGATTAGGCTGAAGCCGAGGGACCCCGCAGGGAGTAGGACTTCGTTAATTTTGTTTTGCAGTTTGCGCAATGCCGATGCAGGTACATATATATTTACTGACACACACACACACACACACACACACACACACACACACACACACACACACACACACACACACACACACACACACACACACACACACACACACACACACACACACACACACACACACACACACACACACACACACATACACACACACACACACACACACAAATATATATGATAAACAGTAGATGACAACAACCAAAAAGAAATGCAGGACTATTGTAAGAAGCGGAACAAATTATTAGGAAATATGATTAGAAATCTAAACAAAAATATGTCTAGAGAAAGTTTACACTAGAAACCAAATGTAATCAACAGATATCTTAACAGTATGTCAGAGGGAAGCTGTATACAATGGTCTCCATATCAGAATTGTTTGTCAGCGAGGAAGGGGAACCGGAGAAGCTCACTATATATTGACTTGGATTAATACGACCTTGCTATGAATTTCATCGGCGACATCCACCGTATTTGACCTTCGGCGGGGGCATATCTGAAGGTTGTTTCCTCTTTGACTTCGCTTCATTACCTTTGGCGTTCGCTCGGCCCATTTAGCCTACCGTGTGGACAAAAGTGGCCGTAAAACACCATGACCATTATTGAAGGAACTTCACGTCTTCTTTAACCAGTCATCTGCCATCTTTACTAAACGCACGTGTGAATAACTTTGCGTCGTAGGCAATGATAAATACTCGTGTCAAAACTTTATCAGATAAGGTCATTGATTAACATTACGAATAGCACACGACCTAGAACCTCGTCTTTGAAGTACTTCGCTCAATAAATCTGTCCAGAGTGTAGATATACCATTTACTGTGACTTTGTTTTGTTTTGGTATGGATGTAAGACATTTTGGCCACGTTTTGGCTATATCACATTTTTTTGGCAAATGCACACACTATGATTTAATGTGATATTTGTAACTGGAAATTGTAAATACGGATAATTTAAAAGTGTTTAGAAGCCATATTTGTTATATTTTTTTCCGTTTTAAGTATGCAAAATACAATTAACTTAGAAGCCACCATAGGCTCTTTTAAAAATATTTATTAAAAACCCGTTCCTAATAATTTTAAGTGGCGTCAAGAGTATGTCACTAAATGAGAAACTCAAACTTGGTAATACAAAGGGAAATGCTCTTTAAAAATTTCCTTGAAGAGACAATTGATGAGTAAGTGTATCCTTTGTGGAGGCTTCTCCCAAAATATCTAATGTGTCATCAATAAACCACGTAAATCAAACCGAATAATTTTTTTTTTTTTTTCTCATATAATAAGGTCAAAACGTCCAACTTGAATATTACCGTGTCCGAAACGTCCAGGGCTGCATGACCGTGGCCGAAACGCCCGTGGCCAAAACGTCCGTGGTCGAAACGTCCTTGGCCAAAACGTCCATGGTCAAAACATTCGTGGCCAAAACGTCCGTCTATCACTCGGTATATATGTTCTCTTGTGTAAATCTGACTCTTAAACAATTTCCGAAGCATGCCGAATTTGGACAATAAATTGTTCTCTAAATAGTGCAATTTGTTGCCCGAATCGATTAATTTGATGATTTTGCTTCAAGTGTTCTTGATCTTTCTGTCAATTTAGATAATCGGAATCAGTACATATCTCCGTTAACACCAAATTAAATATCGCTACTATTGAAACAGAAAAATCCTCGAAACGCAAAAATCCTCGAATATGGCACTTTTAGACAAAATCTAATATAATCTTTTTGTAAAATCAGATGTTTACGATTGCCGAATATATTATTGTCGTTTGTAGGTCGTCGGTGACAGCATTTCCTTAATCCGCCGACTTTCGTTTACATCTGAATAAACATCGAGATCGTCTTTTTTCGTATTCATATCAATTGTACCAATTATTTGGCGTCCGACATGTTCAACCAAATAACTAATATAAAGACAAATGGAAAAGGTTCGAATGTGCAGCACTTAAATAATATTTAATGCCATTAAAATCGTTTTTGTTTAATAGCTTGTTGTGCTTTGTTGAGCCATTAGTCGTTTACTCCTGGCATTAAAACCAAATATTTAAAGTCAATTTGAAAAGTACTGAATATCCTATGAATTAAGAAGCTCTTTGGTTGGAATTTCGAATATGAATATATATTATGTGATAGAAGTGAAACTCTATGACTTGACAGATGTTTATCTCCCGTGATGCGCTTCCTGTAACGTGGATGACGTCTGATACAGCGATGAGTGTATCAAAATAAAAATAAGTTCCTCACCAATATCGTATTTCAGGTTCGAATGGACTTTCGAAATACAGCCTCCCCTGAGCTCGATTTAAAATGACTGCGTGCGACAGGTCAATGACCATTAACGTGACTAATCATGGTAACGAAAATCCATTCGTATTTGCTCGATGTTTAAAATATGTTTAAAAAAAGAATAAGGTTACCATTGGCTACACCAGGGGGACGTGGGCGAGTAGAGAGTCACCAGGGGGAATGGAACTCCAACCTGGGGGTTGTCAGCTCCTATTAAATGGCGTTTTTAAATGCGAAGCCTGTCAGGGCGTTTCAGTGCGATGTGCCCAGGAATCGTTCATGAATTTATGTGTTTTACGATCTGCCACCATTTGCTGATGGCTTGGCGCTGCTTATTAACCGGAGAAATTGTGCGATAATGTGTTGTCTTATAAAACATGCCTCCTCCTTCTACTGGTTGGCTTCTGACCGCGTGTCATCAATCGATTAATGTTTATAGAAAAAAGGTCGCGTCGCCTTAAATTTGCATCTTGTATCGTTTACTATTAAAGCGCCAAAATGCGTTCTATATTTCATCAACTTGAGCGACATCACTTGGTGCCACGCCAAAACCATAATTGTAGCTCCAGGTCGATTTATACAGAACACAGTTGATGGTTTTTTTTAAATCGGGTATCAAATTAAAAAAACGAAACAAACAACAAACCCAATGATATGAGATATTGGGTGGCAGGCTGAAGTGAAACATATTTTCTGCTAGTAAGAGAATCTATGACATAGATTTCATGTAAATAAATTGCTAATACGATGCTGAGAAGTGAACAATCAAAGCGGAGATAAATAAACACATTTATCAGGAGAGGAGAGACTTAAATGCTAAAGTGATATTAATAATACAATTAAAAATTTAAATAAAACCCAGATTACTCCAATATATAGTTAATAATATCAGTAATGGATACAATCTTCGGCCGGTCAAGCTAGTCACGGTCTTCAGATATCTTCGGCCGCTGATTGGGTAACAGATTGACCAATCAGGAGCGGGATAGCTTTATGGGAATCCCCTTCTTCGTAGTCCACAATACAGAAGATACCACTTATACTGACTTTAGTAGATGTTTGTTTGATGTTTTACGGCCACTTTTAGTAGATGTTTGTTTGATGTTTTACGGCCACTTTTGTGCACAAGGTAGGTTACATAGGCCGAGTGGCCGCCAAAGGTAATGAAGCGAAGTGAAAGATGAAACACCCTTCAGAATGCCACGACTGTTTTGATGGGTGAATAAAGACGTCGTTTCATCTTCATTTGCTTCATAGCATGTGATCTATCAAAAGCCAAAACGATGATCAAGTGTAGTTCGTTTTTTTTTTTGGACAAATATATCATACAGAGTCTCAAATATTTGGATTCACTGTCGGATGTCTTATTTTTTAACTTCCTTGAGTTCGAGTCATTATTTTATTGTTGTCAAGTAGGTTTAGGGATAACTTCCCTTTTCTTTACGATGTCGAATGTTGTGTGTTCGTGTTCGCGTGATACAAGACGATATTTAGTCGATGAGTAACGTAATCCTTGAAGCATAATTATTGCGGAGGCCTAAGATTGAGGATTGAGGCGAACACAGTTTTAAATCAGCTAGTTTGTATTCAACTAAACAGTATGCAGTTTTGTTTTCATACTACACGTGATTTAGTTAAAAAGTCTTCTTATGTATTCAGTTTTGTCTACATCTTGATCCAGTCATTCTGCCAAAACAAAACCCCGATCTTCTTCTAAAGCTGAAGTGATCCTGATTTATTTATGAAGGTTCATTTTATTATATCATTATCTGACTATAGAGTTCCAGAAACATTGTGATTAGTGAGAAGGTGTCGGTTAATTATCTCAGTAAGATGATCACTAAATGACTGTGGTACCGGGTAGGTAGCATCTAGTAAATGTTTACTGTTTTGTTTAACTATATATATATATATATATATATATATATATATATATATATATATATATATATATATATATATATATATATATATATATATAGATAGATAGATAGACAGACAGACAGAAAGACGGGCATAGAAAGACAGACAGACAGAGACAGACAGACAGAGACATAGACATAGACAGACAGACAGACAGACAGACAGACAGACAGACTTTACTAATACCAAAAACTATATATATAATAAGACGGGAGCGATAGCTTATGGCATTATATGAAATAAATTGTTAGCAGCGCCGCCTTGCGGAAAACATGGTAGACTATTTCTTATTTTCGAATGGACTTTCACAAGAGAAGTCGGCTTTAAACAGGCATTAGACAATCTCACTGGATATATTCAAGGATAAAGGTTAAATAAATTAGGAAATGAGTAATAGTGCCATCATTGTATAGAGAATCAGTGGGCTGGGACTATGAACTGAATTAGAAAGTTGGATTTGCCTGTCATTTGGTGCAGTTGAAAAGTGTAATAGGTAGACCTAGTCACTAGTGTAGAATTATTTTTTTCATGATTTATTTTACGATGCAAGGTGCGTTATGATGTGTTGTGCTAGATCTGTGTCTACATGACCATTATTATTACTGATCATGTATTTCAGACACCATGTTATATTTCTTTCACATAATCACCATGCTAAAATATATTGGCGAATGAGCCAATATATATTCTAGAAAAAAAAAAACAAGGCAGTGAGTTAAATCCGTGAACTTTATTATATGTAAATGTTATCACATGACATCAATGTAATATGAAACGAAAATACCACTCATCATATACAAGATCCACAACTAGAAAGCTGTGAATGTAATCCTTAAATATTCAATAAATGATGTTCTACTTTATATTATTTATTGATATTATACAAGTCCGGAATATGTATTTTGAATTTAAAAGTAATAATTACATACTTTTACAGGTGTACATAAGGACACAAGAAATAATAATTAATGACACTGATCAATCAACAATACCTTAATTTCAAAAGTTTATGGTTCTTTTTACCCTTGCAACTATTGAATTCTCTAATATTCACACGTAAAACATGGTGTAGATGGATATTAATATACAAGTGTACAACAAACTGTAATGTTTTATCAGAATCACATTCTAACTTTCCTCGTATCTTTGACAGCATGAGTGGTACTAGTATAGAACTAGCTTTACTCATGTGGAGGATCTTTTCAATATTATTACGGAATTCTGCTTCTATCAATATACCCATTTCCATTAAATATGAACTGGGTACAACAAGATCACCTGTGGGAAGATATGGTTACTGCTTAGCAGCAATAAATACACGGGAAGAGTTTGCTTTATTTAAAAGACCAACTAAACCTGCAGCACATTTACTACACACCATTTTTTGTAATTTTGTGAGAAATCTATCCCGCTATATAAATGATGGCTTTCTCTACTGTAAGGAGAGTTTGTGAGCTAAAAATAACCATGAGACATCTGTCGGTATCAGGTATTGTGGAAGAAGAACGAACTGGTGGGTGTAGGGGCTCATTGTGTTGGACTGGAGCAATACGTTTCGAATTAAATAGAAATCTATCAAGATCCTGCTGACAGTTAGATAAATCACCTGTGTACAAAATACGATCATGATCTATCAGAAGGCAATACGGAATTGTGTGGCACCAGTGTTGTGCCTGTGTCCACTCTTTCACCCTCCCTGAAAACACTGGCAAATCCACATGTTTTTGTGTTAATTTGGGAGCCATTCTGATAGGCAACACTGATTCGCTACAATAAAATGAAACATTGTTCTCTCCTTTGAAGCCTAACTTTTTAAGTTTGTTGTCTATATTCTTCAATAAATGTTGTGGATCATAGAAGATAATGACATGATTATTGTTGTGCATAAAATATAGCTTGCTAACAATATGACCATTGACTGATTATTTGACCTTTGATCACATATTATAGCTTTGACAATAAGGCGACATGTTCACTTTCAATTTTAATACACTTCAAAAGAAGATTTTTCAGCAAATCAGCACTTGGAGTACTGCTGGTTACAAAATAGCCAATTGGTTGCTTCCACTTACATGCTAAACCTCTCAACATAAACACAACGACTGGCAAAATATTAAAATGTTCGAACATCTCCAAAATCTTCCACCTGATCATTCTCAGGGTTATATGACACCTTTTCTTTTATTACCAGTTCATCAAAAAACAACACAGCATAATTTCAACTGGTCTGCCATTACAGTAACTTTAATTTTCAACAAAGCTTTAATAAAACCTGGATAAATCTGGAATGTTCAAGTTGAGATGACACAAAACCAAGAACTGGACCAGACATATGTTTAGCAAGTTCATTCACCAACTGAGCTACAGACATGTCACCCGTAACAGTTGGAGTGGCATTGAGCACATTTCATTTCAGCCTGGTAATTTATACTCGTAGTCTGGATGTACATGTTTTGAGTTTCTTTTTCCTCGGGGTTAGATCAGTAGATGGTGACCATATTGGATCAACGGTAAAGAAAAAGCATGTGATTTAATTATGATTAACCTCTAAGACTAAGTGACTGTCAGTGTCAAATAACATGGACTATTTATTCAGTTAGCCAAACTCGTGATATAATCACAATCATAACCATTTCTTCGGCATCAAAGGACTTAATTGTGATATAATTCATTAATAGTTTTACAATATTAATATGAAAGATTTCAGAATTTTGCATATAATTTCAATGATTATTGATTGGCAGCCAGCAGCCGGATTGCACTAAGCAGGCGATAATATAGGTATTTCGATTATTTACCTCGGCTACTCTTTCTCAATCACATTAGGCATGATACCTACCCCTCTTCCCCCCTTGTAAATTTGAAAAAAAATGATAGTCCTGGACATTTTTCCCGACTGTTGTGGGGATGATGGGCCTCACAATAATCGCCTGTCTTCAATGGTTTAGATCTATTCATTTTCGCGCTGTATGAACGATACTGTCAAATTTGCTGGTAATCTACCATGTCTACCGCAAGGCGGCAGCACAGCATATTTATTACACGCCAAACAGCCAGCTGTCCCATCTTCCCCAATACGATCTTTGCTAATACTAATGCTAACATGATTTCTCAACAGTTAACGTTATTTATAGATATTCCATCCACTTGAGAGGTTTCAGTTTAATAGATCCAAGCATTCGAGTCCATTTGTTCGACGGGATAATTTATTATCAGCCACAGGTAGATATTTACCCGATGAGCCACTAATGAGTTATTGTCAGTCGATCTCATCCAGATCAAACAATGTTCGACGACATTTCGTAATTCGATCATCAACATCAGATCTATTAAATATATTATGATAGAACCGGATAATGAACAGGGTCAAATATTTCAATGTATAATAACAATAAGAGTTCAGGTGATATTTATTGTGTTCCTGGAAAATCTTAATCTCCAGATTGAGATATATTGATCATATTTATCATTAAGGCATATGACATCTGGGATAGTGCCATTTAAAGGTGTAATGTCATCTTCAAATATAAACTTACTGTTATCGGGATTTAGTGTGTATACGTAAAGCTATACATTATATCGTATTCGGTGTATTATGTCGTGTTTATAATATATGTATACGTAAAGCTATACATTATATCGCATTCGGTGTATTATGTCGTGTTTATAATGTGTGTATATACGTAAAGCTATACATTATATTGTATTCGGTGTATTATAGTCGTGTTTATAATTTATGAATTCTATAAACATAATTTTCTGATCTTCTTTTGTAAACATTCTACAAAGAGGAATTTTGGTAAATCAAACGCTCTGTTAGAGTCCAAATACTAGGTCTACTTTCCTGCTCATCACCACGACCGAGGGTATCTTCGATAATTAGAATCTAAGAATCCACCCGTTACGAGGGAGGATTTATTTGAGGACTCCTCACGGATCACACAAATCACGAAATAAGTTAATGTGTACAGTTATTGTGTCTAAACGTTGTTAATCGTTAATTACGATGCAAATGCAAAAATTATGCTCTTTCCACACGAACCCGTTGCACGTCTCAGTGGCCCAGCTCGTAGCACAATAGACCTTCGAACACAAGGTTTTAAATCCGGCCTAGTTATGTCTCATCAACGTTGGAGGTTGGTCGACTTGTTTGTTTATAATATTTTCTATAAAATGTAGAAAATACTTTATTTGTATTTAGTCCATGAACAAATTATTTTCTCAATAAACATGATGTTTTTTCTTCTTATTTTTATCCGTTAGTAGTTATATCTAGGATGTTCTATATGTTGTTCTTTTCTGTTCCCTTTGATCTGTTCCCTGTCAGTCAGACATTTATCAATATTCCTGATCGTCGTCTAAATTATGTTCATTGTCTCTTCCTTGAAATTATTCTTATGAAATTATGTCCAAAACGTAACGTTTTAGTTAATATTTTCAGGTTGATGTTTCTTGACCCCATTATACAGTAGTATATTAACGCACGCACACACACACACACACACACACACACACACACACACACACACACACACACACACACACACACACACACACACACACACACACACACACACACACACACACACACACACACACACACGCACGCACGCACACACACACACACACACACACAGAGAGAGAGAGAGAGAGAGAGAGAGAGAGAGAGAGAGAGAGGGAAAGAGAGATGTACATAAGAGGTCAGATTGAGTCGTGTTATATCGCTGCTATTAGTATTAATCTGAATTTATTCTGATTTATGCTGATATTATTCACACATTATTCATACTGTGTATTAATATTTTATTTCTCCATTTTAGGTTTAATCTTTCTTGGCCGTAGTGTTCGACACAAAGCCTGGTTTTGTTTTAATCATAGTTTCTTCTTTTTTATATTTAGATTATCCTCTTTTGGATTATTTTAGAAATTTTCTTTTTTCTTTTAATTTTTCTCTAATTTTACCGGTAATTAATTATACTTACAATTAAATATTTTTTTAAAAATCAGTTTGGAGTTAATTGTTGCTTGAATGAAAGTATAACACCTGTGCCAGCGCCTTAACTATCTTTATAAAACACACATTGCCCGTGCCTGGTTAATTTGTACTTTTCTTTCTTCAACAATATGACAAACTTTACCGGCAACATGTCCCCTTCTATTCTCTTTTATAAATTGCTACAGTGTCTTCATCATTTATCTTTGATGAAGATGCAACAAGATGGCAAGGTGAGTAAAGCCTTTACTCTAAAATTAGGTCACCTAAATGACTTCATAAAACCTGCTAATTCCACTGAGAAAATCCGCTATAACGTGGATCAGATGAATAGAGCCTGGGTAAGTGGAATGATAAGGATTCTCATATATCACTATGAGTCGTCTATAGCAGACTTTGTAAGTAAAATTTCTTTTCATAGAATGGATCCGTTCCAAGTTCAGCATTTTTTAAATAAGACACTGGAAAAGGGTATGAAAAGGTATGGGAAAAAGTTAAATAATAACACCATCCGGGAATTTAAGAAATTGTTGATGAAAGGACACCCGAACAAGAAAGAAATACAAACATCTACGTTTAGGACACAACAAAGGGCTACCTTCCAGGAAAGTAGACATACAAAAGTTCAAAATCGGGAGGAGGTTAAAGCTGGGATCAGGTCCGTAATCGGTCCAAGGGGTCCACTTAGTAATTTCTTTCAGTGTAGGTTTAATTTTAGAGGGTATAATTTTAAATCTTTGGAACATGCCTATCAATGGGAAAAGGCTCAGTATTTTGGCTTCCGTGGATTAGCTAACGAAATAGAGGCGGCGGGAACAGCGGCACAAGCCAAGAGTTTAGCCCGGGAAATCCCCCATTCAGAAAATTGGGATAGGATAAGGATTTCTCTGATGAGGGAACTTCTCCGTTTAAAGTGGGAACATGTGCCCATTTTTAGAGATGAATTAAATGCTTGTCGTAGTAAAGAAATTTTACATCCTGTTCCAGACACATTCTGGGGAACAGGAGTAGGCGGAAAGAAAGGTAGGAACAACTTTGGCATTTTATTAGACCACCTTCTTAAATACCATATACGAAATAGCCTATCTAAGGGCAAAGGTAAAGGTAAGACCGAGAAAAGAGCAGAAGTGGCACCGGTGACGCTGAATAATAGGTTTTCGGTGTTGGATGGGATAGATCCATTCTCCGTCGGAGCGGAATGGATCTGGAAGCCGGCACCAGAACCTACGACCACTCGGGCCCTGGTTAGAGACAGAAAATCTCCCTGGAAGACCGATATAATTGAGAGCACTCCAGTTTGTTCAGGTGATTTTCCGGAATTGCCTAAACCGCAGCGAGTGACAAGGTCAACCCGTAAGACTCTCAACCTTACGGAGATAAATTCTACCCCGACGTCGTTGAAGCGTGGACCACCTCCTCCGAGCTCCCCAACAGAGGATGAAGAAACATCCCGTGCGTGTGTGTGTGTGTGTGTGCGTGCGTGTGTGTGTGCGTGTGTGTATCGGGATATATAGTACCAGATAAATCAATTACCGTCACGTGTCATGTTGCCCAGAGAGGGCGCTGACCGATGGGTAATAATGCTAGTCACGTGGCAACTACGACCGACGTCACTATGGGCGATAAAGGAGGAAGACGAAATATGGACACCGAATATTAACAAGAACGAGTGTTAATTACGGGCGAAATTACCCGTATCTGCTATAATTCTGGATCATGGGACCTATGGACAAATGGCTTTCCGGATCTACCCTAATATCGTCCAGTTTTTCGATCTGTTATAATCATGGCCATTTCCGTCTGCGATAAATAATAAATACGTCATCGATTCTGTGTTCTCGTCACGTGCTCCGAATATCGAGTGACCGATTTCGAAGGTTCGTTTATGGTCGACCGGGTTGCCTTCGTATAATAAACATGACGCAAGTAGGCATAATATGACGTCATGGTGATCTCCGACATACTTCCGGTTTCTATGTTGATTAAAATTTTGTCGGCTTCTTCATTTCGTCGTCTACTTAATCATGATACTCCACGCCGATTTCGTATGATTTTGTGAGTACATATATATGATTCTCTGTATATCATCATGATTAAATCACATACGCTTAATTTCCTAAGCCGATCACACACACACACACACACACACACACACACACACACACACACACACACACACACACACACACACACACACACACACACACGCACACACACACAGCTAGAGAGAGAGAGAGAGAGTCGGACAGACACACGCGCGCACACAAACAAACAATCTTTCTCACATACAAGCGCACGTACGCACACATAAATACACATAAAATACACACGTGCGCACACAAAGTCGATCCATTTCCCCCTCCATAAACAGACGTCATCTTGTCACGTGTTGTCCTACAAATTGACCAATAAACATGTCCCATAAAAGTCACGTGAATGATAAAACATAACAACAGAACTTTAGAGGAAAGATGGAGAGAAACAGGACATTACAATTGTCATAAATTTGTGTCTGATCTGCGAGTACTCGATGTGTACTCGGCCACACTGGAGTTTTATGGGTACTTTGCTATTCTCGGTGATATAAAAAGCCGCATGAGTACTGCGGTGTACTCAGTGCTACAGAATGAGTGAGTAAACGATTGGCTTGTTTAATTTGCAGAGAATGATGTCCATATCTGGGACTTATAGCTGAAGGAGAACTATGGAATGACGCAAAATGTGAATCAGATTCCTGATATGGTGTGTGTGTGTGTGTGTGCGTGTGTGCGTGTGTGCGCGTGTGTGTGTGTGTTTACACCACTTCTATCACTCTATGTTTACATCGATGTGTTACCATCACACTGTTCCGAGACGCCAATAATCCGTCATTGTGGCTTTGACCTTACCGTAGAAGCGCACAAGATGGATATTGGGATAGAATAATGAGGCTAATTATATATTTAAATATTCAGCAGCTGAAGGAACAGTAGACGATAGAAAAATAACACAAATTGAAGTCGATATGGACAGAACTTATGATTTTATATAAATGTGTACAAAATTCAAAGGCAATTCATATCACCTTCATACCAACACAGGTAACATCCCAAACGAATATTTAGCTAGTAAATATACTTATAGGTAGTAGATCACTCAGACAAATATAAACAGACCACCCTCCCCCCCACTCTACCCTCGAGGTCCCCTAACTACAAGATGATAACTTAACTACGAGTAAACAGAGAGATGGAGTTCGGGGGCCGTCTCAGGGAGATATTTGATGAGATGTTATTTAAATAGACGATTACCGGTTACCAAGCGGAT
>JAODUP010000302.1:457500-465000 GCA_025642065.1 Paralvinella palmiformis
ATTAATTATGTTTGATTTATCCGCAACCTTTGGTTTTATTAATCACCAGATACTACTGAAGCGCTTAGATTTTTTCCTTTTTACCATAAAAAAAGTCCTATTCACTTTTGAGGGTACCAGAAAGCCATACAGCAATGTACGGAGAGAGAGAGAGATCCTTCCGAGCATCAGCTCCCAGGATGTCGAACGAGTTGCCTCAAACCACGTTAAACACGCAGCAAGTAAAGACAAATGTTGTAAGGTTCTTAGAACCCATTTATGTGTTAATTGTGTTTTAAATGTTAAGCGACTTCAGCCGAATGAGGCGTTATCTAAAATACTATTATTGTTATTATCATTATTATAAGGAAATTGCTTCAACATCTCGGTAAAGTGGTACTTCTGTCCTACAGAACTCAAAGTGTGTCCGTGAAATTATAATTCTCTTCATCCAAAACTTGTATTGCTGATCTAAGTATTTAGACTAACAGTAATATGCCGAAGTTAAACAAGGATAAGACTGAATTCATTATTTCAGGCAACACGTGAAAAAAAAACCGGAGACTCATCGTATTATGGTAGGATCCAGTTATCTAAATCCTTCCATCTCTGTAAGAAATCTACGGCTTATATTGCGTCATTACGCATTATATAGGAATGGGGAAGTTGGTTGATTCTGATATATGTAAATCCTGTTATTATCAAATGAGGAACGTATTCGCTGATACACGAAAGATGATCCGTGGAAAGTGTTCTAGACTGAAATCTGGTAATGTATTGTTATATAACCTCCCCGCCCCCCCCCTCTCTCTCTCTCTCTCTGATAATCAGTCTACAGCGAGTGATGAATTGTGTTTGAAGTCCGGTAACATTCATTCACAAAAAGGAACTTATAAACGTCAGTTATGTTCCAGCTGCACTGACTTCCTGTACGTTTCAGATCACTGTACAATATCCTGTTTCGCGCATTCAAAGTACTGAGTGGAACAGCACCACTGTATCTAAGTGATCTAATCCGGAAGTATATACCAGTGAGAATGCTCAGATCCTGTTCACTTCTGACGATACCAAAAGCTAAATATTTCCAAGAAGTACACTAATGGTCAAAAGATGATTATGTGTGTTGTTAAAATTGTCTTATTTTCTCACTTTATGATGCTGTAGTAATATTTATTGTGACATTGTGTGACTTGTCACATTATTTATATGGCTAATCGAGAAAATAGTCTTGTTTTCTAAAAACTACTATTTAATTTTACAGACAACTTTGATGCTATATTCTGTTGATATTTGTAGGCTGTGTTGGTGTTTGTGTGTGTGTGTGTGTTTGTGTGTGTTTGTGTGTGTGTGTGTGGGGGGGGGAATCTGCGATGAAATAGTTGAATAACGTTTATATGATAACATTATGACGAGAAAACAAACCACTTTATGATGATAAATAATCGATGAGTTATTGATGGCTAGATTATAAATATATTATAAACTTTTTAATAATTCCTCCTTGAATTTTGTTAACATCATATTAATTATTGACCGCCTGGATAATTGATTTACTGATTAATTGATTGGTTAAATGAATCAGTCAGTCAGTCAGTCAGTCAGTCAGTGATCAAAAGTATATAATATTATCATGTTATCGTGATTTTGTTTACAATTTCTGTTCAAATATTTATGTTTACCAATCTTTCAGATAATAATAATATTAATGGCGTAAACAAACTCGAAGAAACGGAAACGGCATTAAATAATATTAACTGATGAGAGATGACAATTAGTAAAAAGAAGATGTTCAGAGAAGATAATGTTGTGATCAGTTTGTTTACTTTTATCCTATGTTAATTGTTATTGATTAGTTTTATCATAAATATATAAATATAAACGTATATTGATTTTGTTTAATATTATTATACATAACTTATTTTAATAGATGTTATTTTGCGTTATGTAAGGTTACGTCACGTCAAGTCACGTAACATTATGTTATATTATGTTATGTTATCCTGTCATATGTTGTTATGTTATGTTATGTTATGTTATGTTATGTTATGTTATGTTATGTTATGTTATGTTATGTTATGTTATGTATATGTTATATGCTATGCTATGTCGTGTTATCTGATGTGGTCTTACATTGTGTTATGTCATGTAATGTTAAGTTATGTTACTTTACGTTATGTTAAGTTATGTTACCTTACCTTACCTTACATGATGTTGTGTTATGTTGTGTTGTAGCATGTTGTGTTATGTTATGTTACGATAAGTTATTATATGTTATTGTTATATATAGGAAATACCTAAATAATAACTGTACTTTTTATATATTTATCAGATGGCTGTTGAATGTTTACATAAAATAAAACAATTAATTATATTTTTAGATAATACAAATTAACAAAACAAACAATCAACCAATTGAAGAATGAAACGATCAAATAAACTGAATAAAGAAAAGTTTAAAATTGTTTCCCTCAAGAAAGAAAGAAAGAAAGAAAGAAAGAAAGAAACAAACAAACAAACAAACAAACAAACAAACAAACAAACAAAAAACTTGTTGCTGATGTAAGAGATCTGAGGGATCTTCTCAATGCTGTAAGTGTATCATATTTGACAAAATTTAGATCTTATAACTATATTTTTAAATGGCTACGTTAACTATTAAAGTGAGGGAAAATATTACTTTGTCATGTTATTTTCATCAAATCAAATTAATAATGGATGTCAGTATCATATAATATGAATCATAATACAACAATTAACTATCCATATAGGGATCCAGGAGAAAATACCACAAGAACTAAACTCCACAAACACTCACTCGTTTATTGGTATTTGGGAGAAAACTACACTTTGAAATATATTTTAAGAAGTAATCAAAATAATAATGATAATTTAAATAAAGTTAATAAATCATTTTTATGAATGTAGTTGTAATTATTTTTTACCTGCGTTTCAAAGGGATGATTGTAATTGCGTTTTAGTTTAAATGGCTTAAAGCTAGCAACACGAGATCCAGACAAACTCCACATTCTCTCCACTCATCTTTTTGATGGCCCCAAGTCAGTTCCAGATGTACCGAGACTATTTCAGACGGAAGTGAAGATCGTTCAATCGTTGTATTTATAATATCTCTGATACCTCGACATATCTGATAGGAATTGTAAATAAAAATGAAAAAAATAATAAAGAAAATAAACTTTTTGTTTAATATGAGTGAATTGGGATTCTGTCTGAGTTGGTTTTGTCTGAGTTGGTTTTGTCTGAGTTGGTTTTGTCTGAGTGGGTTTGTGTCTGAGTTGGTTTTGTCTGAGTTGGTTTTGTCTGAGTGGGTTTGTGTCTGCTTAGCTCAGATATATGCAGCTGATGATACACGGACAGCTGGTTTTAAACATAACCAGCTGGTGATGGTTAATCACATCCTAACATCGACAATAGAGATGATTAAAGATAGAAATAGATAAAAGAGATGATTTATTAACCCATTGATGGAACAATAAATATAGGAATTTGTGTGGATATACGTCAGGAAATAAACCGATTCTTGTTTGTTTTTTGTTGTTTTGTTTTTCGGGGTGTCTTTTATTGAGCACAGCCTCTATGTTGGAGTCCCACACCACTCACAGGGGAGCAGTACGGAAAGATGGACCCGAAATACCCTGAGGGTGGCCACTGCCAGAGTGTTTTACGTCCTCAGGGGGTCTTTAACGTCCCCCTTTATTTTTAATAATTCAGTGGAGACGGCAGCGCCATTTAACGTGGTCAGCCACCCACGATGTTGTGAGTCGAGAAATTAATCCCTGGAAAAGTTTCGACCTCTTGCTGGGATCGAACCTGTGACCCTTGGCACCGAGTGCCGGGTGCTTAACCACTAGGCCACCGGAGCTCACTAAACCGATTCTTAAAACTAGACTTTATTAAATACGTTCCTCGCTTCGGGAACACATCTCAGTCTTTCATCGACGCACATATTTGTATATAAACATTAAATACTAGATGCTCTATATCGTACGAGATATTAACAACCTTCGGCGAAACTATTACTGTAGAAACTCTTTGTATTGACTCCGGGTAATTTATTTAATCTCAGTCGAAATAGTTGACCTACTTTGACCAGTAACGTGTTATGGTCTACGGCGTCAAACGCCCTCGACATATTGACTAAGATGCCATTTTTTACCACAAGGTCAAGGCCGCAGTATCCATAAGTCCGACTAGGATGAGGCAAAGAGGCCTCACGGGGGCCAGGAACTCGTCAATTTGTTTTTTGTTTTCGTTGAGGCATTATTACTATATCGATCAAATACATATGTACATATATCGCTAGAGCTCAGAGTACAAAGTGTATTCAACTATTGGAGTCCCAGTAAAGAGAGATCAATATAATATTTTATGATTTATTTATCTGTAATTTTTTTAAAGTATAGCTCGATTATGTTAATGTGGTAGAAGGATTAGATAAATAATAATCAGAAACTGAAGATCAAGATTATATTTATTGGGATTGTTATTTTTTTGCCGATTATCAATCACGTGGTACTAACTGGATTACTACTGATGTAAGGATATTCGTTAACCCTTTGGATGTTTGTATAACAAGTTATACTAAAAATAAGGCTGTACTAATTCGAATACAAAATAGTTTCTTCTACGATTTTAATAATTTTATGTTGTAATGTGATATTTATTACAATTCTTTCGCTGATTTAATGTTTCTTGTGTAATAGAGCTTCTCCGTAAATCAAATAAATAAATGATAGGAAAAGGCATCTTCAGCAAAATATCACTTTATCAGTATATGAATGTCTTCTTTTTAAAGAGCTGATTGACGTCAGATTGTGTAGTATAGATTATAGACTTAGATAAACTTATCAACGAGTTGCTGATGTATCAACCGGATCATCAATTTATGGATAATGTCTTCTCAAGATGGTGGTATCAACCTAAGATGGGTCTCGTTGTCTATACAAGGATGGTACAGGTGTTATTATCGCAGACTCTACCTGAGCGCTAAATATTGATTAATATCTATAACAGACAATTGCTATTCGTGGATCTGCTAAACAACGAAAACTACAATCTCATAAGGATATATAATAAATATCAAGATATTACTCCCAAAACGCTTCACACAGAAATGATAATATTATTATCCGATTAAAACAAAATACAGGTACGAGAAAAATTAATAAGAAATTAAAATTTGTTTGTTACTCTCATTATTATAATGTTACTGTAAGAAGATTGTTAGATAATCTTGGAGGTTTGTAATTGTTATCTTTAGTCAAGTGGACTCAAGTCTGTTTGTGGAGTATATAACAACGGTTTATTAGTTCCTGTTATAAATGAATTAATAATAATAATAATAATAATAATAATAATAATAATAATAATAATAATAATAATAATAATAATAATATTATTATTATTATTATTATTATTATTATATAAGGGTAGGGATAGTCAGATGACGATGATTAGCGATGATATCTGGAAACTGTCAACAAACGATCAATAGTACTTTATGTTGTCAGATGGTAACATCCATCAGGACGCAAGTTGTGGGTTGCGAAATGTTCCGAGCAAAAAGGTGAAATGAATTGTTTTTTCAACATTCCATAGAAATACAATTTACATGAATTACATGAGAGCTACATGTATTACGAGTTACGGTGAGCTTTTGACAATGGGATAGGGAGCGAAGTAGGAGAAGTCATTCTCTCCATGATCGATTATTTATTTATTCATTCGTTCATTAAATATGAACGATTATAATACATTATTAATAAGAAATATTTATAGTGAGTGAGGTACGAGAAATGATCAAAATAGACCTGGACCTGGACATCTTAATATTTGTGGCTAACTGTAAATAAATAGTAAATAAATAGCTACTTAATTGTTAAAATGACGATTCCAGGCCAGGCCAGCCCAGGCCAGACCAGGCCAGGCCAGGCCAGGGCCGACAATACAGTTTATAAAAGATACCCATGTTAAACTCCTCGAGCACCTTAGTTACTCATTTACCAATTTGGTAGAGTGGTGGTTCTCAAATCCAGTTCGGGGCGGCGCCTCCGTGGTCTAGCGGTAGCGTGCTGGACCACAGATCACTACCACCCGTGTTCGAATCCCGGCGTGGGCATATATGAAGGTTGTTTCGTCTTTCACTTCGTCTCATTACCTTTGGAAGTCGCTCGGCCCATTTAGCCTACCATGTGCAGAAAAGTGGCCGTAAAACATCAATCATCATCATCATCGAATCCAGGTTCCATATTCGGGTTACAAGAGAATCATAACGTTCCCAGCTATTACATTCTCGTCTCATAACGCCGGGAGGCGTGTTCCCACCTAAGGTTGGCTGACTGTGTTAACCGAAACGGGATAGACCTAATACCTGAGTTAAGTTAAATTGTTTACTCTCGCCACGGGTCGCACCTTTAACATACGGCCGACAGGGCCACTCCCTAATGAAACATCCCAGAAATACAGATATAGACCGGATTCGAACGCCGAACATGGAGGTTAGGAGCACCACGCTCTACCCACTGCGTCATCATAACGCCCGGATATAGAGAGACATAAGAAGACACTTCAAAGTTTCTAAAGACGACAAACTTCTACACTCTCACGACTTATTACCTCTACAAATAGTGTCTGGGGATCTGAGATATTTGAGGATAACAGACAGTCAATTGTCATGTTATTGATCTATTTACGAGTTGTTAACAAAAACAAACCAAAACGTATCTGACAATCGGGATAAAACCACACAAGTGTCAACTGTGTCAAACGCGCTGGATAGGTACATAAGGATCGTTAACTACTGGGTTGACGTTTAACCGACCGAAATACAGCTTAATGTTTGTCCGAGTCAATAATATTTGACTGAGAGAGATACGGGGAAAAATTTCTCAAAATAGATCGGACATCTTAATACTTTTGGAAAGTTAAAAATTTAATAAAAATTAATTTTTAAAAAAGGGAACCGGGCCCCCAAAATCGTTTATAAAATACCCAATCTAACCCAACATCAAATTTATTTAAGTTTTTAAACAACGAAAACCCCCGCTGCATTAACCCTTTACCAACTTTTGTAATGGGGGTTTTCAAAATAGGGTTTAGGTGTTTACCTTTGAGAATGATAATGATTGTTGGGATACTGTTATGTCCAGATGAGGAGTAGATGATACTTTTGATGATTCTATATTTTTACGATCAGATCAATATCCTAACATAAACTGATCCATAAATCAGCAGGTTATTGGATGATGATGAATTACGATAACGGACAGATAACAACGGTATCCTTCCGTGGGAGTTTATTATGGGGTCGTATTGTACGGGGAGGAGAGGGAGCAGGTTCTTAGTCCTAGGAACATCAATAATGAATGGATTAGGGGTCAACAACAACAACAACAACAATACCAACACCAATAACAACAACAACAACATGAACGACGAAGAATCTAACGACGATATAAACAAATCAACATCAAGAAAATTAACAACAACGACAACAGCAGCAGC
>JAODUP010000302.1:470000-482500 GCA_025642065.1 Paralvinella palmiformis
CCCTGGAGACAAATAATTTAATAGAAACATCTGCGTCAGGTAGAAAGAAACACGACGGCTTCATCTGTTCGTCAGTAGATTGATAACGGAGGATTAGACTAGTTGATGACCGACAAGGTCAAATAGCGCTTCAAGGTCGTTGATGATCATATTCTGGCAGGGAAGACCGGCGAATGGTTGGATCGAGGTGACAACGTCGATTGTCATCTGTCATTTAAGCCGCACATCAAAGGGGTGCGACGAGATTGTTTTCGGTGGGCGTCATCGAAAAATGACAACGGATCTCTCGCAATTACCGTGAAGATGTCAATAAATGGTCCAGAACGATCCTCGCAATAACTTCTCGTGGCCGTCAGCATAAAAAAATATTGTTGAAAGATTACAACGACTGTCTAATGAAAATAGACACCGACCTGTTGAGTTATTTCCTTATTTGATATACTAACTTATTTATACTGATGGCCAATGGCCTTTAGTGCTGTTAAGTTGGAACATGACGTATTCACTCAAAGATTATTAACGGCATGAGTATTAAATGTGTTCAAGTCCAAGTGATATAAACATCAGTCCAAGTGATATAAACATCAGTCCAAGTGATATAAACATCAGTCCAAGTGATATAAACATCAGAAACATGAGTGCATGATCCAGTAATCTTAGATAACAAACCTGGACAGCGTCATAGCAGATCCAGATATTTGGTAAAACATATACTGGTCTAAAGTTGGAAACATGATTATAGCAACATCTATACATATTATGTACCTTCGCTAAAATATAGAGATGTCTGGTGTTACATTTTGTAGTGTAATGTATTGTAATGCATTTAAATGACTTGTAATTTTGATCGATAATTTCGATAGCTAGCTGTACACTGTATATCATCATGTGAGTTTACTGTACACCAGATTTGAATGGCTCCATCTAGTAAAGGCATTTTATAATAAATAATTTATTATTATTATTATTATTATTATTATCATCATCATCATCATCTCATGTCTAATTACTGGATGATCATATTAAAGAGAATCCAGGCCATAATTCGACCATTTGACTGACCTCTGATGAGTAGAGGTCAGATGGTTGTAACATGTGATAAAGAAGAACGGAAAAGACATCTGGGGTTACTGGATATCCAGAAGGACCATTAAATGGCCATCTATGGACTCGGATGGTCCTGTTGAAGCCTCCATTATAAGAGAACAAAGACTACAAGAACAAAGCTCAATCTGAGGACAAAATAGGCAAATTGTCTCGGAAGATTTCTCTAAAGAGCCGAGTTTCGGCCAAGAACATGTTGATGTTATAACTCAGTAACCGGCCATCTTGACCTATAACAGGACAAAATCCTCCGTAACCTATAAGAGGACAGGCTCCTCCTTAACCCATAATATGACAGAATCCTTTTGGTCTATAATGCGACAGAATCCTGTTTGACTTATAACACGACGGAATCCTTCTTGACCTATAATATGACAGAATCCTTCTTCGCCTATAGTGGCAGAATCAGCCTTGGCCTATAATACGACAGAATCCTTCTTGTCCTATAACATGACATAATTAGTCTTGATCTATAACACGATCTAATCCTTCATGACATGACATAATTAGTCTTGACCTATAACATGACATAATTAGTCTTGACCTATAACAAGATCTAATCCTTCATGACCTATAACATGACATAATTGGTTTACGTTAGCTCATTATCTAACTTGTTAGACCGCTAACAAGATAACGTTCTCTATATTTTCTGGATCTGTTATAAATATCAGTCCAGTGTCTCGGTGTAAACCATTAAAAGCTATAGTCAAGCGCACGTGCTATCTCTCTCTCTCTCTCTCTCTCTCTCTCTCTCTCTCCATATATATATATATATATATATATATATATATATATGTGTGTTGTGTGTGTGTGTGTATGTGTGCGCGCGCGCACGCGCGCGTGTGTGTAATTGTGTGTATGTGAAAAATACAAGTGATTGATTTTTTTTTCATTTACACGTATCTAGATGATACACAGAATCTCTATAACTTAGTTTAATTAGTTAATTATAAGTTATAATATAAACTAATTTATATGTACATAAATGTACAAATAAAACAAACAAAAATATGTTCAAATATATACAAATGTGCACAAATATGTAAACATATGTATAAATGAGTATAAATAGGTAAAATTATGTACAAATATCATAGATCACGTTAGAATATCAACTTATAATTAGTGTTTCAATAAAAAAACCCCAAAAATTTTTTTTTTTTTTGTCTCGTTTCATTTTGTTTTTTTTATTTTTTTTTTTTTTTTTTCGGTTTTTTGTGTTTCTGTTTTTTTCGTTTTTTCACTGTGTTTTGCCTAATTTTGTGTTTCATCTGGTTTTGTGTTTTGTTTTGTGTTTGTCTTGTTTTATTTTTGGGGTCATTTGGTGTTTTATCTCTTTTCATGTTTTGCCTCATTTCGCATTTTTCTCGTTTCATGTTTATCTCATTTCTTGTATTGTCTCGTTTTGTCTCATTTCGTGTTTTGTTGCGTTTTTTGCTTAATTAGTTTCGTTTTGTCCTTTGTCTCGTTTCATATTTTGTCTCATTCTGTATTTTGGGTTATTTACTGTTTAATCTTCGTTTCGTCTTTTTTCGTGTTTTGTCTTGTTTCTTTTTTGTTTCGTCCTTTTTAATGTTTTGTCTCATTTCATGTTTTGTTTCCTGTTTTGTTTAGTTCCGTATTTTGTCTCGTTTCGTGTTTTGTGTTTTATTTCTTTTTTGTTTCATGTTTTGTTTTATTTCGTGTTTTGTATTGTTTCATGTTTTGTTTTGTGTTTGTTTCGATTTTCTTTCATTTTTTGTCTCGTTTCGTGTTTTGTCTTGTTTCATGTTTTATTTCATTTTATGTTTTGTTTCATTTTGTGTTTTGCCTCATTTTGTGTTTTGTCTTGTTTCATGTTTTGTTTCGTTTTGTTTCGTTTTTTTCTTTCATGTTTGGTCTCGGTTTGTGTTGTGCATTGTTTCATGTTTTGTTTTGTGTTTTGCCTTTTTCATGTTTTGTTTCGTTTTGTTTTTTGTTTCATGTTTTGTCTTATTTTGTGTTTTGTCTTTTTTCTTATTTTGTCTCGTTTCGTGTTTTGTCTTGTTTCGTGTTTTGTCTCGTTTGGTTGTTTGCTCCATTTTATGTTTCGTTTCGTATTTTGTCCCTTTGGTGTTTTGCCTTGTTTCATTTTGTTTCATTTTGTGTTTTGTCTCCTTTCATGTTTAGTTTCATTTCATGTTTTGTCTCATTTCATGTTTTGTCTCATTTCATGTTTTGTCTCATTTCATGTTTTGTCTCATTTCATGTTTTGCTTCATTTCATTTATGTTTTGTTTCGTGTTTTGTCTAGTTTCAAATTTTGTTTCGTTTCGTGTTTTGTTTAGTTTTGTGTTTTATTTAGTTTTTTGGCTTGTTTTATTTCATGTTTTGTCTTGTTTCATGTTTTGTTTTGTGTTTTGTTTCGATTTTTGTTTCATGATTGGTCTAGTTTTGTGTTTTGTCTTGTTTCATGTTTTGTTTTATTTTGTGCTTTGCCTCGTTTCGTGTTTTGTCTTGTTTGATGCTTTGTTTTGTTTTGCATTTTGTTTCGTTTATTGTTTCATGTTTTGTCTCGGTTTGTGTTTTGTCTTGTTTCATGTTTTGTTCGTTTTTGTTTTGTTTCGTTTTTATTTTTTATTTTGTTTCGTATTTTGTCTAATTTTGTGTTTTGTCTCGTTTCATGTTTTGTCTCGTTTCATTTTTTGTCTCGTTTCATGTTTTGCTTCATTTAATTTTTATTTTTCGTTTCGTGTTTTGTCTCCTTTCGTATATTTTTTCTAGTTTCATGTTTTGTTTCATTTCGTGTTTTGTTTCATGTTTTGTTTCGTGTTTTGTCTTGTTTCGTATTTTGTTTTGTTTCATGTTTTGTTTCATTTCGAATTTTGTCTTGTTTTGTGTTTTGTTTTGATTCATGTGTTGTTTCGTATCATATTTTGTCTCTTTTTATGTTTTACTTCATTTCATTTAAATATTTTGTTTCGTGTTTTATCTCGTTTCGTATTTTGTCTTGTTTCGTGTTTTGTCGTGTTTCGTGTTTTATTTCTTTTCGAGTTTTGTTTCGTTTTTTTGTTGTTTCATGTTTTGTGTTTGTCTTGTTTCATGTTTTGTTTCGTTTTGTGTTTTATTTCGTTAGTGTTTTGTCTTGTTTCACGTTTTATTTCGTTTTTCGTTTCGTTTTTTGTTTCATGTTTTGTTTCGTTTCGTGTTTTGTCTTAATTCGTGTTTGCCTTGTTTAGTTTTTTGTCTCATTTCGTGTTTTGTCTCGTTTCTTGCTTTGTCGCGTTTGTCGCCTTTTGTGTTTTGTCTCGTATTGTGTTTTGTCTAGTTTTGTGTTTTGTCTCGTTTTGTGTTTTAGCTCGTTACGTGTTTTGTCGAGTTTTATGTTTTGTCACGTTTTGTTTCCCGTTGTTTAATTATCTGTAAACATAACTGAATGTAAACATCAGGAATTATTATGATTATTATGCGTCAAGAACGAACAACACACAAATTTGTCACGTATTTCGAAAAATCAATATGGAAACTCATGACGTACAAAAAGATCCAAACTGGTGACGTCATTAGAAAACATAACATGCGAATCGATGATGACGTCATTAGAAACCACAAACGTACACACCGGTGATGTCATAAGAAACAAACAACGTACACATCGGTGACGTATTAGAAATAACAATATACAAATCGGTGACGTATTATAAACAATGATATACAAACCGGTGACGTAATTAGAAAGAACAAAATATACACCCGCGACGTCACTGGAAACAACAAGATACACATCGGTGACGTCATTAGAAGGCATAGGGTTGGATGACTTGTGACTTGGTGATAAATATGATGGTCTAATACAGATAGAAAGATGGTCGTTCATCACAATGAGCATTGTTTATATAGAGATCTTAAGGGAGAAATAGGTCGGAAACACACACACACACACACACACACACACACACACACACACACACACACACACACACACACACACACACACACACACACACACACACACAATACATAACATACACACACATATATATATATATATATTTATATATATATATATGTGTGTGTGTGTGTGTGATGTGTGTGTGTTTGATATTCTTCAAATATCATTGATATTACAGGTGATATAACAATATAATATTATTATTCTTATTTACATTGATATTCTCGGTTATATTTAGATATTCGGACATTGATCTCAGCTGAAACTTCTCTCTTAAAGTGATCCTCTTCTGCCTTTGATGTTTGCCGACACTTATTGATCCAGAACATCAGGGTTTTATCATCGATGGGGATGTGGATAATACTAATGACATCATTATGGCTGTTTAATGAAGACCGGCTGCGTACTCGTGGATAATAATATTTAAGTCTTCCGTGGTCATAGGGCTAGAGGTCATTGAACTGGAGATCATGTATCCCAGGGGAGGGGTTAACTGTTGGTGTCTAGGGGTTATGTGTCTAAGGGGATCTTATGAATAGGTTTCACCGAAGCAGGGGCCGTCTAGGCCTGAGTGAAAACGCAGTTTAAAGCTTACTGCATTAGGGATCTTGAGGTTTGAGGGTCATAGGGCAATATGTCACTGAACTGTGGATACAAAGCGCTATAGGTCAGGTCGTGTCACAAGGTTTGAGTGTGTTTTAAGAGCGGGATTTTTAAAGCTGAAATAGTGCCACGTTGGAGTACGTGGATACATTTACCGAGGATAGATAGCCTTAATGATTTGGTGACCTCAATGTTCTAGGATATGTGTCACTAAGAGCCGAAGAGTTTGAGGGTCACTCGGCTAAGGACCGGATTTTATGAGGTCACATTCTTAACAGAAAAGACTGGGGCTGATGAGTGATTAATTAAGAAAGACAGACTATGACTGACTGACTGACGGACTCACTCACTTATCCATGCCCACTCACTCACTCACTCACTCAAGCAAGCATCGAGTCATTCACTCACTCAATCATCCACCCACCTACCCAAGCACCGATCCCCACCCATCTATCTTCCCAATTGTCGCAGATGATATCGATCGTTATTGATCTGTTCGCTAAAGTTGCCCAATTTTTCTCTGTGAGAACACAATGGATGACGTCATCAAGCTTTAAAAGCTTCCATCACGACAATCGTCCCAAGATTTTGATATTGAATATCAGCATAATAAAACAAATGTTAGCTGACTAAACGCCGATATCTGCTGATATCTGCTGATATCCGTTATATTGGTTACCCCGTCAGCTGATATCACCTGTATCAGCTCATTATATTTTGCTTAACCAATCCGATATAAAGCTGATATAAGGTTCTGATATAAGGTTCTGATATTTGCTGAATGACATTTCATTACAAAGTGTCGACGTTTTCATGTTTTGCACACGATCCAGTCATACAGCGTACACAGCCTAGTCGTACACGATACTCCACCCAGTTATAGGAAGTACGCCAAGCCGTCGATAAGTGTACAACATCCACTAGTACCGCGCACGGAGTCTAAACGTACAACGTACGCGATTCCGTCGTACACTGTACTCCATGCCGTCGTACAGCTTAGTCATTACACTCGTACAGTGTACACCGTCCAGTCACCCATAGTACTTGTAGGCATAGCACCAAATGTAACACACACACACACATATATATATATCATCTATCTGTCTCTTACCCACTATATACCCCATATATTACGTATACTCTGTCTCGTATAGTACCCCAGACAAAATTCGGTTCCTTATAACACTCACACACATATATATATATATATATACACACAGAGAGAATGAATGTGTGTGTGTGTGTGTGTGTGTGTGTGTGATTCTCTAGCTTGTTGTCCTGTTATTCGTTATATTTTGGTCATTCACACTAGAGCTATCTCAGTAAATGCTCTAATATTGATAACAATACTGAGCTACGGTGGCTCCCTCTCTGGGCCTTCTCGCGACCCAGATAATATCGCCATCTAGCGTGAATCGGATACTGCCGTCATTGTTATGTGTCACGAAGCAATCGGAGGATGTTGTTCTAGTCATCCGGCGCGAATTCGACAAAAATTCCACAGCTTCGCCGCGTCATAACTCTACAGTGCCACAGTCCCACAGTCCCGCAACGCCACAAACCCTAGACCCACAACTAAATAACCACCCAATTATATGACCCCACTTAGCCAATATAACCCCTAACCTCATCCCAACGCGACATATCACACGATATATACCACCCCACCCAGAGTACCACGTTATACCACATGACACCACATTAAACCACAGTACACAGCAGTACCACACGCGCCACAGCCTGCCACAGAAAAACTGTCCGCATCGCTGTATGTCGTAGCAAACGGCATACAACGACATACAAACCACCCATACCGGACATACCACATCAGTCCGCCCCACAATTGGTCCATTTTACGTCAGTCCATATTACCTACCCACGATAGTACCGTAACACTGTCTGACTGACGCCATATTCCTACACGTGACAATCACTTATTATCGTTCAAGTTTCGCTTCGTCGTCATCGATAAATAATAAATATACTGATCGATTTTGGGGGGAGGCGTGGTGGGCGTGTGGGAGCCACATTCACGACGAGTACACGTCACAATCGCTGTGAGAAGGTATAAACACGGGAACACATCACCACGGGTAGGTATCAAACACCAGAACGTATCAACGTGAGAAAATATCATCCGTGGAGTATATACTAACACGAGCAATCGTTGTCATGACGACACATCATCACAAAAATATCATTCTGCGGAAACACGTCGCTAAGAAAAAAACGTTATTGGGATAGCATGTCGTCAGGAGAACAAGAAAGACGCCACTACAGGAACACGAGATATATTGCCAATGAGAACATGTTACAATTAGGAACAGAAAATTTGTTATCACGTGTAAACGATGGAATTTTACCGATAAACGATATCGACAACTGAACATTTGGAAATATTTTTAATAATAATAAAAATAATAATAATAATAATAATTATTATTATTATTATTATTATTAGTGGTAGTAGTAGTAGTAGTAATAGTAGTAGTGATAGTAGTAGTATTAGCACGAGAAGGTGTAAATCAAAGAACGTGAAGCTATTCACTATGAGAACATCGTGCCTTAAGAACTCACCATTAAGAACACAAGGTATCCGCACGGGAACACCAGACAAGTCGTTATGAGAACATGAACATTTTGACCACATAAGGATCTGAAAAAGATGATCAACCTCGTGAGTGTGAGGATTAAAAAATTAAAACAAATAATCTTAAGGCTAGAAACGGACATATCAAAGACATGTGACGTCATGTCGTTATTGGGATACGCTGGCCTGATACTGGCCGTAACGCAACTGATACGATTGATATTGGGTACGACTGGTATTGGTTACGATAAATATTGGGTACGTTTAATACTGGGTACGATTAATATTGGGAACGATATACGACCGATAGGAAGCGGCAAACCATGTGAAGATATAGTTGTCATGGCGACATATTGCTTCCGGTTATAAGGATACTCCCGGATATCGTCTGGAGACGCCGGTAGACGCCATGATGGTGTCAGTGGCGACGCCAAGTGACGTCTCCCTCTACTGTTACAGTCGACATCAAGGAGAATATATCCCCATTGTTGGTCAAGGCTTCCCGATGTCGCCATTTTCCGGTGTCGTCACGTGATCATTCGTAGCTCTGTCATGTGAGCTGGCGGCGGTAGGGGAAGCCGCTCGACGAGTCAGTGACGTCATCAGTCTGGTTTCTATTTACCGTATCGAGGCTTTGTCGGCGACGTAGACTGTCTGCCGTGACATCGTCGTATGCGTCACATGAATAGGTTCGGATCCTGGATTTATGGTAACAGATATCCAGGATTTGTGGATACACCCGGCGGAGAAGGTTGCGCGTAACAGCGCTCTAGATGATCCAGACATGAAAGCTTACAGCTGGGCTTAGGCCATTCTGTATATGTGACATTGTTTTGTAATTTGTAATAGTAGTTCAACTTGGATCATTTGATCCTGATTGTTGTAGCCACTGGAGTAATAAAGATATTGTCTTTGTTTAAATTAATGCGTAAGGCACTTACCTATATATCAACATATACCCCTTACTTATATCGCCATATACAACCCTCCTGTATCAATATATATATATATATATATATATATATATATATATATATATATATATATATATAATTTACATGTATCACAAATATTACCCACCTATATTACCATATATATAACCCATCACCTCCACACAACTCAATCCACTCACCTGTACATCAGTATCTGACTCAGTCCACTCACCTGTGCACAAGAATCTGACTCAGTCGACTCACCTGTACATCAGTATCTGACTCAGTCCATTCATCTGTACGTCAGTATCTGACTCAATCGACTTACTCGTTGATCGGTAACTGGCTTACTCCACTCAGGTGTTGATCGGTATCCAGTGTTCATCAGGGAAGCGAGTCTGGAGGACTTCGACATAATTCATTACTTTATTAAAAGTTATTACTTTAGTACAATTTGTTATTTCATTACATTTTATTGCGAGTCATTATTTTGGATAATTAATATAGCAATAATGACAACAAACAGACAAGGATGAATTAATATATACAATTAATTATAGTTAATACCAAAATCGATTACTTATTTACTCACACTTGCGCAATCAAACGTAAAACTTGTCTTAAGAGACCACCTCTGGGGATTACATCGGGTGGTTCTTATACACAGGTGGTTCGTTTAAAAGTGACGGGAAAAGAAATTTTACATTTCGACGTAAATAAAACGTAACAAACGATTATTTTATTCCTTATAAGATGCACTACCGCACTCCAAACAATCAGTGAGCTCCGGTGGCCTAGCGGTTAAGCACTCGGCACTTGATGCCAAGGGTCGCGGGTTCGAACCCCGTAAGAGGTCGAAACTTTTCCAGGGATTAATTTCTCGGCTCACTATATCGTGGGTGGCTGACCACGTTAAATGGCGCTGCCGTCTCCACTGAATTATTTAAAATAAAGGGGGACGTTAAAGACCCCCTGAGGACGTAAAACACTCTGGCAGTGACCACCCTCAGGGTATTTCGGCTCCATATTTCCGTACTGTTCCCCTGTGAGTGGCGGGGGAGGAAGTTCTCAACCACTCGAACATAGAGGCTGTGCTGATTAAGTGACAGCCTGGGGATTCTCCCCGAACAACAAAACCTCGAAACTATTCTAGCCACCAGCTATCATATTTCCATTAAAATGATCCCAAAATCCTTAATTTCCGAACTTTCATGAGCCATTGCTAGTGTGTACTACACTCGCTAGCGGGTTATTATGTGACGTCATCTTTGACAAACATCACCATGTGGCACAGCTTGTTTACGAGCGTTCTGACCAGTTGATAGACAAAATGTCAGATTCCGACGAAAGTTTTGACATTCTCGGGGATATCAAGCCCTACAGTTTTGAACCACCCGCGAAACTGCAGATGTGGACCTAGAGCAGCCGCCTGTGCCGCCGACACCCGGCCCCGCGGGGTCCACAACAAGAGTTGGATTGGTGTGTATTTGTTTGTGTTGGTATAAGCTTAATTGATAAGTCAACACACTGGGATTGAATCAAGTATTTCCCTCTTCCTATCGCATAACTTCATTTAAAATAAAGTGATATTCGTCTGTACACTGGAGCCCGATGGGTGTAGGGGGGCTCTCCCACATTATGGGCCTATACTAGTCTATACAGGGATGTGCCGCCCTCGGTGTGTCTTTTGGGGGTCACTTTCGGGGGTTGTTGTTGTTTCGGGGACGGGTTTTGACGGTACTTCCACGTCGGATATATCTGTTGGTACTTGATGTAAGTTTCTTGGCACATTTGTATGCGACACAATACACCACTTTATATATGGAACACGTAACACGGGTTAAACAAACCCACGTGGAGTGTTTGGGGGAGGGGTCTTTGTTTGGCAAAGATGACGTCACACTCCGAAGACTCATGATTAAAGTTTCGGCCATGTGAGATGCCACTGTAACTTTATTTACCGGTAAGAATAAAAGGGACCAAGAAATTTGGGAAACCCTTTTCTGTGACGAGGGAAGAAGATCTCGACTATTGTAATTAATGATATCCGCCAGGTAGGGGTTATATCAGTTATTGTCTTCTCCGTGTCAATGGATGAGCTTCTCGTATCCGATGCCCGCATCTGTAACATCGACAATCACGCGACGTACGTCGATGACGTAGTACAGGTGGCGTCTTTTCACCGATCTGTTATCCCAACATTTATCGATTGTTGTTTAAAACTTTTTAATCCGAAAATAAATCTCGGTAAGCGTTCGTTAAAAGGCGGAAAAATATGTCGGAGTTAGTATGACGGATGACGACGGGATGAGTGACAGAGATAAGATAGTCGAAGAGGGATCCTCATACTGTTGATGTAATAAAGGGGGGGGGGGATTGTGGTAGGAAATATTTCGAGAAAAGATGAAAGTAAAATTACCCCAAACCGTTTGTTGAAATAAATATAATTTTCGTTTAATAATAATAAATAAATAAATAAATAAATAAATAAATAAATAAATAAATAAATAAATAAATAAATAAATAAATAACAACAACAACAACAGCAACAATGACCTTAACAACAACAATAACAACAGCAACAACAATATATATTTAGTAAGCCGCCCTTACTAGTAGGAGTATATAAACGCAATTAGAAAAGCTATAAAAACACTTGTATTATTTACCTACAGAATGATCTGCGACAGGTGAGTGAGTGTTTGGAATAGATGTAAACTTTTAAAGAGACGACTCACCTCACATCTCCGCCGACAACCTTTTCTACAAAGTGTGGCTCGCTAAAACAAAACATACGCTCGGCATATGACTCGAGCCGAGACACAAACACCTGTAATACCAACTTGGATGGAATTTCTCAGTTCTGGGAACGATTTTCTAATAGGTACCACTTCACGCGGACATCGAGGCGTGACGCATTGATAGATTTCTAATTCCTCGTTAGCAACATCTTGAAATGGATGCGCTGTTTCGCCGACAGGCAAATGTAGGTTTTGAAGAATTAGGGTGACGTATTCGTGGCTTGGAGTATTCGGTGATTGATGTTATAATCAGATATGACGCATAACAGGTAGATACAATAGTCTATATGTGAGCTGTAACAAAGGTATGGATCACTGTAATTAGTTCTTCTTGTGTCAAGAATGCTTTGACACAGCCGACGTCGTGTTTAAGGTGGTAGGAGACAGCTCAGCCTACTGATGTGACGTCATTCATACATCTCAAAACATCTGTCAAAGATGACCCCCACATTTTGTGTGGACATATCTATGACGGGTGATAAATAATTCAATTGTTTGAAGCTGACATTTTAAAGTACATTGGTAAGTACTAATTAACTATTTTTTGTTCCAAGACAA
>JAODUP010000302.1:485000-532500 GCA_025642065.1 Paralvinella palmiformis
ACCACGCTCATTACGATCCGGACGATGACATTGATGAGTGAATCCCGAAGAACGGTTTGAGGGGGAGTTAATTACTCCACACCTAGCAGACTGTTACTACGATATTCTGGATGTTAATCAGGTAAATATTGTTATCAGCAAATACTGATTATTGACGATAAGAAAGCCATCATATCAGCTCAGAGTAAACCTGATATGTTTGGTTTACGGATAAACGGCCCGTTGTTTACACAGTAGAACCTATCCTCACCGACTACCCCTCTGAAGATACCACCCGCCTCGGAGGTCACCCTCCATAAGAGATCACCAGCCTTTAAGCACCACACCGCATCCCTTATTCGTATATAGAAAGCAATAACCTGCCCTACCAGACTCCCTCTCTATAAGAACCAATCGACCTGGTGATCACGGTCGGTGGTAGTATAATTCAGATTCCCATATATTTATATTTAGGAAACTTACCACATTAACATTAACATATAGGTTATTGTTCCGTTTTGAAGGTTTCCCGATATGCACAGCGACTACTAATCACCTGTATGACGTCACAACGATCAAAGGTCACCTCGGAAAGTAGAGATCGCCGACCACGTCACGGACGGCACGCAAGCGCAACGGGGCCAATAGGTGCCGATGACGTATTCAAGATGGCGGCCCAGTCCGCCCGGGGAGGAAGTTGTGACCGGAGACAATAGCCCATTCCCCCGTCGATCGCTCCAGTCGATCGCGACCTATTCACGGCGCATGCGCGCTCGTCGCCGCGAGAGGGCCGTGCGTGTAACGCGATCGTGCGAATGGTGTGACGTCATTGCCAGTGACGCGTTCTAAGTGGGTTAAACTAATGCGATAAAGAGAGCGAGAGAGCCGCCCAGGTATGGCGATCACGTGCCGGGCTCAACCACCTGGCACGCCACCAGGCGGTCGTAACGCGAACTGAAAGCGTACGATAGAAATGGCCACAAATCCGGGGCTAAGAAAGGGAGGGAAAAGGATATAAAACTAAAAAAAGGAAAGGAAAAAGAAAGAACAAGGAAAATTTGTTACAAAAAATATAATATTTATGCCGCGTCTTAATAAACATAACATATATAATGTTATATTTGTGACGCATCGAGTTATGTTTACAAATTACCAGTTTGTTATTGTAAACATATACCGGCATATATTTCAAATATAATCCTCCAACAATATGTGTCATGTTTTATATATATATATATATATATATATATGGCGGCCGGCATAAAGCCGATATGAGATAATATTAGCTATTTATCGCCCACGATCACGTGCTTATAATGCCGTTCGAGCGTGTACGAGTGCCGTTAGCTGGCGGCCATTTAACATCGATAGTATACGAACTGAGCACGTGACCAAGGTTACGGCTTACCTGAGTCACGTGCTCAGTCGGTGGCCAATCGGCGAGCGGCTGACGGTTGCGACATACGGCGACGACGTCATCCGATCGACGGCGACGATGTAGTCACGTGGTCTACTCACGCGACTCACTACTCACATAATTTACCAATATAGCTCACCTCCGCGTACGTCGTTCAGACTGTTCTACTGAAACTCGCAACTCTATCGCACTCACGTGACCTATGTCTACTCAAATATTTGTCCGTTTCAATGGGGGTCAGGGGTTCGAAACCGATTCGTACCTGTATTTGCTGGGAGTCGCCCATCAGTCATATGTTCTATGTGGGATCATCTCCGAGGCTAAACAAAACACTCACTGACTCACTCACTGACTCATTCACCGACTGAATAAAATATTTAAGTCGATTCACATATAAATAGTAAACTCAAATTTTCTACATGTACACCACCCAACTCAGATAAAGTCGACATATAGTGTACTCAACAACAGTATCTACTCCGTATCCAGAGACTCGGTACTCACCGACCAACCTACTCACCGACCCACCTACTCACCGACCCACCTTCTGACCCACCCAATTCGGTTGAGAATATAACTCGATAGACGCCCGATTAACGGCTGTATAGGAGTCTATCACGTGACTTGAAGCGTGGTCACGTGCGTGGATGGGGAGACACCTAGCGGACGACGACTAACGGACGAACTAATGACGTCGACGAACTGAGACGTTTGTATTTGTTATAAGACCATCACGTGACTAGCGTCATCAAATATGTCTGCTACTCGTCGTATATCATGTGACATTGTTGTTAATCCGTTGTCGGCATTGGAAACCGCCCCCCCCCCCTAACTTCGACTAGGCCTCAATCCCCCCTCGCCCCGCCACTATATTATATACACCCATAGCCGCTCGCCCACGACCACACAGGTACCGCCTCAGTCTATAAGATGACGACCGCACAAGAATTGTGATAATCTGTAATGACCACTTGGACGATAACAATCGCTGAACATCAGATGGACGCGCGCAAATCTCCCCAACCGCACATACCGCTTCCCCCACCCCACCCCCACGATCACATGGGTACTAACGACATCCAGGTACCGCACAGATAAGTCTAAATATCTTACGACCGCATTACGTACTATAAAAAACCTTCCACGACCGCATAGGTAACAACATACAAGCAGGCGACCACATCATTGACAAAACCACCTCCCTCACGACCACATAATATATACATAATTCCGGCCGTTGTATTTCCCGAACCACCACATAGAGGAAGGGGGGGGGGGAGTGGATGCCGCCTCCCAACATCACCGCGACCGCTTAGACGCTTCACGTTCCTAACACGACCACATAGACAACAACACCGTCAGACGACCCTATAAACCTCCCCCCACATTGTAGAAAAGAAGGCCCCCCCATAACCACCACTCAACCCACTCACAAAGGATAGCCAAACCAAACCCCCCCCCCCGATCCGCCCTTCTCCTGCCACCAATAGAAACCCCCCCCCGGTCGGCCCCTCAGTCCTGAGCCACAAACAGATGAAATTACGCACGAAACGCGGAACCGGCGTCAATATAACACACACACACACACACACACACACTGTACGTGCTCCGTGTGTGTGTGTGTGTGTGTGTGCGTGTGTGACGTCGTCAGAGAGAGAGAGAGAGAGACGGCGCCGATCTGTTAAATGTTCTCTACGCCCTCCTCCCCGCCGCTCCTCCCCCTCTTCGCCATTAGCCCGTCACCGTTTTTCACGGGGAGACATGGCCGGTGAGTTACGAGGGTGGGCTCGACGACGAAAATCTCTCGCCAACAAAACCGAGCCGCGCCGCGCGCCCAAACGCGGCCGGACGGCGCGGGCCAGCGCCTCCGTCACGCGGCCACGCGCGGACTCGGGTAGTGGGGGGAGGTCCGGGACATTGGGGGGAACCGTGGGGGCGAGGGGGGAGAGCGGTGTAATGTTTCCTGGATAAGGGCGGCCGAGTGCGGGCAGAGGGAGGAGCGGTTGGCGCGGGGGGAGGCTGTTTTGGCCGCCGTCCAAAAATCAATGACGCATTTTCGCCGATTCGGAGACGGCCCCCAAACACGACGACGCCAATATTACCGTCGACGGCCGCTCGTCGACGGTCAATCGACGCTCGTTAACGTCGACGTCGACGCCGCACTATCGACGATACTCTCACCGACGGCCGCGCCGCGCCGCTATCCATCGCCCACGTGATCGTAAATTAGATAAAATGGCGGTGCGGGCCGGAAATAGATCTCCTCTCGGCTATGGCCGTCTGTGTGTATGTGTTCGTGTGTGTATGTGTTCGTGTGTGTGTGCGCGCGCGGGGACGAAGCGGTCGAGCTTCGGTAAAATGGTCGCCATTTTTTCCATTTTTCTTTTCCTGTTTTTTCCGTTCCGTTTTTTTTATTTCTATTTTTTCCTATTTTTTTGTTCGCCGACGATCGACGAAAATAAATCGGCCGCCGCCAGGCGCCGTTTAAACTTTGTCCCCGATATCTCGCCGAAGAGCTGACGCGCATGTTCCGACATCGGGTGCGCGCGCGGACGCGAACTCGGCGTGTCAGCTGTTCGGGCCGGTACCGTTATATATCAGTTCCGGCTATCGTAATAACGTATCGATTATTTCGTCGTCCGGGAATCTTTAATTAATCGGCTCGTACGATATCGGCAAGCGTCGTGCGTCAACAAGATGGCCGCCGAACGGGCGCGGGGCGACCGATCGACGGCCATTGTATCTGCGCTTCCGGTCGGTTCGGCGAGTGTTTTCGCGAGATGGCGGCGCGCCGACCGACCGAAATCCGTTTACGCCGAGATAATCACGTGACCCGTATCGCGTTACGCCGACTACCGTCGATATTAAATTGGCCGGTCACGTGGTCTCGGACGGCTAAGACGCTCGCAGTTCGTTTCCCCTTTATCGCTCATATTTATCGCATCTCGGCGCCAGTCGCGGCGCCCCCTGGCGATCGTATTGCTTTCCGCCCGCCGTTAATACGATTTCGCTCCAGTGGGAATCGAACCAAGATGAACCTGCCGCCATTACTGGAAACACGTGACTCTATAACGATTTTCCTCTGGAAATCGACGGCGACGAAAATAACGGAACTTCGACAGAGAAATATGTGTATAATATTGTTTATTCTGTATTCTTCCGTATTATATTAGTTGTTTATATATATATATATATATATATATAATCAATATTGATATATTCCACATACGTGCGCGCGCGCGCGTATGTGTATCAATATATATATATATATATATATATATATAATTGATCGTCGACTAGTTCCTGTTCAAACGTCACATTGACGGACAAGAACTTCCGTTGGTATCTTTCTCCGGTGATGACGTCAAGCAGGTTTTTGTCGCCATAGGGCAGCGACGTTAATTATCCATCTTCCACACGAACGTGTTACATTGTCCCCGTCCACCCTACGGCAGGTGGCGTATTGCGGACGAAAATAACGAAATGGCGGACGATGACGTCAAGGCCCCCAACAGCACATACCACTTTGTACACGTTTAGTTATTATCACATATATATATATATATATATATATATATATGTTATCAGTAACGATATTTTACAAAAAATTATCTCGTTTTTATATTGTTTATAATACTGTCTTGTTGACGATAAACCGTAGTGATGCGCGACACACATACACACACACACACACACACACGGGGGAGGGGGGCGTGCGCACGGTCGCGCTCTTGTGTGCATGCATACGCAGACGGATTGCATACAATACAATAGATCTATATATATATATATATATATATATATAGGCGTACATGAGTTAGTGTTCGGGGCTCATTTATGTGTGTATATTTTTGTTAATCACATACGTCATCCTATATATATATATATATATATATATATCATAGTAATTATGACGTATATGTAAGGGTCACGTGATATCCGGCCTCTGTTATTCCGGTGCCGATCAATGTTATCGTACGGATGTCACGTGGTTGGCCCGATGGTTGCCGATATTCACGTCACGTGGTTCGAGTTTCCCGACGGAGACAAGCCGATTGTATCGGAGTTAGTCCACTTCCTTCTCTTCGATATCTCGTTGCCAACGGTCCGTCTGTCTGTCCATCCGTATGTTCCTCTGGCTGTGTATGTCCGTCCATCCGTCTGTCTGTCTATATGTCTGTCTCTGTCTGTATGTTTGTCTGTCCGTCCGCCCGTCTGTCTATCCGTCTGTCTGTATGTACACTACACGATACAACCCAATACGGAAGACGAACTGTGATGATCAAAGGAATAAAATATCACGTGATTTCCCTTATCCTGACCAAAGAAGTAATTTTCTATGACGTCATCATCACACAGCGAGGCGATAATATATCAAGCAACGGCGTATCGTGTGTGCCGGAAGTATGACGACAGAACATGGGTTGTATTTAGCTAGTATACGACAGATCTGACATCGTACCGATCGATGCTTGGTTACGTCACTAAGTACAGGTCACGTGCGACTTCTAACAGAGTGTCTATATAGTCGTATTACGTACGTCATCTAGCAATTTTAGTATTAACGTAATCATTAATGGCGTCTTGTATATTGCTGTTATAGTAACTAAATAAGACGACGACGACGACAACAACAATAACAACAATAACAACACCAACAACAACAATAACAAGACTGACGAAGACAATGACAACAACAACACAGACGACGACGACAACAACAACAACAATAACAACACCTACCACTACGACGACGATAACAACAACAATAACAACCCCGACCACGACGACGACGACGACGACTACAACAACACTAACAACACGGCCCACAACGACGACGACGATAACAACAACAATAACAACACCGACCACGACGATGACCACAACAACAATAACAACACTGACGACGACAATAATAACAACAATAACAACACCGACGACGACGATGACCACAACAACAATAACAACACCGACGACGACGATAATAACAACAATAACAACACCGACGACGACGACCATAACAACAACAATAACAACACGGCCAACAACGACGACGACGATAACAACAACAATAATAACACCGACAACGACGATGACCACAACAACAATAACAACACCGACGACGACGATAATAACAACAATAACAACACCGACGACGACGACCATAACAACAACAATAACAACACGGCCAACAACGACGACGACGATAACAACAACAATAATAACACCGACAACGACGACGACTATAACAACAATAACAACACGGCCCACAACGACGACGACGATAACAACAACAATAATAACACCGACCACGACCACAACAACAATAACAACACGGCCCAAGACGACGACGACGATAACAACAACAATAACAACACCGACCACGACGACGATAACAACATCAATAACAACACGGCCCACGACTACGACAATAACAACAACAATAACAACACCGACCACGAGGACGACGATAACAACAACAATAACAACACGGCCCACGACGACGACAATAACAATAACAACACCGACCACGAGGACTACGATAACAACAACAGTAACAACACCGACGACGACTACGACGACGACGATAACAACAACAATAACAACACGGCCAACAACGACGACGACGATAACAACAACAATAAAACACGGCCCACGACGACGACAATAACAATAACAACACGACCACGAAGACGACTACTACAACAATAACAACACGGCCCACGACGACGACGACTACAACAACAATAACAACACGGCCCACGACGACGACGATAACAAAACAATAACAACACCGACCACGAAGACGACTACTACAACAATAACAACACAGACCACGACGACGACGACTACAACAACAATAACAACACGGCCCACGACGACGACGATAACAACAACAACAACAACACCGACCACGATGACGATGACGACGACCACAACAACAATAACAACACGGCCCACGACGACGACGACGATAACAACTACAATAACAACACGGCCCACGACGACGACGACGATAACAACAACAATAACAACACCGACGACGACTATAACAACAACAGCAACAATAATAACAATAAAAACACCGACGACGACAACAACAACAACAACAATAACATCACCGACCACGATGATTACAACAACAACAGTAACAACACCGACGACGGCGACGATAACAATAACAATAACAATACCTACGAAGACGACGACAACACAACAACAGTAACAACACCGAGCACGACGACGACAACAACAATAACAACACGGAAAACGATGACGATGACAACGAACGACGACGAAAACACCACGATATAACTATTATCATTGTGACAACGAACATCAAAGAACAATAACATCAATGACGACGACGATGATGATAACAACAACGACAATAACAACGATAATAACAACAATTACCAATATGGCTATATTTATGACGATAACAACAAAATGACAATGATGATGCCGATGACACAAAAAACAGCAACAAATATGATGATCTCGACACTGACGACGACGACAACTACGACGACGACGACTACGACGACGACGACGATGACGACGACGACTAGACGACGACGACGACGACAATGAATACGACGGCGACGACTACGACATAAAAAATTACGGCAACTAAAAACTTTAAAACGACGACAACAATAACAACAACGACAATAACAACAAATACAATAAATAATAACAACATCCGGGACTAGGAGCAATACTTCCGCTGACAAACCGATAAATCTACCAGGTCTGAGGCGATAAGCAATAAGATAGAAGTCACGTGAGCGTCGGGCTAGCGCCATCTTAAACGACTCGCGCTGAGTAAGTTCGTTGCCATGGGAACCAGACCAATCAATATGACCGATAATTACTCCGTATTTCGGGTCGGCGCACGCAACACTTCCGGTAGGCAGCCCGTTCGATAATAAGCGACGACGTTTCAGCGAAAAGCACGCATGCGTCGTGCCCTCGGCGACGTCGCAGAACGGACCGCTTCCGGTTCCGCCGTATCCGTCCGTTCGTGATGCATTAGTCACGTGGTGGTCGCCGTGAGACCGGTCGGCGAGAAGATTGCACGTGATCCAATCTGCGGGGAACACGTGCTAGGGAATTGCTAAGCCTATCGCCGCTTATCTGCTGACCCCACAGACCGGAAGCGACTCGGGCCGGAAATTAATACTGAAGTCACGTCGAAGTTACGATAATATTGTCTTTCGGTTCGTCTCCGAACTGCCGTATTGATAACGGCAAAATTCGACGTAAGCGGAACCGGAAGGGAACGACTCGAAACGTTATTGAGATAATTGTTGCGTAATTATAATTATATTTAACAAGATGGCGCTGGTCACGTGGCTAATGGCCGACTGAAAGACGTTTGTTTTCCGACGACGACGAAATAATATTATATTAACACGTGGTCAAACATTTCATTTAGGATGCCGGGAAATCACGTGACAACGTCATCTAATATACTCGTGGCTATCGTGAGTTTGTTACTGTATCATATTTATGAATTTACTAGTCAGTTGAGTGTATTAGCTATATGAGTGTATTATGAGTTGTTCGATATTAGTGTATTATGTACTGTATGAGTATATTAGCCGTATCTGTCTATTGTGAGTTGTATGGGGTATTAGCATTGCGAGTATATTATAAGTTGTATGAGTGTATTAGCCACGTGAATACCTTATGAAATGTATATGTGTATTAGTCATACGGATATATTCCGAGTTGCAAGAGCGCATTAGCCAAATTATAATTGTATTAGCCACAAATTTCTTTAACAGTATATGCCTATTTCATTACTATTTGTATTTTTCTGCTTGTAAGACGAGTGTATTTGTCACGTGTTAATGCTCTTGCCACGTGTTGGTGAATTAGCTAAATGCGTGTATTAACAACGTCTAGTTTTGAGTATATCGGCCGATTTACGATCCCATTATACCGAACAGTACCTATATGTTTACATGTACACAAGCTGTCAAATGTACACAAACCGAAGTGGAGGCGTGTACAGATACACGCACCAACACGTGTACACAAACAGGTCAAACCCAAACCTCGATCTTTTTTATACGAAATGCACTCCGTGTACTCGTAAACTTCAGGTACGTTGTATACTCCAATATCTTTGTACTCCGTATTTGCCGTACTTGGATCTATTGTTTATCATACTCCGTGTACTCCAATATACTCTTTGTACCCCGTATATTAAATGTCGACTCCGCGCACCTCATTTACTCCGTGTAATCAGGTATTGTGTACTGATACGGCCCCTATCTTCCGTGTACTTCACATATTCCGGTACTCCGGGAAGACGAACAGCAATATTTTGTCGTGGATTTTTCAAAATCTTACCGACTCACTGACTCATTCACTCACTCACTTACCCACTCACTCACTCACCCAGAACTACACTAACGAGCCATACAGATTAGGAAGCCACTCATTTCAGAGGTGAACTTTTAGACCGGAAGTCGCAATGTTTTGTGCGGATATCGTTGCCTATAGATGGCGCCATTAATCGTGATAAATCACTTCCGGTTCCGTTCTAGTTACGCCCATTTTGTATCTAGGCTGCCTGACGTCAACTGTCTTATATGCATCTTTAGGTGGGAGGACTGTTACAGTGCAGCTGTCGGAAGACACAGCTGTCACAAGACACTGTTGTCTAAGTGGCGGTCATATAGCACAGCTGTCAAAAGACACAACCATCATGGAACAAGGCATCCGGCTGTTATGTGACATCGGTGACAAGACGTGGAATACAACTGTCACCTAGCATACCTGTTCCGTGAATAATTTACATACGACCCAGAAAATAGGATACAGCTGTCACACGACACAGCTGTTACTGGATACTTAGGAGAAAGTTGAGACAGCTGTCGTTATCAGATTTAGAAACAATACACATTCGAATACAGTCGTCAATGGGATATTGTATACGATGTTACCGAATACACATCTGATACACACAAGAAGTGTACACATCGAATACACACAACGCCGGCAGATAATCAGTACACACGTCAAATACACACATTTGGTACACGTAATAAATACACACAACAACTGCGAAAAACAAATACAAATACCAAGTACACGCCTAGAATAGATACGTACACAACTGGTACACACCAGGCATAACGTAGTACGGCCGAAATGATAGAGGGCGGTACCTGGCATATAACTATAGTATTATGGGTTCGAATCTGACTACTGAGGTCAATTTTATTACGTCAACCTCCATGATTCAGTCCACTTAGCCGTAGAGTGTTGTTGTTGTTGTTGTTGTCTTAGTCGTCGTCGTCATTATAGTTGTTACGATGCTGCTAGTGTTGCAGTAGTTGTAGTTGTTGTTATTGTCCTCGCTGTAGTTCATACGTTCGATGCTGTGCAACACTACGCTGTCACGTGACAACATATCTCCACAGCATCAATTTGATAACGGACTTACAGCTTAATACGTCATCAAAACCGGAAATGATGTCCCTTGTATGATCGGCTTACTACTCACAAACCGGAAACCAGCAAAATGGCGAACAGTCACGTGACTAAGTGCGGACTTTTGGAAACATGACTGACCACTTCCGGCGAAAATATCTTCGTGAGAGGGAACGGGCGACCAACATATATATATATATATATATATATATATGTGTGTGTGTGTGTATGTGTTCGTTCGTGCGTACGCATAAATAGTATGACATTAAATATAATACTTTTACAATAACAAGTAAATTATCCAGGTATTTTACTGCCCATGTCACATATTATCCACGTATTATCCACGTATTATTCAGGTATTGACCATCAATAATGTCAGTAGATCAGAGCGCATGCGCTACTGAATTGAGCAAACACAGACACACGTTCACTCACATAAGCACACACGCACGCACGCACGCACGCACCCTAAAGTTCGCATACACCACACAATCGTCGCAACAAAAAGTGTTCACGCTAACACATTGAGCACAACATACCACACAATATTAAACATCAGCCCGACTCCCCCCCCCGCCGCTGCACGCCAACACCATACCATAAGCGGCCCACATAGACATCTCAAATCTTAGACTGGTATCGATCCGGAGAATATTGATCCAGGTATTGATCCAGAGAGAGGGACAGAGAGCGGGGCGGGGGGGGGGGGTTGGATGAAGGGAGGTATGCGCCAGCCAGCCAGGAGTAGTGTCCGGCAGGAAGCCCATTCCTGGATACAAAATCTCCCACAATACAATCAAAACACGAACGATCGATGGAGGCGAGTGAACGCGAGGCCACGCACACTCGCTCGTATCCGGAATACGCGGAGAGCGCCGTCTGGCTGCTGATGGCTTATCGTCCCGTGCCGTGCCCGGATTGATCCAGGTTTGTCTTGATCGATTACTCACTGGGAGAACACTGGGTATGGGCAGGGCGTCTTCTGTAATGGCGGCATTTCCGGTTATATAACAACTGGTCCATGGTTCTAATGGTCCATGGTTCTAATGGTCCATGGTTCTAATGATTTGTGGTTCTACTGTTCTCTGGTTCAAAACGTCTGCGGTTCTAATGGTCCATGGTTCTAATGGTCTAGATTTCTAATGGTCCATGATTTAATGGTCCATAGTTCTGATGGTCTACGATTATAATGGTACGCACACGCACGCACACACACACACACACACACACACATATAATATATATATATATATATATATATATAATGATAATAGAGCGATTATTTTGGCCCAATCTATGACCATTATAATCCATAGTTAGAATGGTCTGTCGTTATAATGGTCCAATTTGTCATTATAATGGTCTATTGCTATAATGGTCTGCTGTTCTAATGGTCTATCGTTAAAACCATCTATCGTTAAAATGGTCTGTTGTTATTATAGTTTTTGGATGTAATTTGTTAAAATGTTTATAATGGTCCATGTTTATAATGGTCCACGTTTATAATGGTCCACGTTTATAATGGTCTACGGTTTTACGGTAATAAATTGGCTATGGTTATAATGGTTTATGGTAGTAACATGTCTTTGGTTATAATGGTTTATGGTAACAACATTCATATAGTTATGATGATTTATGGTGATGATGATGATGATGATGATGATTGATGTTTTACGGCCACTTCTGTGCACAAGGTAGGCGAAGTCAAAGACGAAACAACCTTCAGATATGCCAACGCCGAGATTTGAACACGAGTGGTAGCGATCTGTGGTCGAACACGCTACCGCTAGACCACGGAGGCGCCCTGGTGATTTATGGTAAAACGTGTCGCTGTTTATAATGGTTTATGATACTAATTTTTCTTTGAATATAATGGTTTATGGTTATAATGGCGAATGTATATGTGGTCTAGGTTAATAAATTGGCTCGTGTTGTTGATGGTGTGTTCATACTGGACTGCTTTAATAATGATTAATTTGTGTTACTCTATATCAACAACGGAACACGTTCATAATGGGCTAACATGATAATAGTATATACTGACATACATTCTATAAGTGGTTGGATGTATAATGGATTAGTTCATAGTAGCATTCGTTCATAAACGGGTCGTATCCATAATATCTGACATTCACAACGGGTTATGATCGTAATGGTCTGTGTTAATGCTTGTCTATTTTCGTAATGGTCTGTGTTTATGCTTGCCTATTTCCGTAGCGGTCTGTGTTCATGCTGGCCTACTTCCGTAATGCTCCATGTTCATGCTGGCCTATTTTCATAATGGACTGTGTTTATGCGGGCCTATTTCCGTATTGGTCTCTGTTTACGATGGTCTATTTCCGTAATGGTCTGTGTTTATGATAGCCTATTTCCGTAATGGTCTGTGTTTAAGCTGGCCTATGTTCATAATGGTCTGTGTTTATGCTGGTCTACTTTCGTAATGGACTGTGTTTATGCTGGGTTTTTTCCGTAATGGTCTGTGTTTATGGTGGTCTACTTTCGTAATGGACTGTGTTTATGCTGGTCTATTTTCGTACTGGTCTTTATGGTGGTCTACTTTCGTAATGGTCTGTGTATATGCTGGCCGACTTTTGTACTGGTCTGTATTTAGGCTGGCCTATTTTCATAATGGCCTGCGTTTATGGTGGTCTAGGTTCACAAACGGCTGTGTTCATAATGGGAGAACTTTGATGAGTTAACCAAATGAGGCGTTTCTCTGTTCCGGTAATCAGACAATTAATTAGCGCGAAAACCAATTAACACCGACATAACAAAATGTGGGGCTTCACGGCTGAGATGTGACGTCATCACGTAGAGACGTCACTGTCAACAAATTGAAGTGATAACAGGATATTTATTATGATCAATAAACAACTAAAAATATTGCGAACACAAAATAGGGCATATTTATGTTTCTGTCGTAAATATTGATTGTGATATATAACTCGATCATCACATGCCTCGATCACCGCGTACCTCGATCATCACATGCCTCGATCATCACATGCCTCGATCATCACGTACCTCGATCATCACATTCACAGATCACAGCGTACTTCGATCACCACGTACCTCGATCATCACATGCCTCGATCATCACGTACCTCGATCATCAAGTACCTCGATCATCACGTACCTCGATCATCACATGCCTCGATCATCACATGCCTCGATCATCACGTACCTCGATCATCACATGCCTCGATCATCACATGCCTCGATCATCACGTACCTCGATCATCACATGCCTCGATCATCACATGCCTAGATCATCACGTACCTCGATCATCACATGCCTCGATCATCACATGCCTCGATCATCGCGTACCTCGATCATCACATGCACCGATCATCACATGACTCGATCATCAGATACCTGAGACGTCAAATAGCTAGGTTATCAGATTCCTCTCTTGTCGCATAACCTTAATCGTCGTGTACCGCATTCATCAGGTGTCTCAACCATCACACATCTAGTAATCGTGTACCTCAATCGTCATGTAACTCAGAACGATCGCATAAATAAATGATCCCATACTTCAATCATTATATACCTCAGTCATCGCATACCTCAGTCATCGCATACCTCAGTTACCACATACTTCAATCAGTATATACCTCAATCATAGCATACCTCAGTCATCACATACCTCAGTTACCACATAGTTCAATCATTCTTTACCTCAATGATCACATAAACCAATCATCAAATACCTCATTCGCCAAATACGGCCTACCTCAATCGTCATATACACCAGTGTTTTCTTAGCGCAGTCTACATATGCCTATCATCACATACCTCAATCGTCAGATGCCTGAGTCATGATTATACCTCGGTCACCTCATACCTCACTCATCACCTATCTCAGTCATTTCTCACTTCAGTCATCATCTCTCACTCGTTAGAAACCTCACCGATTACCTTATCCTAGTCATTGCCTACCCACCTCAGTCATCGCATGCCTCATTCATCACCAATCTCAATTATTATCCACTTCAACGATATACTCAGATTGAAATATAATTAGTGACAACAGTTTGTTACTTTCAGCGACGCGTGGTTGGAAGTTCATTAAGTACAGTTCAGATGCTTGTTAGTGTGCAGTTGATAGATCGATAAACAGATAAATCAGTGGAAAAGAGATAAGGGCAGGGGTGTAGATGGCGCCTACTTATTTGTCTCTACTGCGCCAAGCTCGTTGTCACAGATGGCCACCTCGTATGACAGTAGCCGGACATGTTCCGTGTACATCCAATCGTTCCCAGACACCTTCTCAACCCAACGTCCCTCATCAACCACAATGTCTAGAGTTCCTCATCAGCCACACTGAGTTCACGTCCCTTATCAGGTTCAGCACCTGAGATTCTCATCAAGGGCAGCATCTCCAGAGTCTTACTGATAAATCGTCTTATATTGTATGTACCTCTTATGCATATCTTTGTTTGTGCACGTCTTCTAGCGTCATGAGGTCAAGGATGTAGGGACCTCCTGTGGGCCCGGAGAATCCTATTTATGTAGGCATCGCGGGGTCGAGCTTTGTTTGTATAGTCGTATGTGCGGTGAAAAGTTTCGTTCTGAGGCCTCGCACTGGGCCGGTTCCCCGCCCTACCCGCAGTCTCATAGGGAGGGATGGCCCCGTCGGGGTCACGTCACTAAAGAGGTGAACGGCGTATTTATTGTTTGATTTTGGTTTAGAAAAGGAAGCCATTTTGTAGGATAAATCCTTCGTCGAGTCAACGGTTAGTAGGATTAGATTGACCTATCTGTGGTTGTCGTTGTCACTGAAGGTCAAACGTGACGATTATATAGCGGTATGTTCAAGGTCATCCTGGATTCAAAGTTATAACTTCATGGGTGATAATAGGCGATGGATTGAGACGGTCGTTATAACGGATTATCGGACAACACAACCCCCCCCCCCCAATGTGGGATGTTCGTATTTGAATTTTTGGCGAATTAATGTAGGCGACCGCTGAGATGGGGGAGTGTTATCGGGGGGCGGGTAAGGGGGGGGGGTGACACAGGAGGGGAGGTGGGCAGGACACAACCTCTGTACTATTTATCTTCAAATAAAAGTTCTGAGACATCCTCGCTCCGATATGTTTTGAGAAGTAGGCTCATGCATCCGTACGACACTAATACACACACACACACACGCGCGCGCGCGCACGGTTGTTAGTATGAAATATTTTACATGTGTATGTCTTTTAGCATATGCGTGCGTGTGTGTGTGCGTGCGTGATTTCCCCTGATACCGAATATATGCATGCATGAATATATTAGTATGAACATTAATATGCAGCATGTGTATTCTACACATGAACAGACAGGCAGACAGACATGCAGACAGACAGGCCGACAGACAGACACCCACGCACACACACACTGAGGCCAATAGCCATAAAATTGATAACTATTTCATGCAAACAATCATATTTATATCGGCAACAAACATCAAACATCATTCTGGATACTGATCTCTATCTGGATCTTCTATATCAATATCGCCCTTCGCATCCGGATCTCAGTATCCGGGATGCGATATCCAGACGGTAACATGGATAGGACAATATGTCAGTATCTGTATACTGATGCCAGGTGTTCCGTGGTGCCAACGTTTCGGGGTACGGAAAACAACAATATTGTTGTAGCGTCTTATCCGCAATATCCAGGTGTCCTCTGAAACTGGTGTTATCCTCAGACACCAGGTGTCCCATGAGGCCCAGGTGTATGTGTTATAACCTATATTGTTATATATGTTGATGTCATCCACTGAACTGACATCCAGTGACGACATCAGATGACATTATTGTGTAATATAAGATATACAAATTTGGTTGTAAATAGATAGTTTGGGTCTTCAAATAATACTTAAAACCTCAGTCATGATATACCTCAGGGATTACTTACCTCAGTCATCATAAACCTATGTCATCACTTACCTCGGTCATTACCTGCCTCAGTTGGCGTATACCTACGCCTGCCGCCACATCACGTTACTTACCTCAGTCTTATACCTCAGTCATAGTATATCTTAACCATCGCCTTCATCAGTCATCATATACCTCTCTCATAACATACCTCGGTCATTACCTAACGCCAGTCATAGTATTGTTTAGTCTTTATATACCTCAATCATGTTATACCTCAACGATCACTTACCTGGATCATATAACTCTCTCTCTCTTCGCCTACCCCATTCATAAGGCGTATGAGTGCGCGCGCGCGCGCGCGCGCGTGTATGAATGGGCACTGGCGCAGATAATGACGAATAGCAACAAAATGTCCGGACTATTTAAAAGTTATGTTTTGGCAGTGTATGAATAGGCACTGGCACAGTGAACGATCGATCGTAATAAAATAATAAGCGAATATATGGACGTTTCACCAGGGAACTTTTTAAGGCGTGACGTATATATGTTTTTGTGTAGGCTAATGGTTTGAGGGTAACAGTTAGATCGCGTCACTCAAAACCGATATCAGCTTGAGGATGTTTGAGGTTTAAAGACGAGGTCGGATTGAGGTAGAAGTTTGCAGACGACAATTATCTCCATGCGAGACTACCAACAGCGTAAGTCAGTAACACTATTTTTTAACACCTATTTTTCTAGCCTATTTGCTAACACCATTAACACGTGACTAGGCGTTATTTAGGCTCGTTTTATGTGTTTATGTGTTGTGTGTACGCACGAGCGTGCGTACGTGGTATCGTGTGAATAGGAATATTTTAGCACGTACATTAATATGCATGTATGCGTATTGGAACACACACACACACACACACACACAGAGGCTTGTGCACGCTTAACCAATATACACAATATACTATTTACCCACATGTGTTATCGAGTGCACAAACACACACACACGCGCGCGCACGCATATATATATATATATATATGTTGTCTTTGTACGTGCGCCCCATACGGATAAACAGCGACCGACATTAAGCATACAATGAACGATAATAGGGTAACCCTAAATGTCGACCATTTTTAGATGACGTCAATATTGTGGCCATATTGTTAACGTGGCCCGCGTCTAAACGCGTCACGCAATGTCGCCATATTGCCGCTTCTAGTGTTACAGAGCTAAACAATGGCATAACATTTAGATACCAGTGTTCCCTCGAAAGGCCTCGCGAGTGCTCCACCGAGCCACGAACGTCCAGCCAGCCAGCGAAGCGAAAGATCCGAGAAAAGCTTCACGAGACTCACAAGTCCTCGGCGAGCCGCGAAACTCGGTCCCGACAACACCCCGAGAAGCTTCATTAGAGATCGTAGATCACGAAACCGGATCTAGAACGTGCGAATTGAACACTCGCAAGTCCTCTCTAATTTAGATCTGGGTTCACAAAAACACGACAGCTTGAAATTCCTCATCGAACTCACAAATGTTGTCGAATACTCTCAGTATCTCAGGTAATTACTGGATCTGAAAAGGGCCAGCAGACCATCACAATAGATAACTCTGTGTGCGTGCGTGCGTGCGTGCGCGCGCGCGTTTTACCAGTGTGTGTGTGTGTGTGCGTTTTAGCAGTATGGAATAAGGCAGTCAGAGAGAATCTTGAATCGTAAATTCAAACTCTGGACGTAACCCAGAGAATCGACTTCTCATATCTTACACATTATCTCGCCCTGTGTGTGTGTAAGTGCGTGCGTGAGTGTATGTGTGTGTGTGGGGGGTGAACCAACCAGCCCGCGAACGAGTGACTCAACGAGTGACTGATTCAGTAGTGTGTGTTAAAAGGCCACCAGCAGTAGCGCATTTTCATGCTGAAACGTGTTTAAATGAATAGGTTTCAAACCCATAGCCTAGCAGCGGGGAACTAGCATTCTATCAAGTGAACTATAATCCTGTTGATTACGACGGCGAACGTTCAGTAATATCGTCGATTTGTTGTCGTCATTGACAATGTCACGACATTACTGGCAGAACACACACACATACTCATATAGCCTCGAGCAACCTATTCGTAACTACACGTGTTATGTCACGTGACCTGTTAACGGTACACGACAAACATTCCTAAGTAGACGTAAAACAAACAAAAATTCGGCAAAAAGTTTATGATTTATCTCCAATACAATGGCTACACGAAACAAGATGGCCGCCGCCGGCAAGGTCAACTAGAGGTCAGCAAGCTACGACCGAATAACTAATTAACAAACATTCGGCCAATATCGGTCACACCTGGTAACCATGACAACGCATTCGAACCAATCAGCTCGCTGCTTATAACGTACTTCTCGAACCAAGATGGCTGCCACACCCAAAACGATAAACAAGACGCCCTAGACCAATATGGCCACGGCACGGCAATCGATGTGTTTACCTCTCGAGTAGCCTTTACGGCTAAAAAAACTCCAGCCGATTTGTGCGAGTTAAAACTCCGACATTTAGCCATTTCCGGCTTCAAACTGCCTCGTTAGCAGAAGGCGGCCATCTTGGCTCAGATATCGTTCGGGGACCGTCTCCAGAAATGGCGCGCCTCCGTCGATATATGATGGCGTCTTGTTGCAGCAGACGATCATCCGTGTTCGTTATTCGATCTGCCGATATTAATAGCGCGGGCTTTTCGGAGGGGAGGGGGGGGGGGAGGCGGAAGGACAGATGTAGACATTATCTCAGCAATAATAGTCGACCAGCTAGCTAGCTAATCGGTCGATCTGTCAATAAGCGACGCCATTACAGCGCAGACGATAGTTGGGTGCATATTGGAGGCGACGTTTTGGGGCGGGAAAGTGGTGGATCCTGCTGAACTGTCCTGACATCCTGGGTAGGGAGCGTGACCTTTGTGTGCTGTGACGTCAGCGAGTACTTTGTTTAGACTCGGGACTGGTTACGGCCAGGATCATACGAATGAGGGCCCACTCCCTAAAGAAATACGTCTTCTGGTGTACATTTTGACCCGTTTCGGCATACAGCATGACCTCTGTATTAAACAGCATGACCTTCATGATATACAGTTATGACCTCTAAGAAATTTCTTTAAAACCCGACAGATATTGACAATGGATCGGAGTTACCTACGTTTGGAGAATATTTTTAAACACTAGGAGATGCAGAGACATTTCCTGGATTTCTTATTTAATACCATTGTTGTTGATCAACTAAGAGATCGATAGATCTATATATAGATCCAGTAAGGTGATTGGCGTTGATCTGTTCTTTACCACTCTGGCAAACGACGGGTCACGTGACCATTAACACACCACATTTGACACTAGAATTTATTCACGAAACGGTAACACGTTTTAAATCTAGATATTATAGCTGTACTACAGCTGTGCTAAAGCTGTACTATATTTTGCACTACAGCCGTACTATTCGTTACACGGAATAAAAACATTTCAGTAGTAAGCTAAAAATCCATCAATCACATGCCGTCGCTGGATCCCGATCACTTCTAGGTCAAATTCTATAATCGTCAGGAGTATCCGGAAAAATTTACACAGAATCGTGCTGGCTTCGTAAATAATGACATCTGTATCCAGAACAGCTAAATGCGAACACTAACTAGAGAATGTATCCCGAAGATAAAAGTTCACTTATCGGCGCTGACCTTTGTGTGACCTTCACATCACTAATGAGCTGAATACATGTTCCATTCGCGGGTCATCTTGCCCGACACGTGCTTCCGGAGCATATGACGTCAACATTATTAGTAGTTACTTTCTCAGGCTGAGGTCTAGAGGTTGGCAGGATGTGTCCGGAACGAGTGACTGATCCAGAATGGAATCGTGACGCCGTGTTTCGGACTGCCTGTTCCCCGTGTGCGCGTAGCGTTTTGTTAGATCCAGGGCGTCAGCTCCCCGGGCAGGCTGTAGGCCGGCGGATCCGGTTGTAAGTAGGTCGCTACCGCCTCTGAGGTCTTCCCACGACAGCGTTGATCCGCTCTTGGGATCGGCTCCCGACTTTTGCACGCTGGCCATCGCTCTCTGTGACAGCGCCTCGCGATACGATCCACGTGCCGGAGCCTGACCAATGCCGCCAAAAGCTGGATGTATAGAACTCGATTGAGTGCCGGCGCGTAAAGCCCGGATATGATCCTGTTTGGCGTTGTTGCCATGACGTCCGTGGCGGTACGGACTCGCCGCCTTACCATTGGCAAATGGCGCTTGATGGGAGCTCTTCTGCTTGCCGGAAGAATATCCGGAAGAGCCGCTGGTGGGAACGGCTTTGGTAGCGGTAGCTCCGTCCGCGCTGGTGGAGGACAAACTCGCTGAGGATGGTACCTCGCTCTTTGTCGGCTTGTTCTGAACCAACGACGACTGGTGTACCATGGCGCTGGTGAGCAGTACCAGCTCGTTCGGACCCAGCTGGTTATTCATCAGGGCCAGCTGCCACTCCAGTGGTACGCCGTTCTGGATCATGCTGGCGTAGAGCGTCGGTGGAATGCTCATACCGAATGGTAACACTGGGAATGGGGTCATCATCGGTATGGGAATAGGAGGTCGGAACAGAAGTGGATCGATCTGCTTTGAAACGGTCGGTGCTCGTACAGTGCCAGCACCGTGTACCAATGACGTGCCAACATCCTTGCCAGCGCCGATGGGACGAGAGCAACTAGCTGGCACGTGAATGTTTGAGGTGACTGTCGTGCTGGCAGTAGTATGTTTCGAGCTGCCTGGTACCTCATCCTCGCCGGCCGGCGAGTTCTCCTTCACGTGGTACTGCTTCGACGACGAGTTGTACTGCATGGGAACGGTGTCCTTCCTCGACTTGTGTACTACCTGCGAGTTCTCGGTACTCACTGATGTCGCAAACATCGTCGGTGAGACGGGTTTGGCGTCTTTCGGTGCCGACTTCAGCCCGTCTATGATCGAGAGGAGTCTACAAGCCTTCTTGACACTGGTGGAAAAACAAACGCGAAAGATAGCCATTTGTAGTGATCAAGATGACCAGATATCATCAAATATTTAAACAAAAAGTAATAAATAGCTTTATCTGGAAACGAACGGTCGGAAGAAACATCGCTTCAGAATAGCTGGGACATACGGGGCCGGTGTGTGTGTGTGTGTAGGTGGGGTGGGGTCTGCTACCTAATGAAATGTTCCACAAATACAGCTAACACCTGGGATCAGAACCCTGACTTGAACGGCTTTAAGCGAAGTGCTCTCTAGCCACTGGGCTAAAGGAAGGCCAATTTTGGAATATAGCAATATAACTTTTGATATTTGTTTATAATGTTGTTGTTTTTACTTTCAGGGGATGGGGGGGATGTATAAGATCGAGAAATCCAGATTTAAAAGTTTCAGTACACCAACCTGTTTCCTTTCGGCGGAGCTCTGCTGGTCGTACCGTCTGAGTCATCGGCGGAGCTGGTCGGCAGTGAGTCACTGGGTTTGCTGGTTGGCTGAGTGGTATCCGAAGGCGGGGGTGAATGTTCCGGATTTGAACTGTCGCTGAAACGCTCCAGCTGACCGTCCCCATATTTTGGCAGGTCATTGAGTACTGAATTCGTATTCCCGAAGCGGCTACCGTCACCGGATTGTGACTCAAATACGCTTGGCTTGTCTGACTGCTGACGATCCAGAAGAGAGCACAGCTCCAGTTTGTCGTCGTTCTGGATCAGGTTGTCACGACCCGAATCCGATCGGTGAGTGACATCGCCTCCCGGAAGTCGGTCATCTAGCTTAGTACCCAACGAGGCGATGTCGGCAGAATCCAGAGTTTGCAGATCGTTGGCTGGGGTGTACTTGATCTCCAGATCGACAGCCTTGAGGTCATTCGCGGACTGATCATCCGGAATAACACAGTTCGTTTGACGTAATTCATCCTTCACAGAAATGTCACTGTCGCAGCTGATGAGCATCGACTGCGCTCTTTCCGGAGATTTGACGTCATTATTCTCGGAGCTGACGTCACTGCTGTCATTCGTAGACGCTGAAGAATCGCGATAACCGGCGTCGTCTTCGGGATAGTTGTATTCCAGTTTCATAGCTTTCTCCGGAACTACGTGTCCTTGACACATTTCGTTTGACCTTTTCGGGACTTTTCTCTCTTGTTTGCCAATGCGTGCTCTCTTTCGGGATTTACTACAGTCACTAGGCGAAAGCGATCCGTAGGTGGCCAGTGACGTTGATGAATGAGATCCAGATTCATCCGTCGCTGATTCGCCGGATTCATCTGACACGTGACATGCGCTCGATTCAAATGACCTCGAGATCATCAAAGGCGAGACAACCTCGTGACCAGAGCTGTCACGTGAATGGCAAGCAGTCAAAGATCCGGACTGCTGAAGGGCATTCAGGATCGCAGGCGACGAAGTGTCCGGACCTTCGTTATGTGAACTCGATTCGCCATCACATTTGCCCAGGATATCCGATAGGTGGCTCTTGGTACTGGAGGCGATCTGGTATTTGTATCCGAACCCGGAATGCTCCTCGATGAGCGCGTGGGATTTAACTTTCGCATGGAGATCTGGATCTGCCTGTAGAGTATTATTCTGTGGTGGAGCGTGTATATCGTCTGCTTGTGAAGTACAAAGGTCAGCTGTCGTGACGTAGCATTTGGGACTTTGCGCATCTTCATTTGGCTGGCTCTGTCAAAACAGATACATTTATGGTTAGAAAACATTCTCTCTCTCTCTCTCTCTCTCTCTCTCTATATATATATATATATATATAAATCCTTGTCTGTCTCTGTCTATTTTTGACTGTCTCACTGTCTACCGGTTTAGCTATCTGTCAATATCTACATGTGCCTATCGTCTACATGAGGAATATTTCCCCCCAAACCCATCTAATATATCATAACTTAAATCATATACGGCCTAATTATTAAACTAATATTTGTTTGTTTACACCCACATAGAGTGGCAGTAGCAGTAAGATTGTGAAAAACCTTTCCGGGGAATCCTGAAATCACATTTGTTACAGTGAGATTGTGGAACCACCGATTCAAGAAATCCACGACCGTTTTCGGGATTTCGTGGAATCGTTGGTTTCACAATCTTAGCGTAAATATCTATGTCGAGATCTTGTTGACACACCATACCTATCAGGTTGACGGTATGTTGACAACTTCTTGACGTTATGTCCTATATCTTACCCCGATCATATACTACACAGTGTTTTGTTTACAGATATGACGCGAAGTCCGATTCGTTGTTGACATTATGTTGACATATTCTACATAATGTCGTGTTTACATCTGTCCGGATCGACTATTAACTCAAGACGATATTAAACCGATTGGTTGCCGGAGATGACCAGAGGATGGATTCATTCTGTTAAGGTAGCATCTTTATTATCAGTAGGATATTGTCTCAAGTCACAAGTGACGTCACATTATCGATTACCGATAAACGGTGCACATTCTAGGGTACTTCCTGAACTCAGCAGTAACGCAGTTACGCTGAAGAACGATGATTTCTAGGTACCAAGAACTCCGTTGTACCTGGAAATAGTACCTAGAACAGAGTACAGCATTCTCCTTTACTGCTGAGTACCACCATCTCCTGGTACTACGAGGTAATACCATCTCCTGGTATCGCGGAGTACCACCCTCTCCAGCAACCACGAAGTACCACACCCACGTATTATGCATGACACAGAAGCTAGCTGACGTCGGAAAACAGATGACACGTGACATAATACCTGACGTGGGAGGTGTTATAAGGGGTGTTATTATTGTTAATAAGGTAATTATCACACACACACGCATACACTACCACGCACGCACGCACACAGAAAGTACCACACACACACACACCAATACACAAAGAAACACACACACACACACACACAGTACCACGCGCGCTCGTGCACACACACACGCAGATAAAGTACCACACACAAAAATAAACAAGCCTCGCCTGATCTCCATATCGATTCTATTATAATCCGATCGATTTCGTGGATTTATTTATAAAATGTTCGATCGAGTTTCGTGCCTAATTTACGTCAATCGATCTAACATGGCGGCCAGTACGGCCAACGTTAATCAATGGGGGCCGCGCTAAGTACGCCACCTTACGGCTGATTTATGACAATATAATGTGTTATGGCTAACGAAACACCTGCTCACACACACACACACACACACAGCGCTACCCCCAAACCTACCCCCCCCCCATAGGTATTACCCAATTAATTGCATAATTACATAATACGTGTAATAACTATAACCTACGGTGAACTGTCAATCATTAATAAAAATAATTAATAAGCTTATCTCATAAATATCCGGTCATATTTTGCGCAAAAGAACAATTAATCGATATTCTGGATAGCTACTGATCCAGATAAACTTAGCTACTGTATTCTTCCGGATCTCTCTAACGCAATGTTGTACCTTATTTTCGGTGACGTCAACACTTCCGGTTCGGGCACTCTCGGCCGTATCCTGGCACTCGGATGTCGCCGACTTGGACAAGTCCTGCCCGTGACTGCTCGATCCAGACAACTGTTTGTCCGCTCGATCCGGACTTATCCGGCCATCGTCGTCCTTCACCCGACCTTCGCACGTGTAACACTTGCATCGGCGCTGTTTAAGGCACATCAGACCACGAGAGACCAGGATCTTGAGACTTTTGCCGTGATGTTTTATGGATCGCTTCCAATCTTTTGCCGACTCCCTACCGGAGACGTACTGGAACTCGTTCGGCGTCAGCCAGTTCTGCTCGAACAGCACGCACGCGCCCTTGCTTCCGGTCGACAGGCCCTTCATGAACAGTATCGCTTCGTTGTCGCCGCACGTGACGTCGATGACGTAGGCACTGCGCTTTACGTTTTCCGGATTGATATCCAGATGGCCGTGCAACAGCTCGTCGCCGGTGCCGTCCGCGCCGCAATCCGGAAGAGGCGACGCGTCCTCGACCTTGCCCGCTCCATCGCTGGTCGAGTAGCGCATGACTGGCACGTCGAGCGCGCCGTCGCCGCCACCTAGCGGGATGTTCTTCAGATCGCGGAGTCTCGATTTCCGGCCGCGTTTCGCCTTCTTCTTCTTCTTAGCCAACTTCTTCAGGCGCCGCTTTTCGCGCCGATCAGTCATGACGTCATCGGGCCGCGCGCCTGCGCGTCGTCCCGCCTTTCCCTTCCGCTTCTTCGGCGCCATCTGGGCGATAATGAGAGAAGAGCCGGCGGGTATCGTAATGGCGGCCAGTGGTTTCCCCCCGATGCACGATATTCGTCACCAATTAGACAGACGTTCAGTACAATAGGGGACGAACTGTGCCACGTGACCGAGAATGGGGGGTGGGCTGTTCTTGTTGTTGTTGGTATACTGTGAGGGGGAAGCCCCTTGTTGGTCGCGATATAGTCAATTATTGGCCGTCTGTTAATCCAAACGGACCAAGCGTCACGTGGTTTCACGTGTCTAAAGTGTAGGCCCTGCAGGTAAAAAACAGACACGTGCGTATGTGCGGGAACGTGTGCGTACGTGACGCATTTAGCAGCCGGACTTGCGATATCCGGGTAACGACGATCGAAATGCTACTCTTAGCAAGGATCCTGAACGAGACGCTCCCAACGGCGAGGATGCCGAAGTATCCGGGATAATGTTAAGCGAACTGAATCCTGGCAAAAGGTCCTGAGGTCCGCTCGGGATACGATCTATGATCAGCGTTATCGTCAGGATATCCCCATCCGGATCCGCAGAACATGGATCGTCGGTACAACGTAGTACGGCGATGTACACCGTTGTACACGCACCCGAGAACGATGTAGTACACCACTGTACACAGCTATCGGGGGTGATTTAACAGTGCACCGGTGTACCCGGACGCGAACAGAATTATTGAAAGTCCAGTGTACGGCGAACGCGAACGTCAGATCACGTGATATACAATTCCGCTCGCCGACCGTTACGATGGTCGTACTAGGCGGCAGCACGTGACAGGAGGAGCTCCGATACGATATATTCCACACATTCCTAGCAACGCCCTCTAGCCTCTACTGCCGAGACGAATAACACACGACCAACGGTACAGTCAGTGTATACCCCCCGGGCTGCACGATCCGACCGTCTACGACAATACGTACGACGGGAGAGAGTACACACACATCCGCGTCTACTAGATCACGTGCTCGTCGTCGTGTAGGTCACGTCAGCGACTAGCGGCGCAGACTCGTCGACGATGATGACGTAGAGGCGTTTCGTCGATTTTCGCCGGCGCGTCGTCCAACGAATGAGCGATGCCGCGTTCGTCGTCGTCGTCGCGCGGCCGCGTAATGCGCAGTACTAACGGCGCGCAGTCCGATCGATCACATCCGGTCGTGTTCGGATTCGTCTGTCGATCGATCGACTTCCGTCAGCGATCGAAACGCGCTCGTTGGTGACGTCAGACAAAGAGCTCGACGGACGACAATAACAACATCGCCACCGTCGCGATTATCATCATCGTCATCATCGGTGCGACGAATAGTTCATCATCATCATCATCAGCAGCAGCATTAGATCAGCGTCATCCTCCTCCTCGTCGTCGACGTCACCGTTTTACGTCTATTTTACGTCGACGTTGTTTTTGACCACTTTATGCCGTTATTTTCTCCCGTTTTTGTCCGTCCGTCTGTCCGTCGGTAGGTGCGGGCCCCGATCTGAGAGCCGATATCACGAAAATCGTTTCTCTGCATTTACGAGCGGCGCTGATCCAATAAAGCTGGCTCTAGCCCTCCATCGCCCCCCCTCTAACCGGCCGACTCCCCCCGTCGAGTCCATACTGCGCCTACCAAACCACCCCCCGGCCACGCCAGCCACGCTAATGGGTATATCAGCGCGAGCTAGGCCCGGGCGGGAGAAATTCGCGGGGAGATCGCCCGGCTTAGTGACGAGGGTGGGCGCGACGACGAAAAGTAAACATCCCTCGCCGATACGGCGCCCTTTGTCCGGATTCGACCTCGCCGACGTCGTTATTCGGCGCGATCTGCCGTCGGGCGACGTCGTCGGCCGTTACATGTCGTTAGCTAGTCGTTTCTTTTGTCGTTTTACGCCGCTACGTCGGCGGATCGGCGAAAATTGATACGTCGCTTCGACTATACGACAGCGGGCGTCGGGATCAGAACCGCTCCCCCTTATCCAGATATATCCGGATCGGTCCTAGCCGTTATCAGCGAGTGTCCAGATCAATTTCGCCTGCAAATGAGCCGATAAAATCCTCGCCTTTTTAGCTGGCGGTGACCGAATTGGACCGGTGCCTGAACGTAAAATGTCTGGATCTGGCTATATGCCGTTGACATGACGTGTCCGGATCAATTGTGGATGCAAGATGGCGGCGTATTATATATCGCAGCTGCTTGTATTGGCGAGGAGACGGACGAGGCGCAATCATATCGCTCGCGCACGTGATACATCGCCGACAAACAACAGGATATACGGTTATTAATAGAAATCACACTTTGGTAACAACAACAACAACAGCAGCAGCAGCAACGCCGGGCGAATACGACAACATTTTTGTTGACGTTCACGATGATGACGACGAAGATGATAACACAAACAATAATCTAATCAATCAGAATAACGCTACAATATACGTTATCTGATTGGTTTCCATTCATAATCAAATCCAGCCTCATTTGCATAACCTACCCGTTGTTTATCATTACCATAACCGAAACGACGAGACTGACCAATCAGGAGAAAGCTTTGGAAAGTTTGTAATGAAGAATAATTGTTGCGGAAAGTGTACTCCGTGGGGGTCAATCGGTACAGTCGTGCGCACACACGCCCGCACACGAAAAGATCCCCTCCACACACACACACACACACATATACACCACCAGCTGCTACAACAGCCGAAGGCACAATATAATCGCCTCTCTGTATGTGTCTATATATATATATATGCGTGTGTGTGTGTGTCAGGTCAATGTATATATGTATGGTTATTACTTTCGTACACGGTCCCCCGTTGGCCGTGATCCAGACGATCCGACGAGCGAAAATCCTGACAAATTTCCGTAACTTTACTACAATCAATCTTTACATGGGAGAGGATCAGACTGACAATAGTGTGGCGTCTGAATACAAATGGCTTGTTTATAAGGTGTGTGTGTCCGGGTGCGTTAAGTGAATCTTATCTAAAGCAAAGAAGGTCCTGACGACACCCCCACCACCCAGTTTGATATTGTTATCTTCCCCGTGGACCTTGTTGACCTAAGCGATGTCCGCGCATCTTCTGTCTTATCACCGCGATTTAAATTTTTTGGTTGTTGTTATTACCGAAGCTTTGATCTGCTCCATCGGCCATCGTAACAAATCTGCCAACATCGGGAACCACGAATACAACGCCACAAAGGCGCGCCACGTAATCCAGATTAAGAGAGGGGAGCGAGTGTAAAAAAATATCCGTCGCCCAAATAAAATGCCGATGTCGCCGAATAATTCAGTTTTATGGCTAATATCCCTTTGTTCTATCAACAATTTATCACCAGGAATGTACCGCCATAGATGAAACGACAATTATATGACGTCATCGGCGCTACGTCCGCGGAACGCGTACGAACACATGTCGAGGTCATCGGTCAAGGTTATGGGGTTAATATTCGGTGCGGCGATCGATCTAAATCTAGGGCCAATTCGGGGCACAATCGGGTAACACAAGAAAGGCGGATCTGTTCGTGGCATATTTGGGCACATATTTTCCGCTCATATTCAGTCGCTTAACGGGACAATGACACCAAAGAACACGTTCTCAGCCCGCCATTGTGTCCGGGTGTTGTTTATCTACGCAGAATTAGTCATCATGTACCTCAGTCGTGATGTACCTCAGTCATGATGCACCTCAATATCCTATACACGTTACTCAGCCATGGCGTACCTCAGCCATAAAGTATACCTCAGTCATCGTGTACCTTAGCCATAGCGTACCTCAGCCATAGCGTACCTCAGCCATGTAGTACCTCAGCCATGAAGTACCTCAGCCACAAAGTACCTCATCCACCCAGTACTTCACCCATCAAGTACTTCACCCATCAAGTACTTCAACCATCAAGTACCTCAGCCACCAAGTACTTCACCTATCAAGTACCTCAGCCATCAAGTACCACAGTCATCACATACCTCAGCCATCGTATATCTCAGCCAACTGGCAGACGGAAGAAAAGAAACGCGGGATTTCCTATCGTTTTGCACTACGTACCATTGTAAAGATGATCAATTCACTGAAGGAGATATTTTCAGCAGGCCCAACATTAGGGTACGACGAACCAGGATCAACGCCCTGATCTCGCGTTTGTGGGGATTCTGTCGGGGACGAGAAAACTACCTTATTAACCTGAATAACTCGATAGGTTTCTGGGGCCCCGCCATTGGGCTGTATTTCTCCTCCTCCAAGACATCCCCCACCCCGGTTTCCGAGGGTTTGACATAATTATCCGTTTCAGTTAATTACAGAAAGAATTGATTCGTGAAGTCATTTCCTTAACAAACATAAACCAAATAAATTTATAATTATATACACACCGATATAAATATTATTGTGTATGTTTTTGGTGTGATTCCGTATCTAATATTTAATCAGTTTCGTATAGGTCACAATCGTCTATAAGCTAGAGTTCGATTCCGACTCGCAGCCGTGTTTGTAGGATGTTTACACTTCCGGATATATTCTCTATTTCGTGGACTCAGATAATGAACCGAAACAAATTTAATTAATTACAATTCTCCGAACTGTGATCCTTTCTATATGTGATCTCTGGTCACTTTTGTCCATTTCTGAGATGATTACATGACCTTTTACGTGTATTTCCGGGGTCGTCCTTAGAAGGGCGAGATGGTCGGGGAACTCGACCAAGCAGGCGGTCGCCCCGGTCCGTCGTTCATAATGGACACCCCTGAGTAGTTATGAAGTGGCTAGTCGTCTTATCTTCGTTGAAATAAATAAGAAGACTGCTCTTTGGATGTTTGTTTCTTTCTGTTTTCCCCCGCCCCATCCCCGTCCTTTCCTTCCTTTCACAAATTGCAGTCACTTGGTTAACGCCCGTTTCACATTTCCCGATATTTTGTAAAGGAATCTTCGCATATTTTCCAGTTGGTACAACTGCCATTTACCGGGCAAAAAAGGCCATTATTAATTCTAATCAAATTTCCTAATTAATTTGCCATAGAACAATTATGGAAAAGCATTTAAATATAATTATCACAAACTGTTAATTGTTTTCGTTCGTTGGTTGGAGATAGTTAGAGAGAGATTATAACAACATCCGGTGTATTGTTCAATGACGTTCTCGTGTATTTACGTTCAGCGGAGCGCCGCCATTAACGAGATGGGGATGACGTATTATGACGTCGTTACTATACGATGGTATACACTACTTTTCGACCAGTCATATCATCGTCATTGATGCTGTCGTATAAAAAGCTATATCAAATACGCTGTAGGAGGGCGAATAAAGCAGGGTGGATTGAGCGTTCCGCTACAAATCTCGAATTTCTCTGTTCGAATCCGGCTAATACCTGTTTTTGTGTGTGGAATGGTAGCTTCCTGAGTGCCCCCTCCCCAGCTATAGAGCTCAGGTTAAACAAACCACTCACTCACTCACTCACTCACTCACTCACTCACTCACTCACTCACTCACTCACTCACTCACTCACTCACTCACTCACTCACTCACTCACTCACTCACTCACTCACTCACTCACCACTCATAAACAACACCCCACACACCCCACTCACTCACTCACTCACTCACTCACTCACTCACTCACTCACTCACTAAGATGCGCGGTGCCAGTTTCTAATGCTGTGAGTGATTGAATATGTGAGTCCGTCAGTCATTTAGCTTTTCGTTTAGCCTATGCACTTAAGTTCACATTTAATATGGAATATAATTTTTAGTTAAAATTCTAGACGAAACTGTTAAATAAATACAATTCTATCATTGTTATAGTAATGAGTGCTGACCCGTTGTTTATTGATGTATATGACATCTCTATCATCCCATTTATAGATCAATATCAACTATCATATCGTAAACATGTTTATGGATGTTTGGATATCTGACAGATCAGATGATTTCTGAGTCGCTATAAGATGATACAATGGTCTGTCACTTGTTATCTAATGTCGCGCAAACGTCTGATCTTAGCTTCTTAAAATTTGGGATGGACATTCCTGAAATGTAAGTTCGACGAATAAGCCCGGATGTTTATTACGACGTCATGGCTCTGAGAAAGAGTGGGTGGAAGGAGACGGATACTGGGAGGTAATTCAATCTGACGCAAGGGGAGATGAAGAAGATCATAGGAAGGAATATAGTTACCGAGATGTACCTACGGCGAGACGTCGTCCTGAAAACAACGAAACCATATCCGGTTGCGCAATGGCGACCGTACAAGGTCAAACAGGTCATGGAAAACAGAATGGCAAAACGCGATAAAAATCCTGGTATCCAGAACGGTAGTGAATGATTCGGGTTGTATATAACAAACAAACAAACAAACAAACAAACAAACAAACAAACAAACAAACAAACAAACAAACAAACAAACAAACAAACAAACAAACAAACAAACAAACAAACAAACAAACAAACAAACAAACAAACTAACTAACTAACTAACTAACTAACTAACTAACTAACTAACTAACTAACTAACTATCTAACTAACTAAGTAAGTAAGTAAAAGAACAACAATACAATAACTAACTCTAATACATAAGCTAAAATAGCTAATAATGATATAGACGGAGTAAACTAACTAAGTAAGTAAGTAAATAACTAAAACTAACTAACTAACTAACTAACTAACTAACTAACTAACTAACTAACTAACTAACTAACTAAGTAAGTAAGTAAGTAAGTAAGTAACTAACTATCTATAACTAACTAACTAACTAACTAACTAACTAACTAACTAACTAACTAACTAACTAACTAACTAACTAACTAACTAACTAACTAACTAACTAACTAACTAACTAAGTAAGTAAGCAAGTAAGTAAGAAGCTAAGACTAACTAACTAACTACTAACTAAAACTAACTACAACAAAACAACTAATAACTAACTACTAACTAACTAACTAAGTAAGTAAGTAAGTAGAAGTAAGTAAGTAAGTAAGTAAGTAAGTAAGTAAGTAAGTAGCTAACTAACTACTAACTAACTAACTAACTAACTAACTAACTAACTTAACTAACTAACAAAACAAACTCACTCCCTCACAAGATGTAATCTATACTCGTATTAACACAGCTGTGACGATGCGCTTACGTGCCACGTGGCTGATTGATAAAATCATAATCCAGCTGTCAAATATGGCGGCCACCTGCCATAGACCGGTTAACTCGCGGTTCGCATCAAATATAAATATCACATTTTGATCCGTTTTATATTGGCGAATGTCATGTAAATACTGATATATTTGATACATCAGTCTTCATAGAATTAATTAATCCGTTATTATAATTTCAGATCATTATTTAAATGATAAACACGTTTTCGGCAGTTGGCTATCTTTATCAGATTTGTTTACTCGGTAAGATGTTTACAAGATCACTTCGCCGAGATGTCGTGTAATCAAAGATATATTGTATTGTATATCGGCAGTAACAAAGAGCGCAGATAGCGTTGGAGAATTCAACAATATTCTTCGACTAGGCAGGTGTGGCGCCTCCGTGGTCCAGCGGTAGCGTGCTGGACTACAGATCACTGCCACCCGTATTCGAATCCCGGCGTGGGCATATCTGAAGGTTGTTTCGTCTTTCGCTTCGCCTCATTACCTTTGGAGGTCGCTCGGCCCATTTAGCCTACCTTGTGCAAAAAGTGGCCGTAAAACATCAATCAACATCATTATCATCATCATCGAATAGGCAGGTAGAGAGACATACGGACAGGTACGTTGACAGACAGACAGACAGACATGCACGCACGTACACGGGCCTACATAACAAAGTGAGTTTACCAAATGAGTTGATACTGCCGTTCTAAGTGCGCCACATATCGCTATATCACACCAGGCATCAGTTAGGTGTCCGGCGATATGCCACCAATATCACAGTAATAACATACCTAGATGTCATCTATTTGGTGGTCGATAAGTGATCGATAATTAGGTCAAACGAATCAATCGATAATTGACATAATGACCAATTATAATCTATAGATTATCAGATAAGCAGACTGTGGTAGACTTGTTTTGGTTCTAATTATTATAATATAATTATAGATTATTGATATATTTATTGGTCTTTATTATCGTGTTTTATTGAATAACATAAAGTGAACTAGAGATCACCAGAGAGAAAGGAGAAAGAGAGGATATATATATATATATATATATATATATATATATATATATAAGAGAGAGAGAGAGAGAGAGAGTGAGTGAGTGTGTGTGTTTTATGCGATTTAATAACATAAATATGGATAAATCAAATCTCAGTAAATATACAGTGAGGCAATAGAATTCGGCAAAACACCAGTTGACCAAAAAAACACTTTATTGGAACAAAACACATCAAGGCGCAAAAGATTAGTACTACTACTAACAGTAGGCAATAAACACCGAACAAACTAGAAGTGGACAAAACATCACTGGCCAAAAAAAAACAAAAAAAAACACCATACACACACCTCCACAATTACAATTTTAAACACAGGTGTGGGCGAGAGCCGGGTTTCGCTTAAATCTAAGTTGAACGGGTGCAAGCTGTGCACGTGGCGCCGTCTATAGTCATAATATTGTAATATCGGGTAATGGGGAGCACGTTATGATATGAAGAAAATGTCGATTGTTGAGGTTCTATGGCCTTTGTTTGAGGCTGTGGTGTGAACAATAATACTGGATGGTGATTGATGATTGATGATTGATGATACTGGATGGTGATTGGTGATTGATGATTGATGTTTTACGGCCACTTTTGTGCGCGTTTTAGTCTAAATGGGCCGCGCGACCTCCAAAGGTAATGAAACACCCTTCAGATATGCCCACGCCGAGATTCGAACTCGGGTGGCAGCGATCTGTGATGAAACGCGCCCTACCAGTTAGACAACCCAGATCTTATGGCCGTGGTGATGACGACGATGATGATGAGATGATGATGATGATGCTGCCATTACTGATCGGCAACATAATTGTCATCATGACGATTGTATAGATCAAAGTTCGTTAACATAAATATTAATAAATAAAAACACAACAACAACAACATATTAATTAATTCCTGAATATACAATGTTATTATAACTGGAACTCGGACTCGAACCCATCCTCCCCGTTTAGGGATATCACGTACTCTATCAGCTGTACCATTAGTTTAGTGTCTCTTTTGTTGTCTCTGATATCAGACAGGTTGTGATATTGTTGATATAACGTGATGCAATCAAACCTAAATATTACGGATCTGATTTGGATCCCGACAATCCGCTGCTTGAAGGACGATCTCTTCTCACAGAAAGTACAGCTCAATACGTGCTCGTACACGCATTCGTGCACGGGAATCGATACGCCATTATTTCCAGGTTGCTCGCTGATTAAAGGATTTTTACTGGTATTTAAACACACACGCGCGCGCGCTCACACACACACACACACACACACACACACACACACACACACACACACACACACACACACACACACACACACACACACACAACAAACAAACACGCACGCACGCAAGCACGCAAGCAGGCACGCACACAATATGTTTTACATTATTTATTCAGTAAATATGATAATTATTAATGAGATCTGTGGTAATTAGATAAGAGAGATAATAATTAACTTATTAAGTTCTGACTTAATCGATATGTAATCAATACGATAACAAAGTCATAATTATTTCCGTCTGGGAGGGGGGTGGTCCAGTATAAGGTGTTCTGATATGAGGTGGTCTGTGATGGTGTGGTCTGGTATGGTGTGGTCTGGTACGGTATGGTCTGGTATGGTATAGTATGGTATAGGGTGGTCTGTGACGGTAACGTATAGTATTTATGGCAAGGAGGATATAAGAGAAAGATAACAATTAGTGTTTACCTGTCATCATTACCTGTCTATTGTTTACATTGAATCTTTCGTATATTTATCTTATTACAGATATATTTAGATTATCATATTATGCCCGTCGATGGATGAACTGGAGATGATACCACGTTGGAAGATAGAAAGGGCTTAAACATAGATAACGGAAGATACTTTGTGTCATGATAAACCACGGTGATATAAGGTGACGATTTTCCGGTGAGTGGGTGAGTGAGTGAGTGAGTGGGTGAGTGAGTGGGCGAGTAAGCAAGCTGCTGGGTTGGTTGATTTGTTTAGCCTGAGGATTGGCTACACCTTGAACATATGGGCGACGTGCGACTGTCTAGGGAAACATCCCACAAAGACAGGTACTAGTCAGACTCGAACCCACAACCTGGAGGTTTATGGCATAATCTCATCTTCACTAGTTCTATAAAACAGAACTTATTATTATTGTTATTCTTATTATTATTATTATTGATGTAAAAAAAACTTTTTAGACGTATTGTTATGTTTAGGAAGCTTTATATAAAATTGATTAACCTATTGCGCGTTTAAGAATGTTAATTTATCAAATTAATAATCTATTATTATGGCATTAGAATAAAGATGTTTAGAAACAAGAACCATTTAACAGGTTGTGGGTTCAAATCCCACTCATGCCCGTGTTTATGGGATGTTTCATCTCACCCCATATGTTCCAGGTGTGACTGGCGCCGACGTATAGAAAAAAAACAATCAACCAATAACCAACCAATAATCAACCAATAGAACCGTTTAGTTAATACACATGGTTGATACGTAATTAAATACTTCTGATCGTGTATGTTGATTTATTTTCTTTAAGTTATGAATTATGATGTTTTGTATTAATTAAACTAATTAATATTCAACATCTTCCGTCTTCTTCAGATGAGGGATCGAGAGGATGAATGCGTTATCGAATAAAAAATGGCTGAATGAAGTGAAGAATAAAATAAAATTTGCTGGATCCGAACTCTGCTATTTTTTTATCCAACACGCTACCACTGAGCTATACACACTCTTTGATCTGGCCATTATTATTTACTGGTTCTCCGTCGGATGTTCGAATCTCGGCGTTGGCATATTTGAAGGTTGTTTCATCTTTGACTTCGCTTCATTACCTTCGGAAGTCGCTCCTCCGCCCATTTAGTCTACCATGTGCACAAAAGTGGCCGTAAAACAGCAATCATCATCACCATCAACATCATGTTGTTGCTGTTGTAAAGTTCGGTTTCAGATGATCCTACTGAAAGAAATTATTACAAAAAGTTATTTTGTAGGAAGATTATCAACAATGAGACGTTATGACGAAACGAGTCTCAAGGAAAAACGTCACTGTAATACGTTATGATGTAATGTCGTAGTCGGTATGTGACCGGAATTTGTTTTTCAGAATAAGGACTGTGTTCAAATTTGATTCTCAATCTATGATCTTTGGTATGAAAAACAATGTATCACTCCCTTTGATCTCCTGAAATACCATCATAATACATACACATACGTCGTGTGGATGAGCTAACTTGGAGTTTTGTTGGCCATTAAACACCTCGGTTCATATCCCGTTCTAATAGACTAATTCAATTACCCCTGGCGCCATCTTGTAGCTGAATTTCATACTACGGTATAGGGTTAGAAGTTTAAGAATCACTCCGTTTCATGGCGATTTACGCGTGCAGTGGCCGATAAATGTCTTATTGAAAAGCTGTATATAGGTTATTTACCCGCTATATTTTGATTTTATTTATAGTCCATTAAGGGTATGTGATCTCCAGGTCATAATTTTGCATTTAATCGGAATGGCATTAACTTCACCCAATAGCTATATATGCCCCTAAACTAAGTAACGTTCAGCGCGATTTCCATGGCTGTCATGGTCCGACTTGTCTAGTTGAAACTTATTTTTTGTATAACTTTTGTCATCCGACATCACAATGTGAATGGATAAAATAAATAGTCACATATATTATAATTCAATGCGTGATTCCTATTAATGTGTATTGAAAGTGAACTGTTTTTTCTTCCTCTTCCGAATCAGCCGCTCATGCAATGTTTACTACATGTAAATGTGAAGGGTGGTAATACTCTAATGCAATTAAAATTTGTGTTTAATAATATACAGGCGATACATATATGATTGTTTCCCAGGTACAAATAAAAATAACATTTTCCAAATCTCTACATTAAATATTTAAACAATCTTCATTAAAATCAATTTACATTCAGCTAAAAGTTTAATTTTAAAATCATTTATTTAATCCATTTAAATCCATGCTAAAAATATTCTACAAGTCAACATGAATAACTAAGGCTTAGTCATTCATCTGGAAAGATCGGTCCGCTCAATCATTGGGTTATATCCTGATAAGTATTGTGTTAAATCCTCTGGAAAGACGCAATCGTTCAGCTAAAATACTAGTTTCAGTCTCCGTCTAATATGAAATAACTTGCTGAAAGATTTCCAGTATTTACCGTTAGTGAAAGGCTGCCATCCCCTATTAACAGTGGGCGCCATAGCTGTTTCTAACCCGAGACCGCCGTTGGTAACCGATGCAACCCATTTCGCCTGGATCGGTCTATTGTGTGTAAAGATTGTTTAATTCCTTTACTTTTCGTCTCATTACAGCAATATTCACATTTCTTCCATATAAATTTCTTTCAACACACACACACACACACACACACACGCACACACATACAGAGTGGGGGGACCGGTGAGATATTACACATATCCCAGCAAGAAAAGTCGCCACTCTGGATTCAGTCCCCTGAAGAAACGTCCAGAGTTTGAATTCACGGTTCGAGATTCTCTGTGCCTGTGCCTTATTATACACAGCTAACACACACACACACACACGCACACACACACTCACCCACAGATAGCGAGATAGCGAGAGAGAGCTAGCTAGCTAGTTATATTTATCTAAACGCGCACACAAGCAAACATCGTAAAGCACCCCCCCCCCTCTCCCCGACCATCAAGCGATAACTCAAAGTCTACAATAACTCCACTCAGACATTTACTATCAGCTAACAAACCATTTATCATCACACAAACTATGCTATAAATATCTTGTCGTCTTCATGTCAAATAAATACAATATGGCGGGGACGTCTGAACCGGAACTGACCTACTGACCTCCGGCCTAGCCACGGTTGTGACAATAACGTACATTATATCCGGTTTAAGTTAGGGCGGACTGTTCAGTCTCTCTCTCTCTCACGCACACACACACACACAGACACAGACACACACAGCGACTGACAGAGATAGAGAGAGACAGTTAGATAGAGAGTGGCTTAGACATGTCCTTTAAAGAAAGTGGGTGTGAGCGATAACTGGTCTTTGTAGATCTCTCTTCACGTGATTGGCGTTTTACAAATGACGTCAATTTGTATTTGTGACGTCGCGGTGTGTCTGCGTTGGTAGGGAATACGAGTGTCGGAAAGATTGTTGATAAAGTGACTATGGTTCTAGATCACGTGATGTTCACCGAAACATCGCCAGGACACGAATGTCGGTCGCAAGGCGTCCTCTGTGACGTCACCAGGATAAAACTATTGAACACGCGACGTCCATTGTGACGTCATTAGGATATGAGGTACCAGATCTCGCTCGTTTTGCGTTTAATGTGAGGTAATCAGGATATGAGGATAATAATCTCGGCACTCGGTGAGATTCTTTACTGTTGATTTAATCTGCTTAATCTTCTCTCTCTCTCTGTGTGTGTGTGCGTGTCTGTTGCTCTCTCTCTCTCTCTCTCTGCGCGTGTGTGTTTGTTGCTCTCTCTCGCTCTCTATCTGTGTTTTAACACTCTGGGTCTGTCTATATACTGACTGACCTATTTTTTAGAAACCTTCCTCAGAGGTTTGCGACCAATTAAACATGTTTTTGGTTTCTATGTGTGCTAAAACAATATAGCTTACAATATATTAGAACACACACACACACACACACACACACGCACGCACACAGAGAGAGTATCATACCATCATACGCTTATAACTATTGACGCCACCATACAACAACTATTTGTTTCTGAGAACAACAAAGTTCTCGATAACTCAAACAGAAGACGATGAAACCAGTAAAAATTGACTTTCTTCTGGGAAGTTTCTTTTACGATATCAAAAAAACTCTGTATGGTGATACCACACAATCACATGATATTGTATAATGCATATCACGCAACATTACGTGAGGTGATATCACATAACATGATATAACATGGTAGAGTAACATATACCATATTATAGCCTAATATTGTATAACACATACCACACCGTAACATGACATTGTATAATACATACCACACCATAACATGATATTGTATGATACATATCACGCAACACGACGTGACGTGAGTTGATATCACATAGCAAAAAATAACATTGTAGAGTAACACACACCACACTATGGCATCAGGGTTCGCACGCATCGTGGAATTCCTGAAATTAACTAGATTTGAATACCACTCCTGGAAAGTCCTTGAATAGTCCCTGGAAAAATCCTCTGGAAAGGGGAATTTGTGGTCTACGTACATTATGCTAGCTCACTGATGTAAAATGAGATGCTAGAGATTCATGGATCTTTACATTCTTAATGTCTTACAATCCCATATAAAAATGACAAAATACTCCTGGAAAATATTGATAGGATCCTGGAAAGGTAGATATTTTAATAAATATATGTCCTGGAAACTCCTGGAAAACCAAGCATTTGAAAATGTATGAATCCTGTAGCATGACATTGTATAACACATACCACACCATAACATAACATTGTATAATACATACCACACCATAACATGATATTGTATGATACATATCACGCAACACGACGTGACGTGAGTTGATATCACATAGCAAAAAATAACATTGTAGAGTAACACATACCGCACTATGGCATCAGGGTTCGCGCGCATCCTGGAATACATACATACCACACCATAACATGACATTGTATAATACATACCACACCATAACATGACATTGTATAATACACACCACACCATAACATGACATTATATGATACACACCACACCATAACATGACATTGTATAATACACACACCACACCATAACATGACATTGTATAATACATACCACACCATAACATGACATCATATAATACATACCACACCATAACATGACATTGTATAATACACACCACACCATAACATGACATTGTATAATACACACCACACCATAACATGACATTGTATAATACATACCACACCATCCGATAATACTGTGTAACATATACCATGCCACACCAAATCATACCACATCGTACCAAATTATTTTATAGCATGTCACAAATGACAAATTATTTTTCCACGATCAGTTTCAAATTAAGGGATTTACCGTTTCAAATTACAAATGTTTCAGGTAAAAAGTAGGATGGTAGTTAGCGTCTGACGAGGTAAAATTAGCGTTAGTGTTTGATGGGGTTGTATTAGTGTTAGTGTCTCGTTCTAGGGTTAGACTTAGAGCAAGATTGTTTAACATTGGTAGATGAAGAACCAAACTGATTTGTTTAATTGCCCCCCCCCTCGACAGACAAAGAAAGATTGGTTTTTGTCTCCAGAGTCCTTCCTTCTCAAAGATTTATTTCGTTGTGCTATATTTAATGAGTGTAAGGGGGGGGGGTCTTGAAAAGCTTCATGTACCTTAGAAACAATTTCAGGAAGATAGAAAAATAAAACAACAACAAAACTGGAAACAAACAAAACAAGACACACAGACACACACAGACATAGACAGACAGACAGACAGACAGATGGACGGACGGACGGACGGACAGAGAAACAAAACTGAAAAATTATTAAAATAATAAACCACTAAATAACAACAATTCTAATTCAATATAGTCTCATTCTTTGTGGTTAGTTTTGGTGTTAATTGTTAGGTTTTGTGTTTGGTTTTGTGTTAGTTTTTGTGTTAGGTTTTGCGTTGGGTTTGCGGTTAGGTTTTAAATTAGGTTCTGTTTTAAGTTCGTGGTTCAGTTCTGGAATAAGTTCATGGTTTGTTTTTGGTGTTACGTTTTAAGTTAGGTTTGTAATTAGGTTTTGGGTTCGGTTTTAGTTTTGGTTTGTGGTTTGGGTTGGATTCTGAGATCAGTTTTGGGATCAGTTTTGGGTTTTGTTTTGGGATAGAGTTTGGGCTACGGTGCGGGATACTGGGAATGAGGTTATCTTTAGGGATAGGTTTTGGGATTTCAGTTAGTTTTTTTTTTGGGGGGGATTATGCTTTGGATTACGTTTTAGGTAAGAATGCGCGTTAAGATTTTGGTTAGCTTTAAGTTTATAGGTTAGCTTTGGGGTCAAGTTTTTGGGTTAGCTTTGGGGTCAAGTTTTTGGGTTAGGTTTGGGGTCACGTTTTGGGTTAGGCTCTTGATTAGGTTTATGGGTAAGGTTTTGAGGTAGTCTCGTTGGGATAGGTTTTAGGTTAGGTTTTGTCTTAGGTCATACACTCGGTTTTGGGTTATATTTTAAGCTAATATTTGGGTAAAGGTCTAATTTTAATTAGGTTTTGGGTTCGGGTTTGGGTGATATTTTCCGATAGGTTTTTGGTTAAGATTTTGGTCGAGTTTTGGATTATATTTTGGGTTCCGTTTTTTGGTTAGGTTTTGGGTTAAGTTCGTGGTTAGGTTTTAGAGTCCGTTTTTGGGTTAAGTTTTCGGTCAGTTTTATCATCAGTAGATCTTCGTATGTTTTCTTGTGAGTAGTCTAACCTGGGGATTTGGTTAAAAAATCAATAATCCTTAATCTTAGATTACATTACGTTAAATAAATCGATCACTATGACAGTACCTTACCAGTGATAGAGAGGTAGTCATCTTGTCCGTAAGATTAAGTTACCGGAAACGGAAATAATTTCCTTTCAAAAGTATTTACCTGTTTCATTGTAAACTTACAGTGTAAGTTAAACTCATTTGTTAGAATTATGAAAACATTGTCTATAACGGTAGACTCTGGCTACTTGGAACGTAGGAAAAATAGAAACGTTTAAAAAGGAAAAAAAAAAGGAAGCCAAAAAACTAAAGGAACATAATTTAAATAAGGAATTAAACGGAGGAAGAAGAAACAAGAGGAAAGAATCAGACTTTTTTCTTTTCTTTGTTTATATGATATACAAGTCAACCTCCACACAGAGTAACTGACAAGAAGATATGTGTAATTATTTACTAGATCACAGTATCAAATCAGTCAGGTCAAAGGTCACACAGATTATAGGATAGCGTAGTTCGAGGCAGACTTCTAGGATTCCAGGAACTGTGTATGTTTGCTGACACTCCTCGGGGGAAGATTGTCAGTCTTTCCTGGAGACGAGCCAACATATTGCAAACACATTTCTGGGGGGGGGGGGGGATGGTGATGCCGGGGGGTCGGGGGGGGGGTCGAATAATTAAACGTACAAAATATTATTCTGGTCCTCGAACACGTAAATATTCGCAAACTGATTTTCTCGACTCACATCCGCCGATGCCGTTGATGGTGACAAATGTCCGAACAATCGACACCGCCCCCCCCGCCGCCGCCCTTGCTAATAAACGCGGCGTGTTATAAACTTAGAACAGCTACATCGATTATTAATTAACACGTCTCTAATGTGTCCCAAGGTTAAACCAATTATTTGGTGGCCAATACATTTTAGAGACGATTCCAATAACGCAAGGAACTTATAATGCCATAAATCACTGTATCGGTTTTAAATCTTGTAAGTTATACATAAATTATTTTTTTTGCGTGTAGAAAACAAGTTGTGTGTTTTTTTTACATTGATCGCTTTGAGCTGACTGTCATGTGGTGTTTAAATTTTATATAACAAAATATGCACTTACCATGAGCTTTGTTGCACACACACACACACACGACGCACGCACGCACGCACGCATGCACGCACATAGAGTAGTGACGGTGTGCACACAACCTAACAAATCTATTGAAAGCACCCTCTCTCTCTCTCTCTCCTTATATATATATATATATATATATATAATGTCGATATATATATATATATATATATATATATATATATATATATATATATATACATATATATGGTCAACGGAAATTGCCGAATGAAAGCGGAGAGAACCGATTATTTATAAGGATGTCTAACGTGAGACCGGATTGTTATTGAACACCTGAAATATGGACGTATTATAATCTCATTATTAATTAATTGATAATATTACACTTCTGATAAACTGAATACATAAAATAATCATAGCTAGCTTTATCTGACATTGTTCTGAGAAGGCTAGACATATCTAAACAATCTCTCTCCGTAATGGCCGACTGACGTTTTCTCTCCGTTGGTTTCCGGTATAGGTTTTATCAATTGATAACAATAACTCTATAATGATGTATGTATATAATCTTGTCTGATGTGTTTGTTAAACGCCGATAAGACACGTTTTATTTAAGTTTTGGGTTCTTAAAACGGCAACGTTTAGTCATCTCTCATTCTTCTCTCTCTCTCTCTCACGCACGCACGCACGCACGCACGTACGCACGCACGCATACGTACGTACGCACGCACGCACGCGCACACACACACACACACACACACACACAGAGAGAGAGAGAGAGAGAGAGAGAGAGAGCGAGACATAAACTCATTTTATAACAGGTCAATAATTAGTCTTCACGATAGAAATTCACCAACAAAACATCAATAGTATATTACATCCTCACAGACTCGATCCTTGGTGTTTTCGTAGTTATCGGAAATTTGGTCTAAAAAGTAAATTGACGTGTCAGAAACGTCGATTTTGGTGTCAAAAGTGATGTAACTAGGATGGGCAGCGACTTAGTTGTGATTCATGCCAGTTTACAGTAAATTATAATATATATATATATATATATATATATGTGTGTGTGTGTGTGTGTGTGTGTATATGCGTGTTTGGTTGTGTGTTTTCTGACTCATCCGTTTTACCTAATTACCATACACGAGGGCGGTAATAAGGCGGTGTTACATTACTCAATTATCGCTCAAACAATTTTGTACTATACAGCGACGATAAGATAAATGCTAAAAACAGCAAACTATATTATCCTTAGCGTCTATCAGCTTATCATCGACACGACATCGAGTATCTGACTTATTCCTCAACTCCTAGAGGGGTATGCTGTTCCCGATTCGCCACTAAAAACATAATATAATGATTATTGGGGATCCAACAATCTCTCGGGGTGTAATTGCGTTTAGTTGTTTAGCCTCAAAAACTGATCAACGCCTGGAACATATGGCCGCGGGGCAATTGCTAAGGGAACATCCGACAAATACAGATATGACGTCGGATTCGTACCCATAACTTAGTGGTTCGCAGCGCAGTGATCTAATCACTCTGCTATCCGAGGATCTCAGTGGGCTGTTGACGTATGGTTCAGTCTACTAATTAACATAATACAAATTAGTGGATAACATCCAATCTAAGTCCGTAGATTCTTTCAGCTTTACCCTTCAGTCATTACTCTGCCATAGTGACCAACGTATATGACAGTACGCGTATATGTATATTACCTTTCTCAGATCTATATACGTGTATCACCACATTTTCATGGTTTACACACACACGCGCGCGCGCACACACACATACACACACGCACGCACGCACGCACGCGGAGGGAGAGAGATAAACCCAAGTTAATTTTTACAAAAATAAACCCTCAGTTATTCAGTTCAAAGAAAACTCTTACTGACTGAGCCCATTAGCGTCTTAATTATCATCCAATCAGCTCACGTCTTACTTGCGGCTGCGGATATTTTACCACGTGCTGTTATTTACTTGAGCCGAACCGACCGTTCTAGTTAGCATGGTTGCCACCGTATTGACGTACAGCCTCCTCACTATACGCAGTACCCACCGTATTGCTGATAATGTTCAGTTAGTGTCTAGTCCAGCCCGATCAACAGCTGGTGGTTCCTCTAGTGCAGCTGGATTTTTGTCGTACAGTTGACCAGCTGCTAACTGTGATGTTGGTCTTCACTGGGGTGCCTCCATAAAGGAATTATAATTATTGTGAATGTTGTGCAGGTTGTTGTGTACAGAAGTAAACAAGTTTTGTTGTTGGCGTTCTTTTGCTGTATTAAAGTACTACTGTGTCAAGTTCGCGGGCTTTCGGTAAGTGAATTCGGACTATGTGTGTATATGTGTTGTGCGTGTGTACGCGTGCGCGCGCGCGCGTGTGTGTTAGTAGTTGTTGGAAAGACACTGGCACGGCGAATTACAGATTGTGAGACTCACTCATGGACGATTCATCAGATGAAAACAACGAAGGAGAATTTTGAGAGAGAAGAGAGAATGTGTACGCGTGTTGTTTATTTGAAAGTAATCAGTAACCATGGTAACTAGTGTTTTATAATGTTTGTCAGTTGTAGTGTTATAAACGGAGAAAAGTTTATATCTGGTAACTGTCTTGGCACTTTGGGCTTATAGCAGATAGATAGGCAGATGGATAGACAGGCAGATATACAGACAGGCAGATGTATAGACAGGCATATGCATAGACAGGCAGATAGGCAGGAAGCTAAATCTGCTGTTAATAAAAAGTTGATTATTATATTTCTCTCAAAAATAAAGAAATTGTGCTAATTGTTGCACTCTTATTGTGGTACACTTGTTATGGTACGCTTATTGTGGTACACTTGTTATGGTACGCTTATTGTGGTACACTTGTTATGGTACACTTGTTATAGTACCCTTATTGAGGTACACTTGTTATGGTACACTTGTTATGGTACATTTGTTATGGTACACTTATTGTGGTACACTTGTTATGGTACACTTGTGGTACACTTGTTATGGTACACTTGTTATGGTACACTTATTGTGGTACACTTGTTATGGTACACTTGTTATGGTACACTTGTTAGTAATGAACGGAAGGATCCGGTAACTTGTGTTGTGGCGTTGTTGTTATTGTTGTTGTTTATGTTGTTGTATTAACGTTGTTGTTGTCGTTACATTATTGTACAAAGGGTATACATCAATTAAGATTATAGTTGTGTCATCGATAAATAATACAATTATTATTCTAAGCGCTTCATCATAGAGTAACGCTAACTGAAAGAGGTGGGAAGGAGGAATTGATGAAGGAAGGAAGAGGAGAAGATGATTTAAGGAAAAGAAGTGGGAAGAATTAGGAATAGAATAGTTGTGGATGTTTATTCTCGTCTTTTTAGTGTTTTGTTCTTACAAGAACACTTTTTTTGGTGGTTTCTTATTATGGACTATTTTACTGTTTTTTTTTTGTTTTGTTGTCTGTTGACATCTTGATGTCGGCTATAGTAGACTGTTTATTGGCGGAGTAATTTGTTTGTTGATGGTTGGAACTACTTTATAACATCACCTGATATAACAACCTGGTATACATTACATAGTATGGAAATCACGACACTACGTGTATAACAGTAACAACAACAACAATACTACTACTAATAATAATAACAACAAAAAAACAGCAACAACAAGAATAATAATTGGTACCACAGCCATAACATCGTGATATACCACGTGATGTCGTGGTTATTTTACCACGACATCACGTGGCATATCAACCACGGCATCACGTGGTATAGCAAACACGACACCACATGGCATTACAACAATAACAACAACAACAAACACGACATCACGTGGTACAACATTCACAATATCTCGTGCTTTAATAACAACGACCTCACGTGGTGTGCTTACCGTAGC